>CM074722.1:489608129-490069450 GCA_037306005.1 Rhinophrynus dorsalis | reverse complement strand
GGGAGATTGCAGGCACCAGGCGGAGGGGTCGCTGGGAGCGGCCTGGAGTGATGGGCCCGGTCGCAGGTGCAACCCCTGTGACCCCTATAGTTCTGCCAGTGTACCACGATCATTTTCTGAGACAGACAGACAGGCTTCTTGCTTTAGAGCCGCCAGTCCCTTCCTGTACTTTAAAGGATCAGTAAACTTTGTATATGAAAACACATATTTTACAGAGCATTTCCTGCTGAATAAAACAAGGCCCCTCCTACCGCTGTCAGATGTTTTATTCAAAATTTATAGCAGTTTAAATAATCATGAAGTGAATTTACTGTGTTTACTTCCTGGTAGTTCTAACTGACAGGAAGTGAATTTACTGTGTTTACTTCCTGGTAGTTCTAACTGACAGGAAGTGAATTTACTGTGTTTACTTCCTGATAGTTCTAACTGACAGGAAGTGACTCAGCAGTTTCTATCACATTCTATGGAGAACTGTATGTCTCTGACTTTTCTGACTTTCCTCTCCATTAGAATATAACAGGAAATCATACCTCCCAACATTTCAAACTGCCAAAGAGGGACACTTGTGTTTTAGGGGGTGTTTCTGGGGGTGTGGCTAGTGGGTGGGGCATTACCAGGAATTTTTAAGCTATTTCATGACCTATTGTCACCTCCTTGTGTAACCTAATACATGACTTATAACAAGACCAAAATATTTTATTTACACAGACTAATCTAGAAACATATACAGATATTTAAACAAACAATAATGTGAGTTTTATTGCTGTAAAGCAATATTATACACACCACACAAACTGATCTCCTAAAAAGAGGGACATCAGGGTGGGAAAGAGGGACAGAGGGATTTAGGTCTAAAAGAGGGACTGTCCCTCCTAAAGAGGGACACTTGGGAGGTATGGGAAATCTAATTAGAATTTGACCACTAGAGAGCACTGCTAATGTAAAAAAATATGGGTTTAAACTGTAATAACTCTGGAAATATAAATCTCTCGAGTGGGAGTACCCTTATTTTACTCAGTAGGAAAATCCCTACCATATATATTTTTTCATAACAAAAGTTTACTGCTCCTTTAAGGTACCATGCAATGCCTCCTAGAGGAGACCGGGACAGATGGATGTCTGCGCAGATGTCTGCATACAAGCCTGGACGCCGACCTCAGAAGAAGAAGGAGGATTACTTCAGAACGTGGTACTTGTGCCCGATAATAGCACTGTTAAGAAGTATATCATCATATGCCTAATTATTGGGGGGGGGGACTTTATATAGGGTGATAGTTCCCCTTTAAAGATGATCCCTCCTGCCACTTTCCCCGATGTCATTGTTTTTCTCCCAAATCCGATGGCCGATCACAACGAGGGATGTTGACTTTATATCTCAATATGTTAGAAAACACATAAAGAAGACTCAGACTTGAACTTTACTTCAAGCATTACAATCCATTAATTTTTTTTTAATTAACCCTTTGAGTGCCAGAGAGGTATCCAACGCATTGCGTTGCAATGCATTGGATACATCTCTGGCACTCAAAGGGTTAACTTTTTTAATGTCTGGAGCTCAAAGGGTTAAAAAGCCCACCAACATTTTTTTCTTTGCTCCCATAACTTTATCGAGGTGTGAGACTAATAATACAATGTACAATTCCCATTTAAATCAATGGGAATTTAGGAATATCGCATTTGTTCCTATGGTGTCACTGATCTCACTCAGTATTGCTCGAGTTTTTAGACAGTGGTTCTCAACGTGTGGGTCGGGACCCGTTCGGGGGTCGAATGACGATTTGCCAGGGGTCACCTAAAACCATCAGAAAATATTTTTTTGTCTATTTTAATCTGTAAAACTTGTAATTGTCTGGGAGACAAGATGTCTGCGCTGGAGCCTGGCTTCTGGCCTCGAACAGTAAGGATTTCTTTATAACGGAGTAATTCAGTAATTACAGGGATGAAGGAGCAACGAAAATAATTTTACTGTTAGGGGTCGCCACAAATTGGGACATTTTATCAAAGGGTCGCGGCACTAGAAAGGTTGAGAACCGCTGTCTTAGAACATCATCCTCAGTGTGTGTATATGTGTACAATTGTTCTATACCGTCTTGTATATGTATAATGTAACAGACACCTACAATATATACCTGGAACAATATATAGATGCTGCAGTGCAAGGTCAATAGAACAACTTGAAGCTGCTTCCCTGTCAAGGTCAAACTGAACTGCTTTTAATTATAGACCTGTGTCTTGGAAACATTTTTCCAGATGCCTTTCACAGTTCATATACAGATAATTAATACTGTATGAACTATACTATAAAAATCATAATTATCTGTCTTTCCTTAATGTGATATTTAAATTTACCATACCACAGCCCCGTGCACTGGTAACGATCCTTCTATCACAGACCATAGAGTAACACAGAGAGACCAAAGAAAGGAAAGTGGTGCAATTATGGGACATTCCAACTGCATAATTGACAATTTAGAATTCTACAAATGTCTGTTGAGTTAAATGGGGGGTTTAACCCCTTTAATGCTGGAGCGCTCACCAGTACATTATGTTGCAATTCGTTGCCAAGGGAGATGTATCACCTCTATATAAGTTAGCCTAAATAACCTAAAAAATTAAGCCACTTTTAGTCATATTCGATATATAACCTAACTATTTAGGTTAAGTTATATAGAGGTGATACATCCCCTTTAAGAGACCACATTTTAGCCAATAGAAATGTTTTATTCCTCGTGGTTTTACCACTTTTCCTTAGTAATTTAGCATCATCGAGACAGATGTACTAAGAACTGGAGAACTTGGGCAATTTAACTGCTCCATAGGGTACAAATGTTCCCATTGATTTAAACGGGCTCTTTGATTGATGTAAATCTCTCTGGCATTATAAGGTGTAACGGAAGCTGAGAAGGGACCGCGTCACCTTCCGCCGTCGTTCCTGGGTCTCTCCTTCTCGACGCAGATAAGCGCCGTCGGATACACCAGTTAAAGTATGGACAGTCACTGGAAACAGCCGCAGGATCGCTGGAAGCAGGGAAGCAGGGAGGAGTCCACGTCGCCGCCTGACAGCATATGAAGTTGGGACGCAGGAAGCTGGCAGCAGGCGGTCGGCGATTCAGGATACTTGGCGCAGATGGGTATCAGAGTGGATACTTTAGACCATAAGCAATACAAGACTCCAGGACTCCTTGTTCACTCCAAAACAGAACTCTTTATTACAACAAACCACAGCATATTTATACAGTTTCAAACCACACTAACTTGGAGCACAGTACAGGAGACTTAATTCAATCACAGTTCATCAATAGGACACAGCAAATGGTAGGGCAGAATACAATGGAGTAGTCACAGGGATAATTCAGTCACCACAAAGGGTCCAAGAACCAACAACAAATGATTCAGGGAAACATAATAGGGCAGACATGATTGGATTAATCACACAGCAGGGGGCCACAGGACAGTGCTCAATACAATGACTTGAGTAATTAAGCAAAAGGCTTGGGGGACTACAATACATATTGAAAGTAAACATGCTCAAACTCAAATGATTAACCCTTTGCAGGTCAGAAGAGTTTGCAGCACCCAAGCCTTGAATTGTTCTTGCCTCTGGTACAGCTGCCTATCCACATAAGGCTAGCCAAAGTCTCTTAGTCCAGGATAAGGGCCTGAGAGATCGTATGCCAGGGCACAAAGGAGTGTCCAATATCCATAATCCTTGGGCCCAGGGGTGAATAAATGCCATGCCCAGACAAGAGCTCCCAGTAACGGGTAGGATCCGTTACATTTCTCCCCCTTTTTTGTACCAAGCCAGCGGTTGCAATAGTAAATGCTGGCTTGGAGTGGTAAGAGAGCATTGCTGCTGTGAGCTCCTTGTCTGGACAGTTCATTAGTCTGGAGGCCTTGGTCCTAGGCCAGTCTCAAATGGGAAGCCCCTTGTCCTGGGCCAGGGAAACAATGAGCAGTCCTTTTGTCCTGGGCCTGTAGAAAACATGAGCCCCTTGTCCGGGCCTGGTAATAGAAACAAGTCCCTTGTCCTGAACCAGGGGTACAGTCTTGGTTCTTAATCCTGGGCCAGGGATATTGGTGCCTGTTGGCCCTGGCAATCAACAAATTGGGCAGCCTCTCCTGGGCTATGCTCCACTCAGAGCTGGAGTCCAATGTTCCTGGGTCTGGGGCCAGTGGCTCAGGGTCCAGAGCCAATCTATACGGGGAATCTCCCTGGGGCAACTGGGTCTCTGGATCCTGTGCATCAGAATGTGGGGAGAGGGGCATATCTCCCCCTTTTAGTTGGGCCATCGCCCCAGAGGAACAGGAGAGGATGTTTGTCCCACTCCCCTGTGCTGGGGCAACGTTCTGGGGCACATTCCCACCCCCCATGCAGACCTCAGGGAATTCAGGGGCCCCAGTAACATCCCTGTTGAGGACTGTGGTCCCTCTCACCAAGTCAGGGGCCAAAGGGGGACTGGTGGGGGGCGCCTTCTTGGGGCTGCTGGTGCACTTGCTCCCATTCACCAGCGTCAGGTCAAAACAAGGGGTAGTGTGCTCACACCTACACACCACAGCAGGGAATTCACAAGGGTTGATGGGGACCGCATTCCCACCCATCAGTTCATACAACATTTCCTCTGGCGAGCCAGTAGTACTGCTTTCTCCCAGCCTGCTGGGGTCCTCCTCTGGTAGGCCATCCTTAACAGTCCCTTTTCCTGCCTTGAGGGAGACCACAGTCCCATCCCTCAAGGCTGCAGCATCCATGACCCTGGGGAGCACACACGGCTCTGCTCCCAAGGCATTCTCCAGCAAACCAGGGACCATCTTTTTAGGGCTGCTGGTGAGCTTGCTCCCACTCACCAGCATCAGGGCACAACAAGGGGTGGTGTGCTCACTCCTGCACACCACAGCAGGGGATTCACAAGGGCTAATGTGGACCGCACTCCCACCCATCAGTTCACAGTCCATATCTTCAGGAGGGCCAGCGGCACTGCTTTCTCCCAGCCTGCTGGGGTCCTCCTCCTGTAGGCCATTACACACAGGCCCTTCTTCTGCCTTGAGGGAGACCGCAGTCCCATCCCTCAAGGCGGCATCCTCTGTGGCCCTGGAGAGCACATACTGCTCCGCTTCCAGGGCATTTTCCACAACAACAGGGGGCATCACTTTGGGGCAGCTGGTGAGCTCTTCCACACTCACCACAGCAGGGGGTTCACAGGGACTGATGGGCTCTCTCCTACCCATCAGTTGGGGCACAACATTGCTGCTGGTGGGGACCTGCATCTCATCCACCGCAGCTGGGAAAGCAGGGAAAGTGGCAACATGCCTATCAGGGGAGACGTCTGTCCCATCCCCTGATGCAGAGGCATTCTCTTCACTGAGGGGGAACGAATTCCCACCCCTCAGCTCAGGCAACAAACAGTCCAGGGGCAAAGGGGTATCAGGCAGGGCAACAGGGGCACTGGTGAGGAACGCATTCCCACTCACCAGTGTGGAGTGAACAGGGGCAGCTCCATCTAAGTCCTCAGCTCCACTGAAATCCTCCTCCTCAGATGAGTAACCCCCCCAGTCTTTTTCCTCTCTTTGTATCTCCTGGGCTTCCTCTATCCAGCCCATGTACATTAGCTCCAAGTTCCATTCCTGCTCGACTAAACGGTCTAGGTTCCCCTCCAGGTCTGGAGGAAAGTAACTTCCAAACATGGTCTTTCTTTTCTCCCAAATCTCCCAGTAGCGGCTGTACTTCCTCTGGCCGAAAGTAGCATCCTCCTGAAAGGCCATCCATACCAGTTGTTGGAGTTTCAGGCGCAAGTTGAATGGGAAAAAGTTGACCATAACTCCTGTATACTGCTTGTGAAGGCACTTGATCATTTCCCAGTATCCGTCCTGGACTCGGAGCTCCTCTGTGATGCAGGTGGTGACCTCCCGGTAAAACTCCTCGGCTAAATCACCTAGGAAGGTCTCCCATTGACATCCGATGTAGTGGTACCGCATGTCATACACTCCTATGGCCTCCGGTAGCCGCGCTTTCGCCGCCATCTCTTAGCTGGTACACCCAATAAAAGAAGGAGAAATCCCACCGCTATGCCACCAATGTAACGGAAGCTGAGAAGGGACCGCGTCACCTTCCGCCATCGTTCCTGGGTCTCTCCTTCTCGACGCAGATAAGCGCCGTCGGATGCACCAGTTAAAGTATGGACAGTCACTGGAAACAGCCGCAGGATCGCTGGAAGCAGGGAAGCCGGGAGGAGTCCACGTCGCCGCCTGACAGCATATGAAGTTGGGACGCAGGAAGCTGGCAGCAGGCGGTCGGCGATTCAGGATACTTGGCGCAGATGGGTATCAGAGTGGATACTTTAGACCATAAGCAATACAAGACTCCAGGACTCCTTGTTCACTCCAAAACAGAACTCTTTATTACAACAAACCACAGCATATTTATACAGTTTCAAACCACACTAACTTGGAGCACAGTACAGGAGACTTAATTCAATCACAGTTCATCAATAGGACACAGCAAATGGTAGGGCAGAATACAATGGGGTAGTCACAGGGATAATTCAGTCACCACAAAGGGTCCAAGAACCAACAACAAATGATTCAGGGAAACATAATAGGGCAGACATGATTGGATTAATCACACAGCAGGGGGCCACAGGACAGTGCTCAATACAATGACTTGAGTAATTAAGCAAAAGGCTTGGGGGACTACAATACATATTGAAAGTAAACATGCTCAAACTCAAATGATTAACCCTTTGCAGGTCAGAAGAGTTTGCAGCACCCAAGCCTTGAATTGTTCTTTCCTCTGGTACAGCTGCCTATCCACATAAGGCTAGCCAAAGTCTCTTAGTCCAGGATAAGGGCCTGAGAGATCGTATGCCAGGGCACAAAGGAGTGTCCAATATCCATAATCCTTGGGCCCAGGGGTGAATAAATGCCATGCCCAGACAAGAGCTCCCAGTAACGGGTAGGATCCGTTACATAAGGGTTAAAAGTAGGCTGACCAGACCTCGCCTTTAACCGGGGACACATAGGAAAAATGCACACTGCAGGTCTGCTTTGATTTCAGAACTGAAAAAAGGCTATTTCCCATTTGTCCCCGGTTAAAGGTGAGATGTGGTCAGCCTAGTTAAAAGGCCCATTTCAATCAATGGTACACTGGAGAATTTCTTTTTCAAGTTTGAGACAGTTATTTTGCCCCTTATTTACTATAGGGAGGTTATGTACTAAGCTGTGACAAAAAAATTGACAAAGAGGAGATAAATTTTGTAGTGATATATCGCATCTACATTTCACATGTTATTCTATGTAGCCTATGCACTAAGATCTCTCAGATTTGAGAAAGCTTAATGCATAGGTTCCATGGATTAATAAAGAAATGGAGAGTTTATCTCACTGGAGAAGTTACCTCTTTATCACACCTTTGTACATCTCCCCTGTAGTCTATAACTAAATCTCTCCCATAGAATAACATAGGAACTGGAGAGTTTATCTCACTGGAGAAGTTATCTCCTCTTTATCACTCCTTAGTACATCTCCCCTGTAGTCTATTACTAAAGCTCTCCCATAGAATAACATAGGAAATGGAGAGTTTATCACACTGGAGAAGTTATCTCCTCTTTATCACACCTTAGTACATCTCCCCCTGTAGTCTATAACTAAATCTCTCCCATAGAATAACATAGGAACTGGAGAGTTTATCTCACTGGAGAAGTTATCTCCTCTTTATCACACCTCAGTACATCTCCCCTGTAGTCTATAACTAAAGATCTCCCATAGAATAACATAGGAACTGGAGAGTTTATCTCACTGGAGAAGTGATCTCCTCTTTATCACACCTTAGTACATCTCACTTGTAGTCTATAACTAAAGATCTCCCATATAATAACATAGGAACTGGAGAGTTTATCTCACTGGAGAAGTGATCTCCTCTTTATCACATCTTAGTACATCTCCCCTGTAGTCTATAACTAAAGGTGTCCCATAGAATAACATAGGAACTGGAGAGTTTATCTCAGTGGAGACATTATCTCCTCTTTATCACACCTTAGTACATCTACCCTGTGGTCTATAACTAAAGCTCTCCCATATAATATCATAGGAACTAGAGAGTTTATCACACCTTAGTACATCTCCCCTGTAGTCTATAACTAAAGATCTCCCATAGAATAACATAGGAACTGGAGAGTTTATCTCACTGGAGGAGTGATCTCCTCTTTATCACACCTTAGTACATCTCCCCTGTAGTCTATAACTAAAGATCTCCCATATAATAACATAGGAACTGGAGAGTTTATCTCACTGGAGAAGTGATCTCCTCTTTATCACATCTTAGTACATCTCCCCTGTAGTCTATAACTAAAGGTGTCCCATAGAATAACATAGGAACTGGAGAGTTTATCTCAGTGGAGACATTATCTCCTCTTTATCACACCTTAGTACATCTACCCTGTGGTCTATAACTAAAGCTCTCCCATATAATATCATAGGAACTGGAGAGTTTATCACACCTTAGTACATCTCCCCTGTAGTCTATAACTAAAGATCTCCCATATAATAACATAGGAACTGGAGAGTTTATCTCACTGGAGAAGTGATCTCCTCTTTATCACACCTTAGTACATCTCCCCTGTAGTCTATAACTAAAGATCTCCCATATAATAACATAGGAACTGGAGAGTTTATCTCACTGGAGAAGTGATCTCCTCTTTATCACATCTTAGTACATCTCCCCTGTAGTCTATAACTAAAGGTGTCCCATAGAATAACATAGGAACTGGAGAGTTTATCTCAGTGGAGACATTATCTCCTCTTTATCACACCTTAGTACATCTACCCTGTGGTCTATAACTAAAGCTCTCCCATAGAATAACATAGGAACTGGAGAGTTTATCTCACTGGAGAAGTTATCTCCTCTTTATCACACCTCAGTACATCTCCCCTGTAGTCTATAACTAAAGATCTCCCATAGAATAACATAGGAACTGGAGAGTTTATCTCACTGGAGAAGTGATCTCCTCTTTATCACACCTTAGTACATCTCCCTTGTAGTCTATAACTAAAGATCTCCCATAGAATAACATAGGAACTGGAGAGTTTATCTCACTGGAGGAGTGATCTCCTCTTTATCACACCTTTGTACATCTCCCCTGTAGTCTATAACTAAAGATCTCCCATATAATAACATAGGAACTGGAGAGTTTATCTCACTGGAGAAGTGATCTCCTCTTTATCACATCTTAGTACATCTCCCCTGTAGTCTATAACTAAAGGTGTCCCATAGAATAACATAGGAACTGGAGAGTTTATCTCAGTGGAGACATTATCTCCTCTTTATCACACCTTAGTACATCTACCCTGTGGTCTATAACTAAAGCTCTCCCATATAATATCATAGGAACTGGAGAGTTTATCACACCTTAGTACATCTCCCCTGTAGTCTATAACTAAAGATCTCCCATAGAATAACATAGGAACTGCAGAGTTTATCTCACTGGAGGAGTGATCTCCTCTTTATCACACCTTAGTACATCTCCCCTGTAGTCTATAACTAAAGATCTCCCATATAATAACATAGGAACTGGAGAGTTTATCTCACTGGAGAAGTGATCTCCTCTTTATCACATCTTAGTACATCTCCCCTGTAGTCTATAACTAAAGGTGTCCCATAGAATAACATAGGAACTGGAGAGTTTATCTCAGTGGAGACATTATCTCCTCTTTATCACACCTTAGTACATCTACCCTGTGGTCTATAACTAAAGCTCTCCCATATAATATCATAGGAACTGGAGAGTTTATCACATCTTAGTACATCTCCCCCTGTAGTCTATAACTAAAGATCTCCCATAGAATAACATAGCGACTGGCGAGTTTATCACACTGGAGAAGTGATCTCCTCTTTATCGCACTTTAGTACATCTCCCCTGTAGTCTATATCTAAGTCGCACCCATAGAATAACATAGGAAATGGGTATTTTGCACTAAGGTGTGACAAATAGGTGATGGAGAGGCTATAACAACTTCTCCAATGATATCACATCTCCAGGTCATATATTATCTTATGGAGGCTATACATTAAGATCTCTCCCACTTGAGAGATCTTAGTGCATTGGCTCTATAGAATAACATAGAGACTGGATAAAGGATCTCACTAGAGAAGTGATTACATCTTTATCACCCTTTAGTAAATCTCTCCACAGTTCTTCTTAGTACATCAGACTCAATATATAATCCCTTATTAGCCAGAATAGCAACCAGGAACATTTTAATGCATGAGTGTACCCTGAATTTCCCAGGGCCGACAGTTCCAGCGGGGCTCACTTTGACTCCCCAAAGGTCCCACCCCTCTGTTCCTTAAATGGTTAAGATTACCATGTGCAGTGGGAAGAATTTGTGTCATGTGATCTTGATAACAACTGTTTTTCTGAGCTTCTGATGAAGTGACCTTGTGTCATGAAACGCGTAAAGCTGTTGCCATCTTTTTATCTGATGTAGATTTTTAATTGACTATATAGTCATATATCTTTTATAATAAATTGTTAACTTTTTTATGCCAGTTTATCTTTTATATTTTGGAGTCACTGGCTCAATACAGCTCTGTGTTCTTATTCCTCAAAGGGTATTGAATAAAATAGGTCTGTGCCGATGTTCATGTTGGTATGGTGCAACCCATCACCTGGTCGGTGGATTCCACATTTACCCGTTGTTGGAGCCTCAGGAGCCTGAATTCACCGGGTTGGCTACTATGAAAAAGAGCACCTTACTGGGGTGTGAGCCAGTTGAAGCTAGCATACTGGAAGGCAAGTTTTGGACTCCGAAACATGTGAGTAGATTCCCTGTTGTTTGCTGTTGGTGAAGGACTGTATTGGAGGTAGAATACTACACTTAGAAAGATCCTCTGTGCTGCTTTTTGTTTTCTTTTGCTAGCAACTGCTACGTCCATCTCCATGGATACTGCAACCAGGACTGATCAAAGTTGTTATCTCTTGAACAGAAACACAATGGCAAAATTCATAGGGGCCAATAGGATTTTCTGACCATAGTAAGGTAAGTGTTTGTGTTAGGGGGTATTATTAGGAGATATGGCTTCTTAAATCTCAGACACTCTGACACATCAGGCATTATTAGATACAGTGAGGGAAAAAATTATTTGATCCCCTGCTGATTTTGTACGTTTGCCCACTGACAAAGACATGATCAGTCTATAATTTTAATGGTAGGTTTATTTGAACAGCGAGAGACAGAATAAGAACAAAAAAATCCAGAAAAACACATTTCAAAAAAGTTATAAATTCATTTGCATTTTACCGAGTGAATAAGTAATTGACCCCTTATCAATCAGCAAGATTTCTGGCTCCCAGGTGTCTTTTATACAGGTAACAAGCTAATATTAGGATCACTCTCTTAAAGGGAGTACTTCTAATCTCAGCTTGTTACCTGTATTAAAGACACCTGTCCATAGAAGCAATCAATCAACTACATTCCAAACTCTCCACCATGACCAAGATCAAAGAGCTGTCCAAAGATGTCAGGGACAAGACTGTAGACCTACACAAGGCTGGAATGGGCTACAAGACCATCGCCAAGCAGCTTGGTGACAAGGTGACAACAGTTGGTGTGATTATTTGCAAATGTGAGAAACATAAAATAACTGTGAATCTCCCTCGGTCTGGGGCTCCATGCAAGATCTCACCTCGTGGAGTTTCAGTGATCATGAGAACAGTGAGGAATCAGCCCAGAACTACACGGGAGGATCCTGTCAATGATTTCAGGGCAGCTGGGACCATAGTCACCAAGAAAACAATTGGTAACACACTACACCATGAAGGACTGAAATCCTGTAGCACCTGCAAGGTCCCCCTGCTCAAGAAAGCACATGTACAGGCCCATCTGAAGTTTGCCAATGAACATATGAATGATTCAGAGGAGAACTGGGTGAAAGTGTTGTGGTCAGATGAGAACAAAATTGAGCTCTTTGGCATCAACTCAACCCGCCATGTTTGGAGGAGGAGGAATGCTGTCTATGACCCCAAGAACCCCATCCTCACCATCAAACATGGAGGTGGAAACATTATGCTTTGGGGGTGTTTTTCTGCTAAGGGGACAGGACAACTTCACCTCATCAAAGGGACAATGGACGGGGCCATGTACCGTCAAATCTTGGGTGAGAACCTCCTTCCCTCAGCCAGGGCATTGAAAATGGGTCGTGGATGGATATTCCAACATTACAATGACCCAAAACACATGTCCAAGGCAACAAAGGAGTGGCTCAAGAAGAAGAACATTAAGGTCCTGGAGTGGTCTAGCCAGTCTCCAGACCTTAATCTCATAGAAAATCTGTGGAGGGAGCTGAAGGTTTGAGTTGCCAAACGTCAACCTCCAAACCTTAATGACTTGGAGAGGATCTGCAAAGAGGAGTGGGACAAAATCCCTCCTGAGATGTGTGCAAACCTGGTGGCCAACTACAAGAAATGTCTGACCTCTGTTATTGCCACCAAGTACTAAGTCATGTTTTGCAAAGTGACCAAATACTTATTTCACTCAGTAAAATGCAAATCAATTTATAACTTTTTTGAAATGCGTTTTTGGTTGTTATTCTGTCTCTCACTGTTCAAATAAACCTACCATTAAAATTATAAACTGCTCATTTCTTTGTCAGTGGGCAAATGTACTAAATCAGCAGGGGATCAAATAAATTTTCCCTAACTGCACTATGTATTGTATACAATGGTAATGAAAGAAGATTGGATTTATACTTATCAATGTCACATGTTTGTTACACTTGGGGTCTTGGATAATCCTACTGACACATTGTATCATACAGATTACTCTCTTGACATCCCAGTGTATGGGATCCATAATGCTTACACCGCAGTTTCTAAACACAAAGGAATTCATTAATATAATCTTATCTAGAGAAGGACGGAGGAGGGAAAATACACACTAAGTAAAGTGGTGCAAATCTGGAAAAGACCCACTCTACCCTAGGGGGCAAAAAATATTCCCATTAATTTAACTGGGACATTTAACCTTTTGAATGCTAGAGAGAGATCTCTAATGCATTGCTCCCAAGTGCACTGGAGACCTGTCTAAAATACAAAGGGTTAAAGGGTGCATTTGACTCTTTGAGTTCAAAGAGATATCCAACACATTGTGCTGTAATGTGTTGGGCACCTGCCTGGCACTCAAAAGGTTAAATCAATGGGAATTTGGGGAATTATTTTGTAAGGACACAGACTGAGCCCTAAATGTGGGGTAACAGAGAATACAATTGTGTGTGTGTGTGTGTGTATATATATATGTATATATCCAAAGTCTGTACACACTCTATAACCAAAATTATTTAGCCTTGGTACAAATTCAAAATATAAAATTGAATAGCAAAGCTCATAAAAGAATGCACTCACAGGTCTTTTTCACGGTGAAGAAGGGTGCTGGTTTATTCCATCAACGTTTTGGCCCCAATTTGGGCTCCTAAAGCATCTGACAAAGGCCCAAATTAGGGTCCGAAATGCTGATGGAATAAACCAGCACCTTTCTTCACTGTGAAAGAGACCTGTGTGTGCATGTCTTTATGGACCTTGATATATATATAACAAAGGCAGGGATATGTTTACAGTAAGGGCAGTGATGATGATCCAGGGAAATATCTAACTGCCATTTGGAATTAGGAATTCATTTTTTTACGCACTGTTTCAACAGGTTTTTTTTCCTTGCTTTGGATCAACAGGGGTGATGTGGCATGGGCTGAATTTGATGGATGCATGACAACTATGTTACTATGTTACACACACCCACACACATACACAAACACACATCTATATATATAAAATTATAAGTGTTTCTAGTTTGCTTTCAGGGGGCATGGCACACAATGCTGATTGGCTGAGGACGAAGCAGGGGGCCCCGCCTCCTGACCTAACCAACACTTAGCAAAAATTCAGACCTTGTGGTGGTGCAACAGGACCCCTCTTGATGCCCTCCAGCTACTGATCTCCCAGCCAATTCAGCTGGGAGATCAGTGGAGGCGATGCAGTGGAGCAACATGGCTGCTTCTATTCTACCCAGACTACTGGGTAGGAGTGGGTGGGATTAGGAAATCCTTTCACATCAATGTAGTAGGCTTTCCCTTGTTGATGTGAAAGGTTTTCTTGATCCCACCCACTCCTACTCATGTGCTCCAGGTAGAAGCTGTTGATCAGCAGATCAGTAGCTGTGGGGTATGAGGAGGGGGGGCATGATGCCCCACCACAAGACCACAAGGTCTGATGTTAAATAAATAAAATAATTAATTAACCGCACAGAAGAAGCAGTGCCAGATATGCCAGTGTTTGTGTGTGTTTTATATATATATATATATATATATATATATATATATATATATATATATATAAACCCCGTCATCAGTATGTTTGAAACCGAACTACCATTCATGAAGTTAAAATTCCCAGTTGAATCAATGGGTGATTTAGGAGTTTTTATACGTTTGATGACTCAGTTGGGGTGCCTCATGATTGCACAACTTTTACATACAGCATCAGCCCGACTGCATGTCTGTGATCACTCCTGTGCCTGAGTTTCTCCCTCTGTTACTGTCAGAATGAAATCCTAAAGAGGAAAAGGGAAGGATTCCCTTAAGTAAAAGGTATCAAAACAAATGTGGGTCTTTTTGTTATAACATTGCTCATGAATTTAATCATGTTTAATAAAGTTCTTTTTCTTATTTACTTTATATACTTTCAGTATACGTTTGGTTACTTTAATTACTCTGAGTGCAGATTTTTTTTTTATCCTTTACAGTCCTCAGAGGGGGCTCTTGTGGTGCCAATGGGGATATAAAAGATGCAATATGTGTCACAAAGGGACGGGGCTTAATTGAGATTGGGGGCATGGCTTCACAGAATGTGTTATAAAGTGGACAGAACAGGGTGGGAGGAAACATGGGCAGGAAATGTTAGGAACAGGGTGGGAAGGAGGAGAAGTGGGAGGAACAGGGTGTGAAGGAGGAGAAGTGGGAGGAACAGGGTGTGAAGGAGCAGAGGTGGGAGGAACAAAGTGGGAAAAAGGAGAAGTGGGAGGGAAGTGTTAGGAAGAGGGAGGGAAAGAGCAGAAGTGGGAGGAACAAGGAGAAAGAAGGAGTAGTGGGAGGAACAGAGAGGGAAGGAGGAGAAGTGGGAGGAACAGGGTGGGAAGCAGGAGAAGTGGAAGGGAAGTGGGAGGAACATTGTGGGAAGGAGAAGAAGTGGGAGGGCAGTCAAAGGAACAAGGTGGGAAGGAGGAGAAGTGGGAGGGAAGTGGGAGGAACATTGTGGGAAGGAGAAGAAGTGGGAGGGCAGTCAAAGGAACAAGGTGGGAAGGAGGAGAAGTGGGAGGGAAGTGGGAGGAACAGTGTGGGAAGGAGAAGAAGTGGGAGGGCAGTCAAAGGAAAAGGGTGGGAAGGAGGAGAAGTTGGAGGGAAGTGGGAGGAACAGGGTGGGAAGGAGCAGAAGTGGGATAGAAGTTGGGAGGAATGGGTTACTATTAGGTAGTACACTTCTCCTTTAATATCTATTTGTGCTCTGTGAGCGTCTATTCAGAAATAGCTTTCAAAACTAAATAACTTTTTAAACAGAACTGGTACTGAACATTAGTGAGGACTGAACATCCAGGGATCAACAGTCACAGTCCAGGATCTTTAGTGATAAACACAACAGAATGCTCAGGACATAAAATGCTCAGGACATTGAATGCTTAGAATATAAAATGTTAAGGACAAAGAAAGCTCAGGACATAGAAAGCTCAAGACAAAGAAAGCTCAGGACATAGAAAGCTCAGGACAAAGAAAGCTCAGGACATAGAAAGCTCAGGACATAGAAAGCTCAGGACATAGAAAGCTCAGGACAAAGAAAGCTCAGGACATAGAAAGCTCAGGACAAAGAAAGCTCAGGACATAGAAAGCTCAGAACACAGAATGCTCGGGATATAAAATGCTCAGACCATAGAATGCTGAGGACATAGAATGCTCAGGACGTAGAATGCTCAGAACACAGAAAGCTCAGGACGTAGAATGCTCAGAACACAGAATGCTCAGAACATAGAATGCTCAGAACGTAGAATGCTCAGGACGTAGAATGCTTAGGACGTAGAATGCTCAGAACACAGAATGCTCAGAACACAGAAAGCTCAGGACGTAGAATGCTCAGAACACAGAATGCTCAGAACATAGAATGCTCAGAACACAGAATGCTCAGAACACAGAATGCTCAGAACACAGAATGCTCAGGACGTAGAATGCTCAGAACGTAGAAAGCTCAGAACACAGAACGCACAGGACATAGAACGCACAGAACACAAAACGCTCAGAACTTAGAATGCTCAGGACATAGAAAGCTCAGGACGTATAATGCTCAGAACACAGAATGCTCAGAACATAGAATGCTCAGAACACAGAATGCTCAGAACACAGAATGCTCAGAACATAGAATGCTCAGAACACAGAATGCTCAGAACACAGAATGCTCAGAACACAGAATGCTCAGGACGTAGAATGCTCAGAACATAGAATGCTCAGAACACAGAATGCTCAGAACACAGAATGCTCAGAACACAGAATGCTCAGGACGTAGAATGCTCAGAACACAGAATGCTCAGAACACAGAATGCTCAGAACACAGAATGCTCAGGACGTAGAATGCTCAGGACGTAGAATGCTCAGAACGTAGAAAGCTCAGAACACAGAACGCACAGGACATAGAACGCACAGAACACAAAACGCTCAGAACTTAGAAAGCTCAGAACTTAGAATGCTCAGGACACAGAATGCACAGAACATAGAAAGCTCAGAACTTAGAATGCTCAGGACATAGAATGCTCAGAACTTAGAATGCTCAGGACATAGAATGCTCAGGACATAGAATGCTCAGAACACAGAAAGCTCAGGACGTAGAATGCTCAGAACACAGAATGCTCAGAACATAGAATGCTCAGAACGTAGAATGCTCAGGACGTAGAATGCTTAGGACGTAGAATGCTCAGAACACAGAATGCTCAGAACACAGAAAGCTCAGGACGTAGAATGCTCAGAACACAGAATGCTCAGAACATAGAATGCTCAGAACACAGAATGCTCAGAACACAGAATGCTCAGAACACAGAATGCTCAGGACGTAGAATGCTCAGAACGTAGAAAGCTCAGAACACAGAACGCACAGGACATAGAACGCACAGAACACAAAACGCTCAGAACTTAGAATGCTCAGGACATAGAAAGCTCAGGACGTATAATGCTCAGAACACAGAATGCTCAGAACATAGAATGCTCAGAACACAGAATGCTCAGAACACAGAATGCTCAGAACATAGAATGCTCAGAACACAGAATGCTCAGAACACAGAATGCTCAGGACGTAGAATGCTCAGAACATAGAATGCTCAGAACACAGAATGCTCAGAACACAGAATGCTCAGAACACAGAATGCTCAGGACGTAGAATGCTCAGAACACAGAATGCTCAGAACACAGAATGCTCAGAACACAGAATGCTCAGAACACAGAATGCTCAGAACACAGAATGCTCAGGACGTAGAATGCTCAGGACGTAGAATGCTCAGAACGTAGAAAGCTCAGAACACAGAACGCACAGGACATAGAACGCACAGAACACAAAACGCTCAGAACTTAGAAAGCTCAGAACTTAGAATGCTCAGGACATAGAATGCACAGAACATAGAAAGCTCAGAACTTAGAATGCTCAGGACATAGAATGCTCAGAACTTAGAATGCTCAGGACGTAGAAAGCTCAGGACATAGAATGCTCAGGACATAGAATGCTCAGGACATAGAATGCTCAGGACGTAGAAAGCTCAGGACATAGAATGCTCAGGACATAGAAAGCTCAGGACATAGAAAGCTCAGGACATAGAAAGCTCAGGACATAGAATGCTCAGGACATAGAATACACAGAACTTAGAATGCTCAGGACATAGAATGCACAGAACATAGAAAGCTCAGAACTTAGAATGCTCAGGACATAGAATGCTCAGAACTTAGAAAGCTCAGGACATAGAATGCTCAGGACGTAGAATGCTCAGGACATAGAATGCACAGAACTTAGAATGCTCAGGACATAGAATGCTCAGGACTTAGAATGCTCAGGACATAGAATACACAGAATATAGAATGTTCAGGACATAGAATACACAGAATACAGAATGCTCAGGACATAGAATGCTCAGAACATAGAATGCTCAGGACATAGAATGCTCAGAACATAGAATGCTCAGGACTTAGAATGCTCAGGACATAGAATACACAGAATATAGAATGCTCAGGACATAGAATACACAGAATACAGAATGCTCAGGACATAGAATGCTCAGAACATAGAATGCTCAGGACATAGAATGCTCAGAACATAGAATGCACAGGACATAGAATGCTCAGGACGTAGAATGCTCAGGACATAGAAAGCTCAGGACATAGAATGCTCAGAACGTAGAATGCTCAGGACATAGAAAGCTCAGGACATAGAATGCTCAGGACATAGAATGCTCAGGACATAGAATGCTCAGGACATAGAAAGCTCAGGACATAGAATGCTCAGGACGTAGAATGCTCAGGACGTAGAATGCTCAGGACATAGAATGCTCAGGACTTAGAATGCTCAGGACATAGAATACACAGAATATAGAATGCTCAGGACATAGAATACACAGAATATAGAATGTTCAGGACATAGAATGCTCAGAACACAGAATGCTCAGGACATAGAATGCTCAGAACATAGAATGCTCAGGACATAGAATGCTCAGAACATAGAATGCTCAGGACATAGAATGCTCAGAACATAGAATGCTCAGGACATAGAATGCTCAGAACATAGAATGCTCAGGACATAGAAAGCTCAGGACATAGAAAGCTCAGGACATAGAATACACAGAATATAGAATGTTCAGGACATAGAATGCTCAGAACACAGAATGCTCAGGACATAGAATGCTCAGAACATAGAATGCTCAGGACATAGAATGCTCAGAACATAGAATGCTCAGGACATAGAATGCTCAGAACATAGAATGCTCAGGACGTAGAATGCTCAGAACATAGAATGCTCAGGACGTAGAAAGCTCAGGACGTAGAATGCTCAGGACATAGAAAGCTCAGGACATAGAATGCTCAGAACGTAGAAAGCTCAGGACATAGAAAGCTCAGGACATAGAAAGCTCAGGACATAGAATGCTCAGGACATAGAATGCTCAGGACATAGAATACACAGAACTTAGAATGCTCAGGACATAGAATGCACAGAACATAGAAAGCTCAGAACTTAGAATGCTCAGGACATAGAATGCTCAGAACTTAGAAAGCTCAGGACATAGAATGCTCAGGACGTAGAATGCTCAGGACATAGAATGCACAGAACTTAGAATGCTCAGGACATAGAATGCTCAGGACTTAGAAAGCTCAGGACATAGAATACACAGAATATAGAATGTTCAGGACATAGAATGCACAGAATACAGAATGCTCAGGACATAGAATGCTCAGAACATAGAATGCTCAGGACATAGAATGCTCAGAACATAGAATGCTCAGGACATAGAATGCTCAGAACATAGAATGCACAGGACATAGAATGCTCAGGACATAGAATGCTCAGAACGTAGAATGCTCAGGACATAGAATGCTCAGGACATAGAATGCTCAGGACATAGAAAGCTCAGGACATAGAATGCTCAGGACATAGAATGCTCAGGACATAGAATGCTCAGGACATAGAAAGCTCAGGACATAGAATGCTCAGGACGTAGAATGCTCAGGACATAGAATGCTCAGGACTTAGAATGCTCAGGACATAGAATACACAGAATATAGAATGTTCAGGACATAGAATGCACAGAATACAGAATGCTCAGGACATAGAATGCTCAGAACATAGAATGCTCAGGACATAGAATGCTCAGAACATAGAATGCTCAGGACATAGAATGCTCAGAACATAGAATGCACAGGACATAGAATGCTCAGGACGTAGAATGCTCAGGACATAGAAAGCTCAGGACATAGAATGCTCAGAACGTAGAATGCTCAGGACATAGAAAGCTCAGAACACAGAATGCTCAGGACGTAGAATGCTCAGAACACAGAATGCTCAGAACACAGAATGCTCAGAACACAGAATGCTCAGGACGTAGAATGCTCAGGACGTAGAATGCTCAGAACGTAGAAAGCTCAGAACACAGAACGCACAGGACATAGAACGCACAGAACACAAAACGCTCAGAACTTAGAAAGCTCAGAACTTAGAATGCTCAGGACATAGAATGCACAGAACATAGAAAGCTCAGAACTTAGAATGCTCAGGACATAGAATGCTCAGAACTTAGAATGCTCAGGACATAGAATGCTCAGGACATAGAATGCTCAGAACACAGAAAGCTCAGGACGTAGAATGCTCAGAACACAGAATGCTCAGAACATAGAATGCTCAGAACGTAGAATGCTCAGGACGTAGAATGCTTAGGACGTAGAATGCTCAGAACACAGAATGCTCAGAACACAGAAAGCTCAGGACGTAGAATGCTCAGAACACAGAATGCTCAGAACATAGAATGCTCAGAACACAGAATGCTCAGAACACAGAATGCTCAGAACACAGAATGCTCAGGACGTAGAATGCTCAGAACGTAGAAAGCTCAGAACACAGAACGCACAGGACATAGAACGCACAGAACACAAAACGCTCAGAACTTAGAATGCTCAGGACATAGAAAGCTCAGGACGTATAATGCTCAGAACACAGAATGCTCAGAACATAGAATGCTCAGAACACAGAATGCTCAGAACACAGAATGCTCAGAACATAGAATGCTCAGAACACAGAATGCTCAGAACACAGAATGCTCAGAACACAGAATGCTCAGGACGTAGAATGCTCAGAACATAGAATGCTCAGAACACAGAATGCTCAGAACACAGAAAGCTCAGAACACAGAATGCTCAGGACGTAGAATGCTCAGAACACAGAATGCTCAGAACACAGAATGCTCAGAACACAGAATGCTCAGAACACAGAATGCTCAGAACACAGAATGCTCAGGACGTAGAATGCTCAGGACGTAGAATGCTCAGAACGTAGAAAGCTCAGAACACAGAACGCACAGGACATAGAACGCACAGAACACAAAACGCTCAGAACTTAGAAAGCTCAGAACTTAGAATGCTCAGGACATAGAATGCACAGAACATAGAAAGCTCAGAACTTAGAATGCTCAGGACATAGAATGCTCAGAACTTAGAATGCTCAGGACGTAGAAAGCTCAGGACATAGAATGCTCAGGACATAGAATGCTCAGGACATAGAATGCTCAGGACGTAGAAAGCTCAGGACATAGAATGCTCAGGACATAGAAAGCTCAGGACATAGAAAGCTCAGGACATAGAAAGCTCAGGACATAGAATGCTCAGGACATAGAATACACAGAACTTAGAATGCTCAGGACATAGAATGCACAGAACATAGAAAGCTCAGAACTTAGAATGCTCAGGACATAGAATGCTCAGAACTTAGAAAGCTCAGGACATAGAATGCTCAGGACGTAGAATGCTCAGGACATAGAATGCACAGAACTTAGAATGCTCAGGACATAGAATGCTCAGGACTTAGAATGCTCAGGACATAGAATACACAGAATATAGAATGTTCAGGACATAGAATACACAGAATACAGAATGCTCAGGACATAGAATGCTCAGAACATAGAATGCTCAGGACATAGAATGCTCAGAACATAGAATGCTCAGGACTTAGAATGCTCAGGACATAGAATACACAGAATATAGAATGCTCAGGACATAGAATACACAGAATACAGAATGCTCAGGACATAGAATGCTCAGAACATAGAATGCTCAGGACATAGAATGCTCAGAACATAGAATGCTCAGGACATAGAATGCTCAGAACATAGAATGTACAGGACATAGAATGCTCAGGACGTAGAATGCTCAGGACATAGAAAGCTCAGGACATAGAATGCTCAGAACGTAGAATGCTCAGGACATAGAAAGCTCAGGACATAGAATGCTCAGGACATAGAATGCTCAGGACATAGAATGCTCAGGACATAGAAAGCTCAGGACATAGAATGCTCAGGACGTAGAATGCTCAGGACATAGAATGCTCAGGACTTAGAATGCTCAGGACATAGAATACACAGAATATAGAATGTTCAGGACATAGAATGCTCAGAACACAGAATGCTCAGGACATAGAATGCTCAGAACATAGAATGCTCAGGACATAGAATGCTCAGAACATAGAATGCTCAGGACATAGAATGCTCAGAACATAGAATGCTCAGGACATAGAATGCTCAGAACATAGAATGCTCAGGACATAGAAAGCTCAGGACATAGAATACACAGAATATAGAATGTTCAGGACATAGAATGCTCAGAACACAGAATGCTCAGGACATAGAATGCTCAGAACATAGAATGCTCAGGACATAGAATGCTCAGAACATAGAATGCTCAGGACATAGAATGCTCAGAACATAGAATGCTCAGGACATAGAATGCTCAGAACATAGAATGCTCAGGACGTAGAAAGCTCAGGACGTAGAATGCTCAGGACATAGAAAGCTCAGGACATAGAATGCTCAGAACGTAGAAAGCTCAGGACATAGAAAGCTCAGGACATAGAAAGCTCAGGACATAGAAAGCTCAGGACATAGAATGCTCAGGACATAGAATGCTCAGGACATAGAATGCACAGAACATAGAAAGCTCAGAACTTAGAAAGCTCAGGACATAGAATGCTCAGGACGTAGAATGCTCAGAACTTAGAAAGCTCAGGACATAGAATGCTCAGGACGTAGAATGCTCAGGACATAGAATGCACAGAACATAGAATGCTCAGGACATAGAATGCACAGAACATAGAAAGCTCAGAACTTAGAAAGCTCAGGACATAGAATGCTCAGGACATAGAATGCTCAGAACTTAGAAAGCTCAGGACATAGAATGCTCAGGACGTAGAATGCTCAGGACATAGAATGCACAGAACTTAGAATGCTCAGGACATAGAATGCTCAGGACTTAGAAAGCTCAGGACATAGAATGCTCAGGACATAGAATGCTCAGAACATAGAATGCACAGGACATAGAATGCTCAGGACATAGAATGCTCAGAACGTAGAATGCTCAGGACATAGAATGCTCAGGACATAGAATGCTCAGGACATAGAATGCTCAGGACATAGAAAGCTCAGGACATAGAATGCTCAGGACATAGAATGCTCAGGACATAGAATGCTCAGGACATAGAAAGCTCAGGATATAGAATGCTCAGGACGTAGAATGCTCAGGACATAGAATGCTCAGGACTTAGAATGCTCAGGACATAGAATACACAGAATATAGAATGTTCAGGACATAGAATGCACAGAATACAGAATGCTCAGGACATAGAATGCTCAGAACATAGAATGCTCAGGACATAGAATGCTCAGAACATAGAATGCTCAGGACATAGAATGCTCAGAACATAGAATGCACAGGACATAGAATGCTCAGGACGTAGAATGCTCAGGACATAGAAAGCTCAGGACATAGAATGCTCAGAACGTAGAATGCTCAGGACACAGAATGCTCAGGACATAGAATGCTCAGGACGTAGAATGCTCAGAACATAGAATGCTCAGGACATAGAATGCTCAGAACATAGAATGCTCAGGACATAGAATGCTCAGGATATAGAATGCTCAGAATATAGAATGCACAGGACATAGAATGCTCAGGACATAGAAAGCTCAGGACATAGAAAGCTCAGGACATAGAAAGCTCAGAATATAGAAAGCTCAGAACACAGAATGCTCAGAGTATATTTTAAGAAATCCAGAGTACATAAACATTTACGTTTCAGTTATATGCCTGACATTATAAATGCGATATTTATTTCATAAAATAACATGTTTTTAAATATTGCTATCTAATTAATGAAATAAAAATCAAGATATATTGTGTATAACAATTTCCATACATTTGACACTCAAAGCAAAAATGTTCTTTAGTCTTTCACAGAAACAAAAGGGTACCCTAAGCGGGTGACCATGGCACACTAAAGTACCAATGTACAAGGGTTAAGGACTAGTGATGAGCGAGCGTGCTCGGCCGATGCTCGGATCGGCTCGAGCATCGCTCTGCTCGGCACATGGCGGTACTCGTCGAGTACCGCCATGTGCTCTCCCGCCATGTTCGGGTGGCGGGGATCTGTGCCGGAAGAGGCACAGATCCGAAGACGCTCCGCTGGACCACCAGGGACTGGAGGTACGGGGGCATTGCGGAGATGAAGGGGGCATTGCGGAGATGAAGGGGGACATTGTGGAAGAGGGGCATAGCGGAGATGAAGGGGCACATTGTGGAAGAGGGGCATAGCGGAGATGAAGGGGCACATTGTGGAAGAGGGGCATAGCGGAGCTGAAGGGGGACATTGCGGAGCTGAAGGGGGCATTCGGAGATGAAGGGGGCATAGCGGAGATGAAGGGGGCATTGACCAGGCACCCTCCCCTCATCAGAGCAGGGGGTGCCTGGTGTCGCCCCATTCATTTCAATGGGGCTCGGGTGCTCGGCCGAGCACTCGAGCCTCAGGGGGTGCTCGGTCAGAGCACCCGAGCACCCGAGCATCGGGGTGCTCGCTCAACACTATTAAGGACCACTGACTGGGCTGGATTTCCCAATATGTAGATTAGGCAACTGCCTAGAACTCCAAATTTTGAGGGGAGGTGTCTCAGCTGTGCTGGCCACACCCACATTCTGAATTGTGGGTGTGACAAAAAGCAATATGAATGTCCATGCACCGGTTTATATACCCCTAATATTTAACCCTTTGATTCTAGAGAGATCTCCAGTGACTTGTGGAGAAATGTAACCAAGAGGTTAAATGTTTTTTTTTTGTTTTGTTTTTTTTGTCTCTGCTTGTTATAGGCCAAGGGTATTGTCTGTGCCAGAAAATAGTGGATGGGACTGGGGAGGAACCTTGTGAGAAATGGGGTGTGGCCATGGGAGGAGCTAAGGGCACCAGGGATGTAAATCCAGCCCTGGCCAATGGTCTAATTCAGTGGTTCTCAATCTTTTTTTGTTCGGGGCACCCTTAACACGTAATCTAGAACATTTGGGGCACCCCTAACATATTTAATGTACTTTATCAAGGGCATAATGAAGGTACAATGCATAAATATACAGTTATTATTAGGTCTTACAATCACAATAACAAAATTAAACAATGTGCATAACAATTCCTATAAATCTTTATTTAAAAGTCCATATTTGTCAGTCTTCATAGAAAACATGGGGCACCCTAAGTTGATGTCCGACGCACACCAAAGTGCCACAGCACCCTGGTTGAGAATCACTGGTCTAATTTGTATAAACTAACGCATAATAACTTACCCATAAAGAAAGCTAAATATTTGTTTAAAATATTGTTTTAACTCCTTAAGGACTGCGGTGGTGGGGGTACGCACTGGAGGACCAAGGCAGAATTTTTTTTTTTTTTTTTTTTTTTTTACTTACGTGCCAAGTGATCATATTACGCCATGCAGGTGCGTTATGATCACAAAATTCCATGACTCACCCGGACCTTCACCCGTCCTTAACACTGAGACAGCTGTGACGGTCCTGCCACGTCATGTGTTGTTAAAGGACTAAATTTAAAAATGGCATTACTGGAATTACATATACAGTAAACTCGGGTATAATATGCACAATTTTACCCCCTTCACCTTATGTGAAGTGGGGGGGTGTGTACTATACACAAGATTTTTTTTTTATATATCATTTTTTTTTATTATCTTGCTGCAATCAAAAAAAATATATATGAGGGTTGAGATATACCTTCCCTACCTCCCCCCAGAGCAACCCGCTTTCCTATAACAAACCTTCCACTGAAGTCTGAGTCCACATCTTCCCTGCAGGGGGCATGCTTGCATTTGCAGCCTGCTTCCTCCAATGCCCTGTCAGGACCTTCCGCTGCCAGCCAATGGTAATGCCCTGTGAGGCTCTCAAGGTCCTCTCAGTTAATACCGTAGATCCAATGCGCAGAGATCTAAGCACTGGATCTAAAGTATTGCCCTGCAAGGACCTTGAGATCCTCATAGGTCATTACTATTGGCTGGCAGCGGAAGGTCCTGACAGGGCACTTAAGGAAGCGGGTGGCAAATGCAAGCATGCCACCCGCAGGGAAGATGTGGACTCAGATTTCAGTGGAAGTAAGGATTGTTTTATGAGAGCGGATCACGCTGGGGGGAGGGAGGGAAGGTATCCGGCAGCCCTCAATTTTTTTTAGTAATGGGAAAACAAGGGTGCGTATTATACATAGGTACTCTTGTTTTCCCCTAAAATTTTGGGTATAACATACACCTGCGTATTATGCAGAGGTGGATATTATACCTGAAATTTTACGGTAAGTTGTTTTGAAAGCACTTTCAGGTTGCCAGAACGTGTTCCTTCTACTTTAAAGGGATAGTAATACTTCATTTTATCTTTATTTTATTTTGTAGGCATTAAAAAAACATGAAGAACGATATAAGTCTTATCTCTCAAACCTTTATGGTTTGAAAGATATTCACAAGCAAAGTTTCCCCTCCCGCCCCTTTTACCTAGTGTAAGCCATCTCTTCTCAGATGTGGAATGCAGTCCATAGACCAGACAGATAACAGAAGGGGACAATCTTCTTCCTATGAGAACAATGAAAGCCCTGCCCCCATTGACAAGTTTTTCAGGTTTTTCCCTTATCTTAATTGAAGATTGTCCCTCTCTGCAGTCTACCTGGGCACCTCGCTTCTGCTCTGGCTGAGCAGTGTTACATCAGTAAAAGGGACGGGAGGGGGATACTTTATCATTCAATTACTCTTGAACTACAACTCTGACAGAATTAAAATAAAACTCTCCAAGGTCCAAATACTATGATGATTAATTAGAGCTGCTTTTATTATGAAACGTTACTATCCCTTTAAGGGCCTTTTTGTGTCAGCCACTGCAAAAATAAAAAGGAATTTTTCATGACAAAGAAAAACGGGCGTAATAAACCTAATGTGTATCTTTTCCATTAGTTATGTCATAAATCTGAGATTTGTGGCGACAAGCCGTGGTAATCGAAATGGATGTCAATGGGTCAATTAAACAGTAATTCTGCTAAGCCTAAAAGTTAGACAAATTCATAGAGTAGATGGATCGGTTTATACTTGTGTTAACCTTCAATCCTACTTGTATGGCGCCATGACTTTCCTGTATTATTATACTTAAATTACCCACGGAGACCGTTAGATGGGAGAAAGATTTATTTGGTATTGGATGCATGTCTTGTGAAATGAGCAGATCATTTAGAAAAATCAGCACATATAATACAATGAAATAGCCACTCGCTAAAAATGATGTTACAAATCAATCCCCTTTTACTGAACTTATCATCTTATGAGATTTGACTAGATGGAGCGCAGTAAGTTATTATATTTTCTGAAGCACTTGCACTTCGTTCAGCTTAATACGCATTTTAAGTTTTGATTAGCTGTTTAAACTTTGTAATTGCAATTATGCTTGCTTTTTAAAATGTTTTATGGATTGTATTTCGAACGACTTGTTTTCCTGTGTCAAAATATATACGAAAATGCAGAATAAAATGGAAAATGGAAATATTGGATATTAAAGGGACAGTGTTTCTTCAAATCAACATTCTATTGGGCTTCAAAACACAGAGAGGACCCTACATAGCAGCAAAGATCAATAAACCCGAGATTTACAATTTACAGAAAACACTTCTCCATAGTTATACTCACAATAAGCTATGTGAAAGCTTATATCATACAAATTGTTTGAGCTTAGGCCACACTAGGATTTTTTCACTACGTTTTCCTCAATTTATCTACTCATAGACACCCATGGCCACTCATATGTAATAACGTTAGTTGCAAGGTGTCTTAAGATGTCTCAAAAGCAATGTATTACCTGTCTTTATA
Organism: Rhinophrynus dorsalis; assembly: GCA_037306005.1. Taxonomy (NCBI): domain Eukaryota; kingdom Metazoa; phylum Chordata; class Amphibia; order Anura; family Rhinophrynidae; genus Rhinophrynus; species Rhinophrynus dorsalis. The sequence goes on along the minus strand of CM074722.1, from coordinate 490,041,472 downwards.
TAGAAGACTGAGCCAGGGGAGGGCTGGCAACTTGTAGCCCAGGAGGGCAAATACAGTCAAGTGATACCACATAGCTTGCAGTTGAACTGGGGCTACACTAGTGCGCTACTACAAAGCTTACAATTTAAGTAAAACTTACCTAGTGATACTATAGAGCTTACAAGGGAAATGGTTTATGTTAACTCCATTTGGATTGCACCTCTGTGGTATCATTTATGTAGCTACAGTTCAATTGTAAGCTCTGTGGTATCACTAATGTAGCTCCATTTACAGCAGCAATCAGGAGATTTAGTGAGGTGCAGTGGGCTACCAGCCCAGACATATCACCAGCCCAGGGGGCAATTGCACCCCTGCCGCCCAGGCCAGCCTTCTCCTGCCAGCGCACCCCATTTTGATACTTTTAAAATCAGCATTAATGTTGTGAAGTAATGCCACAGAGCTTACAATTGAAATGGAGTTACACAATTGATACCACAGAGCTTACAACTGAATAGGAGTTACATTAGTGATACCACAGAGCATACAGTTTAAGGAAAGCTAAACTAGTGATACCATAGAGCTTACAAGGGAAATGGGAAAGTGTAAGCTCTGTGATATCATTAGCACAGCTCCATTTCAATTGTAATCTCTGTGATATCACTAGCACAGCTCCATTTCAATTGTAATCTCTGTGATATCACTAGCACAGCTCCATTTCAATTGTAAACTCTGTGGTATCACTAGCACAGCTCCATTTCAATTGTAAGCTCTGTGATATCACTAGCACAGCTCCATTTCAATTGTAAGCTCTGTGATATCACTAGCACAGCTCCATTTCAACTGTACGTTCTAGGATATCACTAGTACAGCTCCATTTCAATTGTAAGCTATGTGATATCACTAGCACAGCTCAATTTCAATTGTAAGCTCTAGGATATCACTAGCACAGCTCCTTTTCAATTGTAAGCTATGTGATATCACTAGCATAGCTCCATTTCAATTGTAAACTCTGTGGTATCACTAGCACAGCTCCATTTCAATTGTAAACTCTGTGGTATCACTAGCACAGCTCCATTTCAATTGTAAGTTCTAGGATATCACTAGTACAGCTCCATTTCAATTGTAAACTCTGTGGTATCACTAGCACAGCTCCATTTCAATTGTAAACTCTGTGATATCACTAGCACAGCTCCATTTCAATTGTAAGCTCTGTGGTATCACTAGCACAGCCCCATTTCAATTGTAAACTCTGTGGTATCACTAGCACAGCTCCATTTCAATTGAAAGCTCTGTGGTATCACTAGCACAGCTCCATTTCAATTGTAAGTTCTAGGATATCACTAGTACAGCTCCATTTCAATTGTAAACTCTGTGGTATCACTAGCACAGCTCCATTTCAATTGTAAACTCTGTGATATCACTAGCACAGCTCCATTTCAATTGTAAGCTCTGTGGTATCACTAGCACAGCCCCATTTCAATTGTAAACTCTGTGGTATCACTAGCACAGCTCCATTTCAATTGAAAGCTCTGTGGTATCACTAGTACAGCTCCATTTCAATTGTAAGTTCTAGGATATCACTAGTACAGCTCCATTTCAATTGTAAACTCTGTGGTATCACTAGCACAGCTCCATTTCAATTGTAAACTCTGTGGTATCACTAGCACAGCTCCATTTCAATTGAAAGCTCTGTGATATCACTAGCACAGCTCCATTTCAATTGTAAGCTCTGTGGTATCACTAGTGTAGCTCCACTTACAGCCGCAAGTGGGAGACTGAGTGAGGCAGTGGCCCATCGGACCAGACATATGACCGGCCCAGGGGGCAATTGCCCCCCAGGCCAGCCCTCCCCTGAGAATGAATTTATACTACACAGTGTATCTCTGCATTGTAACATTTTTCATAAAGAAAATCAACAGGTTCTGTCATTCAGACCCATGAAATATGTAGCCATCTCTATCTACTACAATCTTCTTGAAAAGTTGATGAGTCGAGAATCTTTTTGAATGTTTATGTTAAAGTCAACAAGCAAATTTGAGATTGAGGGATTAAAGTCATTTTCCTCCAGCTTGTTATATATGGATGTAGTTTTTGGGAGCATTTTTTTTTTCTTATTTTTCTCATAATTTTTTATTAATGACAGCAGAAGGACATACAAAATCCACAATACAGTAGGATCAAACTACATTACAGATATTTAGTGCCTAGCTGGTTGATGCAAAGTGGTTGGCGTTTTTGGGAGCTTTTATAAGGGAGAACCCTGGGGCCAAGAGCGAAACAGTAAATATTTTAAATGCTGAATAATAGAATTCTGATTCTAAAGGAATAGTAATGTTTCAAAATAAAAGCAGCTCCAATTAATCTTCATAGTATCTGGGCCATGGAGAGTGTTATTTCAATACTGTCAGAGTTATAGTACAAGAGTAATTGAATGATAAAGTATCCCCCTCCCACCCCTTTTACTGATGTAACACTGCCACCTCAGAGCAGCAAGACTGTTAGGATGGATCACAGAGAGGGACAATCTTCAGTGATCATAAGTAAAAACCTGCAAAACCAGTCAAGGGGGCAGGGTTTTCCTTATGATCACAGTAAGAAGATTGTCCCTTGCTGTTATCTGTCCGGTCAAGTGACCAGATTCCACATCTGAGCTGGAGAGTGTTACATCAGTAAAAGGGGCGGGAGGGGGATACTTTATCATTCAATTACTCTTTTACTACAAGAGGTCCAGAAATGACCAATGGAATATGCAAACTCTTGTTATCACTCTAATTGGGTATCAATTAACGGGCAGTCGTGTGGCATAGATACTTCTTGAATCTCAAAAGAGATTAACATCAAGAGATACCCATAAACTGGTATGATCTCTTAAAGGGATAGTAATACTTTGTTTTATCTTTATTTTATTTTGTAGGTATTAAAAAACATGAAGAATGATATGTCTTATCTCTCAAACCGTTATGGTTTGAGAGATATTCACAAGCAAAGTTTTCCCTCACTGACCAAAACGGTCAAGTCTGCCATCTAGCTATCAGATTTGGAATCCGGTCTGCAGATCAACCGGTGGCTCTTCAGCAGAGCCGAAATCGCAAGATATAAAAATAACTACTTCATTGGATGGGTCTAAAAAGTGTGCTTGCAAACCAGGCACACTATGTAAACTATTAAAATGAAGTAGTTCATCTTATATCTCGCGATCTCGGCTCTGCTGCAGAGCCACGGCAGGTCCTCAGACCGGATTCCAAATCTGACAGCTAGATGGCAGACTTGACCGTTTTGGTCAGTGAGGGGAAACTTTGCATGTGAATATCTCTCAACCCATAAAGGTTTGAGAGATAAGACTTATATTGTTCTTCATGTTTTTTTAATGCCTACAAAATAAAATAAAGATAAAATGAAGTATTACTATCCCTTTAATAAGTCCACCACAGCTGCCTACCAGCTAAAAGAAACCGGATTCCAAGGAGCTCAGCTATACCGCAAAGCTCTACTTGTAGACCGGCTCTTAAAAGAAAGGACACCCTGCTTCATCAGCAACCCCAAAAGCATATAAAAATCTATTAACCAAAGATGTAAAGTACCATCAAGGAATGCATATCAATGGCCAAGTATGTTACTAAAATCTCAAGTGCCTCAAAGTGAAAGGATAAATATTTCTAGAAACAGATACAGTAATGTGCAAAAGTCTTAGGCAGGTGTGAAAAAATGCTCTAAAGTAAAAATGCTTTAAAAAATAAACAGGTTAATAGTTTATATTTATCAATGAACAAAATGATAGTGAGTGAACAGAAGAAAAATCTAAATCAAATCATTATTTGGTGTGACCACCCTTTGCCTTCAAAACAGCATCAATTCTTCTAGGTACACTTGCAAAAAGTCCGGGATTTTGTAGGCATATAGTCAGGTGTATGATTAATCAATTATACCAAACAGGTGCCAATGATCATCAATTTGATATGTGGGTTGAAACCGAATCATTAACTGAAAGAGAATCAGATGAGTAGGAGGAATAAAACTGGAAGAGGAACAGCCAAACTCAGCTAACAAGGTGAGGTTGCTGAAGACAGTTTAATGTGAAAAGTCATACACCATGACAAGACTGAGCACAGCAACAAGACACAAGCTAAATATACTGCATCAGCAAGGTCTCTCCCAGTCAGAAATTTCAAGGCAGACAGGGGTTTCCAGATGTGCTTTCCAAGTTCTTTTGAAGAAGCACAAAGAAACAGGCAACGTTGCAGACCATAGATGCAGTGGTTGGCCAAGGAAACTTAGTGCATCAGATAAAAGACACATGATGCTTATTTCCCTTCACAATCGGAAGATGTCCAGCAGTGCCATCAGCTCAGAACTGGCAGAAAAATGGGACCCTGATACACCCGTCTTTTGTCTGGAGACGTCCGGTCAGAAGTGGTCTTCATTGAAGACTTGCAGCCAAAAAACAATACCTCCGACTGACTCAACTGACTCAATTATGCATAAAAACAGAGGAACTGGGGTGCAGAAAAATGAATATAAACTATTAACATATCTATTTTTGAAAGCATTCTTTACAGCATTTTTTCACATCTGCCTAAAACGTTTGCACATTTCTGTACATAAATACACAATAACATTATAAAAACAATACATTTAGACACTATCTTATTATAGACTCATGCACAATAACATGAGAGATGAAGAAGCAATCACATTTAGTGAGAAGAAAGTAATCGCAGGTAGAATATCCTATCAACTGAAGGGCATCCGTAGATGATGCACACGAGTATGGTTCTTTTCTGGTTCTTTTGTAGCATCAAGATTCCCTGCTAGCTATGAGACCAATTTACATTCAATAGAGGCCGGTCTGGATGTCTTCCTGTGAGTATAATTACTATTGTAACATTGTATCCATTGTTATCTGTATGGTGTCATTGGCCTCTCTTCTAGTGTTTGTTTTATGGATGGAAACTGTCCGTCTCTGTGTGCACAAATATTTCCAGAAGGTAGCGCTAAAGGAAAAAAAAATTAGGCATTTTTGTATATTTCTAAAATCGTTGAAAAATGTGGAATTTCCTGCTGTTTTCATTAGCTACTGTTTATACTAGGAAACTAGCACACCAGTGTTTTAAGTTTACATACTGTAGGACTAATAGTTTTAGAAAATAAACAGTCCTCTTTGCTTACTCTTAAAGATGCCCCTCAGTGGGAGCATCTGTCTTGAAAGGATTTTCATGATTATTCCTTCCTATTAATTTATGTGACCTTTTTTGGCAGAAGCTGAGAAAGAGCAGTGAGGAGGAAGGAGGCAGTTTCAGGATAGTAAGTAAATAATACAGGCACTGCTACACACGTCAGAGAAATCAGCTCTGCTGAGATTACAGAGTCTCTAACTACTAAACCAAAAAATACAAACCATTATACTGTTTAAAAAATACAAATCACTAAGTATATTAATTTTAAATAGATATTTATGAAACTATAGATGTTTAGAGACAGATCCACTTTAAAGGGATAGTAATACTTGAAAATAATTGTATTTTATATTGTAGCCCTTAAAAAACATGAAAAATGATATGTCTTATCTCCCAAACCTTTATGGCTTGGGAGATATTCACATGTAAAATATAGTAAACTGCTCTTTTCCTGGCTGTTTCAGCCAAGTCTGCCATCTAGTGGACAGATTTGGAATTCGGTCCACAGAGCAACCGGCAGCTCTTTAGCAGTGCCGGGATCACGATCTTTGAAAAGAACTACTTAATTGGAACTATTTGGCTTGAAAGCACACTTTGTAGACCATTCCAATTAAGAAATTCTTTTTAAAGATGGTGATCTCAGCAGTTCTGGAGAGGCACAGCCGGTCCCGGGACCAGATTCAAACACTTTTTCAAGTTTTTTTAAGGGCTACAATATAAAATAAACTTATTTTCAAGTATTACTATCCCTTTATGCAAAATCCATCAGTTAAATGCAGATTTGAAGTCTGAATCTAAACATGCGTGTCTCACGGATAATTCTCCGACTGACCAGCCATTACCATTATTGCTGTAAATTTCAGTTTAACCCTTTGAGTGCCAGAGGGGTATGCAACACATTGCCTTGCAATGCTTGCGTACCTGTCTGGCACTCAAAGAGTTAACCTCTAGGATGCTATAGATATCGCCCATGAATTGCAAAGGGGTTAATAAGCAACATTTAGAATAATGTTTAAAGGGATAGTAATGTTTAAATTTATGTTTATTTAATATTGTAGGCATTAAAAAATAAGTACAACGATGTAAGTCTTATCTCTCAAACCTTTACAGTTTGAGAGATATAAAGTTCCCCCCTCCATGCTGTTTTAGCGCTCTATGGGACAGCAGCAGATTCCGATAATTTGAAATCCTGCTATTTAGAAACAAATACTTCATTGGAACGGTCTACAAAGTGTGCCTGGTTTGCATGCACACTTTGTAGACCTTTCCAATTAAGTATTTATTTCTAAATAGCGCGATTTTGGCTCTGCTGAAGAGCAGCTGTCTGGTCCCTGGACCGGAATCCCCTGCTGTCCACTAGGTGGCAGACTTGTCTGAAACAGGGTGGAACATCAACAAGTTATATATCTCAAAAGATTAAAGGGACAGTAATGTCCCAAAAAAAATCTCCAGTCTTGTAGACTTTAAAAAAAAAAAAAAATGCTCCAAACCCGATCTCTCAAACCGCTATGGTTTAGGGATTCAAAGTTCCCTCCTCCCTCCCTTTCTCCTGATGTCAGCTGTAAAGCTGACAGCAGGAGAATTGAGTTGTACGACTCAAGGAGGCTCTGCAGCCGATCCGAGATTGCGTTATTGCTACAGAATTCATTAATTGAAAAGATCTACAAAGTGTCCCTGGTTTGCAAGCACCATGTGTAGACATTTCCAATGAATGAATTCTTTATAGATAACGCAATCTTGGCTCTGCTGCAGAGCCGCCTGCTGGTGCCCTGACCGGGATCTCCTTCTGTCAGCTAGACGCTGACGAAAGGAGAAGGGGAGGGGGGGGGAACTTTGAATCTCTATATCTCAAACCATAGCGGATTGAGAGATCGGGTTTGGAGCATTTTTTTTTTTTAATGTCTACAAAACTGGAGATTTTTTTGGGGGGAACATTACTGTCCCTTTAACCCTTTGAGTGCCAGAGGAGTAAGCAACGCATTGCTTTGCTATGCATTGCGTACCCCTCTGGCACTCAAAGGGTTAAGACTTAAATCGTTGTACTAATTTTTTTAATGCCTACAGTATTACATAAACTTAAATTTAAACAATACTATCCCTTTAAAGTGGAACTTTCATCAAAATGAAATTGCCCCCCAAATCCTTATTAACATAGCAATATGCATATAAATACTTTTATTATCCTATAACATAAAGTGGTAGAATGCGTCGCTCACTGTGAGCCGTAACCGCACATGCGCAGTAGAGAGTCACTACTGTGCATGTGTGGTTTCGCACACAGGGAGCTTCGCTGTGAGCCGTCTGGAGCTCCCCGCTAAGGATCAGCACGTTCAGCAACGCTCTGCTCCGCTCCAGACGGTTCACGTCCTGTCTGTGCTCCCGGCTCCGGAGCAGCTGGGTGCACTTTAGCCCGTGTATACGGGCTTCCATACTAGTGCTAAATAAGTCCTCCATTTTTGAGAAGTACAACTTGTTCAGCAGTCATCAGCAGCAGGGATCCTGCTGTAGATGCTCTGTCCACCTGCGCTGTTAGTCCCTTCCGCTACCTTAAGGTACAATGCAACTCCATTCACCAATCCTGGAGGAGACCAAGACGGGCAGGTGCCTTTTTAAATTGCTTCCCAAATCCTTATTAGCATAGCAATATGCATATAAATACTTTTATTATCCTATAACATAAAGTGGTAGAATGCGTCGCTCACTGTGAGCCGTAACCGCACATGCGCAGTAGAGAGTCACTACTGTGCATGTGTGGTTTCGTACACAGGGAACTTCGCTGTGAGCCATCTGGAGCTCCCCACTAAGGATCAGCACGTTCAGCAACGTGCTGCTCCGCTCCAGACGGCTCACGTCATGTGTCTGCTCCCGGCTCCGGGGCAGCAGCCGGGGCAGCTGGGTGCACTTTAGCCCGTGTATATGGGCTTCCATACTAGTGCTAAATAAGTCCTCCATTTTTGAGAAGTACAACTTGTTCAGCAGTCATCAGCAGCAGGGATCTTGCTGTAGATACTTTGTGCACCTGCGCCGTCAGTCCTTTCCGCTACCTTAAGGTACAATTCAACTCCATTCCCCAATTCTGGAGGAGACCAAGATAGGCAGGTGCCTTTTTAAATTGCTTCTCAAATCCCTATTAGCATAGCGATATGCATATACATATTGAGAAATACAATTTGTTCTGCAGGCATCAGTGGGCAAGATGTCTGTGCTGTTGCCCACTGATGTCTGATCCCTATGCTAATAAGGATTTGGGAAGCAATTTAATTTTGATGAAAGTTCCGCTTTAATATTTATGTCTTAGCAATAGAAGGGCAGTTTTTCAAGTTGACATCTCTTATCATTAAATGGCCAATTAAAGCAGATTGTGTCCTTCACCACCCATTTGGTAGGTCTGTTGTCAAACCATATTTTTTTGTTTTCTCTCCTTCAGTTGACTAAAACTGGTAACAAAAAAGTAAAATCAATATTTCCTTTTGTGTCTTATGTGATTAATACTGCAGGACACTTGATCAAGCACAGCTGCTAATGGGATTCATTGAGTTATGGCTTGTTTAAAATGTGTTTGGCAAACAAAATGAAGCCCCGTTATCCCCAGGAGATAAACGTCTGACCTGACATTGATTTTAGCAGAAACGCAAGTTATCAGTTGTTGACTGCACCAGGAACTTTCATCTGATGTGACTTCCAAGTGGGATTCAAAACCAGACTGTCTGCGTGGCAGAGAGACTCGGACATTAAGACTAATTGGAACGATTCCGGAACTAACCAAGTGCACCACAGGGGGCAAATATCAGCTGCTAAAATACACATTAATTGAAATCTAGCTTTTTGACCCCTTGATTGCTAAAGAGATCTCCAGTGTGTTGATTTGCAATGCACAGGAAACTTCTCTAGAATTCACATAGTTAAATGGATAGTAATGTTTCATAATAAAAGCAGCTCTAATTAATCATCATAGTATAGGCTGACCAGATCTCACCTTTAACCGGGGACACATAGAAAATAGCCATTTTGCAGTACTTCACTGAAATCAATGCAGTCCTGCAGTATGCATTTCTCCTATACGTCCCTGGTTAAAGGTGAGGTCTGGTCAGCGTATCATAGTATTTGAACTTTGGAGAGTGTTATTTCAATACTGTCAGAGTAGTAGTTCAAGAGTAATTGGATGATAAAGTATCACCCTCCCGCCCCTTTTACTGATGTAACACTGTTCAGCCAGATCAGAAGGGAGGTGCCCAGGTAGACTGCAGAGAGGGACAATCTTTAATTAAGATAAGGGAAAAAGCTGAAAAACCTGTCAAGGGGGGCAGGGCTTTCATTGTTCTCATAGGAAGAAGACTGTCCCCTTCTGTTATATGTCTGGTCTATGGACTGCATTCCACATCTGAGAAGTGGGGGCTTACATTAGGTAAAAGGGGCGGGAGTGGAAACTTTGCTTGTGAATATCTCTCAAAACCCCCCCATGGCTTTCATTGTTCTCACAGTAAGAAGACTGTCCCTTGCTGTTATCTGTCAGGTCAAGCAACCAGATTCCACATCTGAGGAGAGCAGTGTCACACTAGGTAAAAGGGGTGGGAGGGGGATACTTTATCATTCAATTACTCTTGAACTACAACTCTGACAGCATTGAGATAACACTCTCCATGGCCCAAATATGAAGATTAATTGGAGCTGCTGTTTTTGTAAAACATTACTATCCCTTTAAAAGACCCACATAGTAACATAGTTGATGAGGCTGAAAAAAGACATGTGTCCATCAAGTCCAGCCCTTTCCAAAAACACCCCTGTTGATCCAGAGAAAGGAAAAACAAAATAGCCCTCTGAAGCCATTTCCAATTTAGCCCCAAGTGGGTAAAAAAAAATCATTCCTGACTCCAAATAGCAGTGAGATATTTCCCTTGATCAATATCCTATCTGCTTTGAAGCCATTTGTCATAATTCTCAATATTGTTCTGTGCTAGATAGGCATCCGTTGCTTTTTTGAAAGCAGCTGCATTATCTGCAAGCACAACATATTGAGACTAAGAATTCCATAGCTTTATCACCCTTACTGTAAAAAAATCCTTGCCTTTGTTTTAGTTGAAAGCACCTTTCCTTTAGTCTTAATATTTTTTAATATTTAATTTTTGTATTTGCTCACCTATAGGGAAGTTGGTTTGCTCCAGTCTCGGAAAGTTTTGCTTCATCCTCATTTTGAATAAACTGCATGATGTTAACCATTTGAGTGCAAGAGAGGTATCCAATGCATTGCTTTGGAGCCCTGTTTCCTTAAAACAATGTTGATGATTTTGAAAATGATCAAAGTCACCTATCTTTTGTATTAGAGGTTTCTAGTCTAAAAAAAGTGTTTCTTGAGTAATTTAGATGTAACCCTTCTGGGATTACAGTGATTTCTGCTGCCTCTGACTATCCTGCAGTCCCTGTGGAGTGGCCAGCAGATGGCGAGCTCCTATGCACATGGATGGATATTCAGGACTCCATTTTAGTTTGGAGTTGGTTTTAGAGCTGGATTGAAGTGAGTGAAGGAGCCTGTTCTAAGCAGGGAATGCTGACTTGGCTGATCCAGTGCTGGAGGATCCTGGAAGAAGCATTCCAGCAGACAGCTGTAACCAGACCAAGGCACATAACTGATCCTGGCAGGGAATGCTGTGAAGAGTGCAGGAATTCCAGCAGCAGTTAAAGGAGCAGGCGCTCCCCTTCCTAGGGTTGCCACCTTTTCTTACAAAAAATACCAGCCATGGCATTCTCTCCATAGACTTAACATTGGACAGAAGCCAATTTTTTACCGGCCTGCCGGTAAAATACCGGCTGGGTGGTAAGCCTACCCCTTCCTGAACTGACCAGATAGCAGACTGTGGAGTGGTAAGCTTGAAACCTCTCCCCCTGTTTCACCACAGGGCACCCTGAATCTGGTTACACAATTAAAGAGACCTTGCTCTATAGATTCTCTGATCATTGGAAGATTACAGCATAACACAAACCATAATGTGGATTACAATTACTCTGGGCCCCAACTATGTGCACAAACTAATGGTACCCAAGTGCCACTAGGGTGAAGCCTAGGGTGGGCCGTAGTATTTGTTCTGGGTGGGTGAATACCATATTGACTATTGTATTCTTGAACTGTTTTACTGTATTATATTCATGTATCTGTTATATTCCTGCATATCTGTTATATTCCTGCATAGGGTTTTCTTTCTGTGCAATACAAAGGTCTATTTAAGATAGTTCTGTGTCAGTTATTGCTCACTTCCACATCCATACCCTGGATGCCCAGCTGGGTGGGGGCACTGCCGCAGTCATGTACCCCAACTCCCAGGTATCAGAGGCTCAGGATCGGCCTGCAGAGCACAAGGAGGTTTCTGGAGTAAAGGACCACAGGGGTGTCTGTGGGCCTACTCAAAACCCCGTTACATAGATAGATAGATTAAAAGGCAAATGTGGTCCAGTGGCAGTTGTATCTGGGAACAGAGCTGTAGATGAAGCAGGGGCTTTGTTGTGTGTTTCTGGTGGATCCACTGGGGGCGCAATGGATGTCAGAAAAGAAACCCATAATGCACTTGTAAGAAGAGATGTAGCAGTGAGACTGTTATGTGTCTGAGTAGACTCCCTGCTTTGTGCTTGAAATGCAGATACAGTGGGTCTATGTGGACTGCACATGCAACACAGAAGTTTATGGGCAAGGGCCACAGATTTCCAGGGTGTGTTCCAACCAAGTGGGGCAGATTTCTGACCCTCCCAATTGAAGCCATTTTGGGGGTTTTACTATTTCTCCTCATATTGTAGCAAACCTAGCAAAATCATACCTCTCAAGTGTTCATCTTCAGGAGATATTAGGGGTCTATACCTCCCAAGTGTCGCTCTTTAGGAGATATTAGGGATCCATACCTCCCAAGTGTCCCTCTTTAGGAGATATTAGGGGTCCATACCTCCCAAGTGTCCCTCTTTAGGAGATATTAGGGGTCCATACCTCCCAAGTGTCCCTCTTTAGGAGATGTTAGTGGCCCATACCTCCCAACTATCCCTCTTTAGGAGATATTAGGGTCTGTACCTCCCAAGTGTCCCTCTTTAGGAGATATTAGGGATCCATACCTCACAAGTGTCCCTCTTTAGGAGATATTAGGGGTCCGTACCTCCCAAGTGTCCCCTCTTTAGGAGATATTAGGGGTCTATACCTCCCAAGTGTCCCTTTTTAGGAGATATTAGGGGTACCTGCCTCCCAAGTGTCCCTCTTTAGGAGATATTAGGGGTCTGTACCACCCAAGTGTCCCTCTTTAGGAGATATTAGGGGTACATACCTCCCAAGTGTCCCTCTTTAGGAGATACTAGGGGTCCGTACCTCCCATATGTCCCTTTTAGGAGATATTAGGGGTCTATACCTCCCAAGTGTCCCTTTTTAGGAGATATTAGGGGTACCTGCCTCCCAAGTGTCCCCTCTTTAGGAGATATTAGGGGTCTGTACCACCCAAGTGTCCCTCTTTAGGAGATATTAGGGGTCTGTACCACCCAAGTGTCCCTCTGTAGGACATATTAGGGCACAATACCTCCTAAGTGTCCCTCTTTAGGAGATATTAGGGGTCCATACCTCCCAAGCATCCCTCTTTAGGAGATATTAGGGGTACATACATCCCAAGTGTCCCTCTTTAAGATATATTAGGGGTACATACCTCCCAAGTGTCCCTCTTAGGAGATATTAGGGGTCTATACCTCTCAAGTGTCCCTCTTAGGAGATATTAGGGGTCTATACCTCTCAAGTGTCCCTCTTTAGGAGATATTAGGGGTATGTACCTCCCATGTGTCCCTTTTAGGAGATACTGGGGATCTGTACCTCCCAAGTGTCCATATTTAGGAGGGACAGTCCCTCTTTGAGACCCAAATCTCTCTGCCCATTTCCTCACCCTGATGCCTCTCTTTCAGAAAATCAGACTGTGTGTGTATATAAGTGTATCGCATTTCTCCACAGCAGTAAAACTCACATTAATGTTTGTTTAAATTTCAGTTTTCATGTATTTTTTAAATTAGTCTGCGTAAATAAAATACTTCGGTCTTGTTCAAAATAATTTTTTCAAGTTACACAAAGATGTGTCAATAGGTACTGAAATAACCTATAAATTCTCAGTAATGCCCCGCCCACTAGTCACATCCCCAGCAACACCACCTAAAACAAAACTGTCCCTCTTTGGAAATTTGAAATGTTGTGAAGTATAGTACAATGTGCCCTTGAAAGGGATAGTAATGTTTCATAATAAAAGCAGTTCTAATTAACCATCATAGTAATTGGACTTTGGAGAGTGTTATTTCAATTCTGTCAGAGTTGTAGTTCAAGAGTAATTCAATGACAAATTATCCCCCTCCCATCCCATTTACTGATGTAACACTGCTCAGCCAGAGCAGAAGGGAGGTGCCCAGGTAGACTGCAGAGAGGGACAATCTTCAATTAAGATAAGGGAAAAACCTGAAAAACTTGTCAAGGGGGACAGGGCTTTCATTGTTTTCATAGGAAAAAGATTGTCCTCTGCTGTTATCTGTCTGGTCTATGGACTGCATTCCACATCTGAGAAGAGATGGCTTACACTAGGTAAAAGGGGCGGGAGGGGAAACTTTGCTTGTGAATATCTCTCAAACCACAAAGATAAGATTTATATCGTTCTTCGTGTTTTTTTAATGCCTACAAAATAAAATAAAGATAAAACAAAGTATTACTATCCCTTTAAGCTAATCAAGGTATGCCATGGAGGTACTTCCTCTCGTAGTCCTACATTACTTCCCCGCTGATTAACACCACTCATAAGTCCACCACCTCACCCAGCAATCAAAGAGTTAAGTGTCAGTGAGTGTAGAAGGTTATATAGAACTAATATGGAAAGAGTCTGCAAGGCATACCTTAATTAGCTCAATCTATAAATCTAAATAACTCTGAATCTTTTTTCTAACTAAAAAATGGCTAATACAAAGTATATATGATTTTGAGAGTTATTTCAAAATTGTCAAAGTTGTTTTAACCCTTTGAGTGCCAGAGGGGTATGCAACTCATTGCAAAGAAATGTGTTGCGCACCCCTCTGGCACTTAAAGGGTTAAGTGATATTATCACTTTAAAGGGGTTTTCCCATAGGAATAAGTATTTTAATATACTTAGACTTTCCTAGGTATGCATCCTTCTTACAGCAGTTGGTTATACATCTATATTCTAGCCCAATGGTTCTTAACCCGTGCCCTCAGTGGCTATTAACAGGCCAGGATTTGAGAATTTCCTTTTAAGAGCACAGGTGAGTTAATCAATGTGAATGAGCCTCTGATCAACACACCTGTGCTCTAGCAGGGAAATTCCTAAGTCCTGGCCTGTTAGTGGCCACTGAGGGCATGGGCTGAGAACCTCTGTTCTAGCCCAAAGCAGTTATAGTTGTAATTCCTACAGGGGCTCTATGTTAAATGCCAGTTTTCAAATTCTTATAACTTTGAACCATTTGACAAATAAAAACACTGATATAGAACTTTAGACACTTTGGTTTCATATGTTGATTGACGGTTCTCTGTGATCGATTGGGTACATGAGGCATGGTTGGCTGATCAACACAAAAGGTTAAAAAAAAGGTTAAAAAGTATAAAACTATGCATGTGTTGATCATTTGTGCAAAGCTTGATCAATCAAACAGAACAATGGAGTGAATGTATGAATATGATGCGGTGCAACAACAGGTTCTAGATTCAATTCTCTAGCCCTAAGGCTGCCAAACGCCAATTTGTAAAGCCACTTAGACAGAAAATTCTCTCCTTAATGCCACTTGCACAAGGCAAGATGTCATCCATTAAGACTAGAGGAAAGGCGCTTTTGACTAAAACAAAGGCAGGGATTTTTTACAGTAAGGGATGGAAAGCTATGGAATTCATTGCCTTGGGATGTTGTACTTGTAGATAATGTAACTGCTTTCAAAATGCAACGGATGCCTATCTAGCATAGAACAATATTGAAAATTATGACAGATGACTTCAATGCAGATAGGAACTATCTGTCATTTGGACTCGGGAAGGATTTTTTTTTACCCACTTGGGGCTAAATTGGAAATGGCTTCAGGGTTTGTTTGTTTTTTACTTCTTCTGGATCAGCAGGGGTGTTATTGGCATGGGCTGGACTTGATGGATGCATGTCTTTTTTCAGCCTTGTCAACTATGTTACTATGTTAATGAGGCAGTCTCTGGGTGTTCCTTTCCTCTGTAAATTGCCTAACTGTGTATAAAGAAGGAGCAGAGAAAACAGTAACTTAATTCCATTTAGCGCATGATATGGAGCAAGTGTTATGAGCATGCTGATATTAAAGTCATAAAGATGGCAGAGTGTGTGCACGGTATGCTCTAAGACTGACAAACGCTCTGGTGCATACCCTGAAGTGCATCCAATGGTGTTGGAGGTAAATCCCATTGGAGCTGTCCTGGTGCATTCATACATTCACCTCCCACTATGGTAATGAATGAATGAATGGATGGATGGATGAATGAATGAATATGTTTATGTATATAGCGCCACAAGTGTACGCAGCGCTTTATAATTTAAGGCTTTAGACAATACAGGGTTACAAGTGCTTTGTAGAGTGAAACATTGGGTGCGAGGTCCTTGCCCGAAAGCTTACAATCTAAAATAATCAAAGAACTTTAGCCTGAAATATTAAAGGGATAGTAATAATTTTATTTTATATTGTAGCCCTTAAAAAAACATTACAAATGAAATAAGTCTTATCCCCCAAACCTTTATGGTTTGGGAGATATTAGCAAGTAAAATAAAGTAAAATTCCTTTTTCCTGGCTGTTTTAGCCAAGTCTGCCATCTAGTGGACAGATTTGGAATCCAGTCCACAGATCAGCAGGCAGCTCTTCAGCAGTGCCGAGATCACGATGTTTAAAAAGAACTACTTCATTGGAACTGTGTACAAAGTGTGCCTGGCTTGCAAGCACACTTTGTAGACCATTCCAATGAAGAAATGATTTTTAAAGATCGCGATCTCGGCACTTCTGAAGAGCCGCGGCTGGTCTGCGGACCGGATTCCAAATATGACAGCTAGAGCAGTGACGTCACTCCAGGGGAAACTTTACTTGCTAATATCTACCAAACCATAAAGGTTTGGGAGATAAGACATATCGTTTTTAAAGGGATAGTAATACTTCATTTTATCTTTATTTTATTTTGTAGGCATTAAAAAAACATAAAGAACGATATAAGTCTTATCTCTCAAACCTTTATGGTTTAAGAGATATTCACAAGCAAATCATCTCCCCCCCGTTCCTCCAGATCAGAAGGGAGGTGCCCAGGTAGACTGCAGAGAGGGACAATCTTCAATTAAGATAAAGGAAAAAGCTGAAAAACTTGTCAAGGGGGGAAGTGCTTTCATTGTTTTCATCCAAAGAAGATTGTCCCCTTCTGTTATCTGTCTGGTCTATGGACTGCATTCCACATCTGAGAAGAGATGAGTTACACTAGGAAAAAGCGGTGGGAGGGGAAACTTTGCTTGTGAATATCTCTTAAGTCATAAAGGTTTGAGAGATAAGACTTATATCGTTCTTCATGTTTTTTTAATGCCTACAAAATAAAATAAAGTTAAAACGAAGTATTACTATCCCTTTAATGTTTTTTTAAGGGCTACAATATAAAATAAAATTATTTTCAAGTATTACTATCCCTTTAATGTTGAATGTGCATACAAAGCCCACTCTGAGAAACAAACCATCCACCTTTTTTTGTTCAAATTCTCATTGGAACTTTAAACACTAGAATTAAACAATGTATTCTCATATTATTTATTGTTCTAGAACAAAATACAATGAAATATAATCATCGTATATTGATCATTCATAAGAACTGTGGCTTACTTAACTTCTTGAATCTACCTGTTTGTCTAACTCGCTGTCTATCTATCTATAATCCGTCACATCTATTGACAGGGGGATTTTAAAGGGATAGTAATACTTGCAAATTACTAATCCCCATATTGTAGCTTTGTTAAAAAGAAACTTATTGCCTCAGTGTCATCTCTCAGACCCTTATGGTTTGAGAGATGATAGCGCTCAAAGTTCCCCCCTCCCTCCCCCTTCCCTGACTGAACGCTGACTGCAGGGTAAGCTGTCGTACGACAGTCTTATGTGCATCAGGTGGCTCTGCAGCTGAGCCGAGATCACGTTTATAAAAAATAATTCTTTCACTGAAATGGTCTTCTACGTGTGCTTGGTTTGTGCTTGGTTTGCAAGCACACATAGAAGACCGTTTTAGTGAAAGATTTCTTTTTTATAAACGCGATCTCGGCAATGCTGCAGAGCCACCTGATGCAAGTAATACCGGATATCCCTGCAGTCAGCGTTCAGTCAGGGAAGGGGGAGGGAGGGGGGAACTTTGAGCGCTATCATCTCTTAAACCATAAGGGTTTGAGAGATGACACTGGGGGCAATAAGTTTCTTTTTAACAAAGCTACAATATGGGGATTAGTAATTTGCAAGTATTACTATCCCTTTAAGTCATGGCTGCACATGACAGTCGTCTGACTCTTCCAGTTTCAGAAGTAGATTTTCAGCAAGGAACTAAGTTAATTCTAATATCAGATAAAAGAGAGGCTGTCCTTGGTGCATAACACACCATGTGGCTGCTTTTCCCACAAATATTAATGGGCCTAAGAAAGCATCCATAAAATTTAAAGGGATTCTAAAATGTATTTCTATAATTATGGGATTCATTCACAATTTTGCCAGGGGCTTCAATGGTCATTAATATTCCCCATCATTTGTATTATACTGATCACTTGCTAAAGGTTCTATACTTTTATTATATCACTGCTACTTAGTTATTTATTCCTGCTAGCTGGAACGTATTAATCAAAGTTGAATATAAGTTTTTTACCTCTTGGTTACGAACAAGTCCAACATACAATCTGTAGACAGCTCTTAATAGCCTGTCCAGACATCTAGAAAACTATTTTGAATGCAAATTTAAACATGAAAATGATATCAAATATGAAATGCTACTGAGATTTATAAATAAATAAGATTAATTCTTTTGATTTGAAAGACGTTGCATGTTTAAGTGAGCAGTAACAGAAGCTACATAACTGATCCTTTATTTTAATAAAGTACCATATCAAACGCTGCAAGTGCAAATTGTATAAAGTCAAAGACCATTCAAGCACAATTAGAACTTTTAGAAACGATGGTCTGTATCAAATGAAATAAGAACATGCAGAAAGGAGGTGAATATATCAATACACTGATAGAGTGAAGGAAATTACAGAGAGATGGCAAGATTATTCTTGCTACATACACAGTAAAAGGAAACTATTTTTGCGGTCTCTTTATGGTACTATCCTACATAATAATTCGCTAAAACGTGTGTAATGCTTCGTCATGCGCAGTAGACACTGCTGCGCGTGCTTCAGTCATGTGCAGTAGAGACTGCCCGTGCCGCGGCTGATACAGAGCTGGGCGCTCCGAAGGAGCGTCCAGCTCTGTATCAGCCGCGGCGCTGGCAGTATCTACTGCGCATGAGTGCCCCACGACCGGGTAGTAGCAATGGCACTGTGGCCCGTGTAACGGCTCGTCAACTAGTCATGTATAAAAGAGAAAAGAACAAAGGCAAGATTAATCTTTCCAAAAACTCGTGTACCCCCACCATTTAATCACCTGAACTCACAATTTGTAAGACCACTAACTAGTGGTCAGCCAGATGGATGGAAGATCCCAGTCTGCCCCCACTCAGTCACTCCAATTGAAGATACTGGATGCTGCTCCCAACAGAAAAAGATCTTGAAGCGGACCCCTGGCAAAACAAGGAGAAAAGGAACCAGCAGGGGCGCAATACCAAATTTCAATGTAGAATAATCCACAATATTTAGAGTTAATGCTCACAATGTATAAAACCGCCGGTTGGATACACTTACAACCGGTATAGCAAGCAGGGATTTTATATCCGCCCTGCTACAGATGTACTGATCTCTGGATAAAAGACTGGAACCAGTGAATTTCTTCTAAAATTTGTCAATTTTACTGGATAAATATAATTTCACAACTCTGAAAATAAAACTTGAAGTTTAAAATAAATGAGCCCCAACGCTAAACGCGTTTCGAAGCACCACTTCTTCTTCAGTAGCGAAAGAAATTGGGCTAAGATTAGTCTATTATTATGCTCAATCCTATATAATAATTCGCTAAATCGTGTGTAACACCGCAACATGCGCAGTAGACGCTGCTGAGCGTGCTGCAGTCATGCACAGTAGACACTGCCCACGCAGCGGCTGATACATAGCTGGGCGCTCCGAAGGAGCGTCCAGCTCTGTATCAGCCGCGGCGCGGGCAGTCTCTACTGCGCCTGACTGCCTCGCGACCGAGTGGCAGTGGCACTGTGGCCTGTGTAACGGGCTGTTCAACTAGTATCACATAATACAATATAGATCCAGGTGGTATTGAGCATAATAATAGACTAATCTTAGCCCGATTTCTTTCGCTACTGAAGAAGAAGCGGTGCTTCGAAACGCGTTTAGCATTGGGGCTCATTTATTTTAAACTTCAAGTTTTATTTTCAGAGTTGTGAAATTACATTTATCCAGTAAAATTGAAAAATGTTTGAAGAAATGCACTGGTTCCAGTCTTTTATCCAGAGATCAGTACATCTGTAGCAGGGCGGATATAAAATCCCTGCTTGCTATACTGGTTGTTAGTGTATCCAACCGCGGGTTTTATACATTGTGAGTATTAGCTCTAAATATTGTGGATTATTCTACATTGAAATTTGGTATTGCGCCCCTTCTGGCTCCTTTTCTCCTTGTATAAAAGAGGGATGGGAATATAATTCTCCTGTTTTATAGATCCTTGGTAACACCTCATGTGGAATATAAAGTATGTAATTGAGTACCAGTTCTTAAAGGGGAACTATCACCCCTATACAAGTTTGGCTCATAATGAACTTAATATAGATATAACCTGTAATATTAGTTTTATTTTCTTATACAATGCGTCCTATGGTGAAATTTAAAGTTTTAAAAAAAATGAGCCTGTGCCTTACTTCTGGACAGACTGCGGTTACAGCTCTGCACCGCAACCTGTCGATCTGCATCTGTTCCCAACCTCCTCCGATGATGGAGGATTTCTCCATGTGAGCTGGAGCGGTCTCATTGGCTAGAGAGTGCTCCAGCTTACAGTGAGAAATCCTCCGTCATTGGAGGAGGTTGGGAACAGAAGATTGAGAGGCTGCGGTGCAGAGCTGTAACCACGGTCTGTCCGGATGTAAGGCACTGGCTCATTTTTAAAGTGGATGTATCCCCTATGCACAATATCCTCTAAATAGGTGACACATCCAAGAGCATTAAAACATTATTATTTTATTTTAAGCTTCCGTTTGGTTTAAATGTAACTTATAAAAGTCTGGGCTGCAGCCACTTCTGTATAGACTGCAGCCTGATACTCTGCCTCTGCTCTCCTCCTTCCTCCAATGACGGAGGCTTCTGTCTGTAAGCTGGAGCGCTCTCATTGGCTAGATATTGATCTCTGCCAATGAGACCGCTCCAGTTTACTGACAGACGCCTCTGTCATCGGAGGAGGGAGGGGAGCAGAGGCGGAGCTCTGTAACAGCGGAGAACCGCAGTCACCCGGAAGTGGCTGCAGCTCTCTCATTGGCTAGATATCGCTCTCTGCCAATGAGACTGCTCCAGTTTACTGACAGACGCCTCTGTCATCGGAGGAGGGAGGGGAGCAGAGGCGGAGCTCTGTAACAGCGGAGAACCGCAGTCACCCGGAAGTGGCTGCAGCTCTCTCATTGGCTAGATATCGCTCTCTGCCAATGAGACTGCTCCAGTTTACTGACAGACACCTCTGCCATCAGAGGAGGGAGGGGAGCAGAGGCGGAGCTCTGTAACCGCAGAGAACCGCAGTCACCCGGAAGTGGCTGCAGCCGATACTTTTGTAAGTTACATTTAAACCAAACGGAAGCTTAAAAAATAATAATAATAAGGTTTTAATGGATTTAATTGGATGTGTCACCTAACTATTTAGGGGATGTTGTGCATATGTGATACATCCACTTTAAAACTTTACTTCTCGCCATAGGAAGCATAGCATAACAAAATAAGATTAATATTACAGGTTATCCCTATATAAAGTTAATTATGAACCAAACATGTATAGGGGTGATAGTTCCCCTTTAAAGGGATAGTAATACTTAATTTTAAGTTTGTTTCTTATTATAGGCATAAAAAAACTATGAAAAACGATGTACGGCTTATCTCTCCAACCTTTATGGTGTGAGAGATATGCCTCGCTAAAGTTACTTCTTCTTTCCTGTTTGAACGAAGTCAGCGCTTAGCTGACAGGTGCAGAGCCGCTGACAGCTGCAGCAGAGCCGAAAATGCGCGATCTGATCATTGCAAGCACACTTTGTAGACAATTCCAATGAAGTATTAAAGGGATAGTAATACTTCGTTTTATCTTTATTTTATTTTGTAGGCATTAAAAAAACATGAAGAACGATATAAGTCTTATCTCTCAAACCTTTATGGTTTGAGAGATATTCACAAGCAAAGTTTCCCCTCCCGCCCCTTTTACCTAGTGTAAGCCATCTCTTCTCAGATGTGGAATGCAGTCCATAGACCAGACAGATAACAGCAGGGGACAATCTTCTTCCTATGAGAACAATTAAATCCCTGCCCCCCTTGACAAGCTTTTCAGGTTTTTCCCTTATCTTAATTGAAGATTGTCCCTCTCTGCAATCTACCTGGGCACCTCCCTTCTGATCTGGCTGAGCAGTGTTACATCAGAAAAAGGGGCTGGAGGGGGACACTTTGCTTGTGAATATCTCTTAAACCATAAAGGTTTGAGAAATAAGACTTATATCATTCTTCATTTTTTTTAATGCCTACAAAATAAAATAAAGTTAAAACAAAGTATTACTATCCCTTTAATGTTCAGATCACGTGTTTTCGGCTCTGCTGAAGAGCGTCCATCTGCTCAAATGACCGGATTCTGCAGCTGTCAGCTAAGCAATGACTTCTCTCAAACAGCTGAAAAACACAAAGAGAGGAGGAGCTCCTAGTGTGGTATGTAGATAGTTCACAATTGGAATATTACCAGATAGACTCTACACACAAAAAAGGTGTTCAGCGTGAAACATATATTTCCACTGAATTACGAACTTTTAGGGAACTTGGACCGTCCCAAAGGTCTACTTCAGGTTGTGTATCTCTATGGCTGCACCTCTTCAACATCCATATGCAGGAAGCTCATATAAGAAAAACACACAAAGACAGAGGGCGCCCAATAGTGCCTGTAAACGTGATTATTTAAGTGATAACCAAAAGCATAAAGGTTATACTCACAATTTGTAGTTGCTAATATACAAGGCATATGCCCAGAACCAGCACTTTAAGCTTGTGGGGAATTCAAAGTCTGTCTCCACTCAGATCTGTTTGTAGAAATTGTTCTAATGAAAACCAGTATCCAAAGGAGCAAGATGATTAAAAAGAAAATTGTAGTAGGCTGCTAAAGTTTCTAAAAACAATCAGCTTTTTATTATAAAATAAAATAAAACAACAGACCAATTGAAAAAAAAATATAATAGTAGCGTAACGTTTCGCAGCTCTAAGGCTGCTTTATCAAACCAACTGGAATGTTATGTAAAATAATACAAAGGAAACCTCTCAAACAGGAAAGGAATGGTAACTTTAGAGACGGTATATCTCTCATACCATAAAGGTTTGAGAGATAAGCCTTACATCATTTTTCATAGTTTTTTTATGTCTATAATATGAAACAAACTTAAAATTAAGTATTACTATCCCTTTAAAGTTATTGTTGAATTGGAAAAATACATGCAACTCAACTGATAAAGGGATTAGGCGATTTTATCGCAGGTAAATTTTATATCAGATATAATACGCACCTGTGTATAATACACAGGTGTAAATTATACCCAAGATTTTAGGGGAAAACAAAAGTGTCTATGTAAAATACGAAACCTTGTTTTCCCTCGCTCTACCCACCAAAAATAAAAATATTTTTTGTCTGCTTCCCTCTCTCCACCCTCCCACCTTCCCCTCCCTCTACCATGCCTCCCAACATTTCAAATGGCCAAAGAGGGACACTTTTAGGGGGTGTTACTGGGGGTGTGGCTGGTGGGCAGCACTTTATTGATAATTTTTAGGTTATTTTATGACCTATTGATTGACATCTTTTTGTGTAACTGAATACATTATTTAGAGCAAGATCAAAGTATTTTATTTACAGATGCTAATTTATAAACACATTTACTGAAGTTTATACAAACATTAATGTGCATTTTATTGCTGTGGAGCAATGTTATACACTTATATACACATCACACTGTATGATCTCCTAAAGAGAGGGATGCCAGGGGGGTTGCATGTAAAGTTTTGCATCATAAAATGTCGCATGTGTTTTGCTGCGTCATTTGAAGAGTCATATTTAAAGTTTTGCATCATAAAGTGACACAAATTCTACAATTCACATAATTCCAAATGGCGTATTCACCATTTCATACATTAACGTGTCACAATATGGTGCAGAAATGACGCACTATGGGTGCAGTAATGACTCAATATGGGTACAATAAGAACACATTAACGACACATTAAGGAAGAAATATGGGTACAATATTGGTGCAATAAGGACACATTAAGGATGCCAAATGGGTGCAATATTGACGCAATATGGGTGCATTAAGGAAGCAATATGGGTACAATATTGGTGCAATAAGGACACATTAAGGGACACATTGCACCAATATGGGTGCAATATTGGTTCAATATCGGTGCAATATGCGTGCAATGTTGACGCAATATGGGTGCAATGTTGATGCAATATGGGTGCAATGAGGACACATTAAGGACGCCAAATGGGGTGCAATATGGGTGCAATATGTGTGCAATAAGGACACATTAAGGAGGAAATATGGGTGCAATATTGATGCAATATTGGATCAATATTGCACCAATATTTCACCCACTTTGCACCAATATTGCACCCATATTGTTTCCTTAATGTGCCCTTATTGCACCAATATTGTACTCATATTGCATCCTTAATGTGTCCTTATTGCACCCATATTGGATCAATATTGCACCAATATTGCACCCATATTGCGTCCTTAATGCACCCCTATTGCAACCATAATGTGTCAATATTGCACCCATATTGCGTAATTATTGCACCCATATTGCGACACGTTAACACACAAAATGGTGAATGCGCCATTCTGAGTGATGCAAAATGTAGAATTTGCGTCACTTTATGACGCAAAACTTTACATGCAACACTTCAATAGTAAAACATGCCAGGGTGGGGTAGGAAAGATGGACAGAGGGTTTTGTGTCCAAAAGAGGGACTGTCCCTCCTAAAGAGGGAGACTTGGGGGATATGCTCTACTCACCCATCTCCAGAGGCATCTGGGACATGTGCGTAGCGGCGCCATGTTTGCACTGCCCTGTGAAGACCTGTGTTTAAGGCTGACTTTGTTGGATACTTGTCTATTTTCCACCTAATCAATATGTTACTATGAAGCTGATGTACTAAGATTAATTGCAAAAATAGTAGAACACAAACATTTAAAAAAAAAACATCCAGAGTGATCTTCTATGCACTGTTTTAAGAATGGAGACCTATCCTGTTATTTAAAGGGGTAAAATCCCAATTTAAATCAATGGCAATATGTTTAGTTGTCCCTTATGGTTGAAGTTGGTTTGCTACAAAATTGCTCTGCTCCCTAGTACAACGGCCTCACTGAGTGCACATAAAAGCACCTGAACCATTTACTGGTCCAGATATCCCTGTGAATGTATCTTTTAGGAGACTGAACAGATAAACATTGTATCAGGAGAGAACGCGAAGCTAACGAATCAGCTTGTAAAATATTTCACTTGTTAAAATTGTTGTAAATTCAAGTTGACCTTAACCCTTTCGGTGCCAGAGGGGCAGGCACGTGCACACATAGACATCAAGGGGGGCTTGAGCACCTGCCCTTTTTTGTCCAAAGTGCCCTTGTGCCCTTTTAACAAAAAAAAAGTTGCCTCGCCGCCCGCACTAACACCCCCCACCACCCAGTCAGGTCTGTGCGTCCTTCAGGACAGACCTGTAGATTCTGCGCTCGCTCGTCAGCTCTTTAGTATTACAGAGCGCTGGGAGATGACATCATCTCCCAGCGCTCTGCATGAAGAGAAGACCACGCGGGAGCTCCAGCAGCTAGAGGTCTGTGCCAAAGGAGGCACATACAGACCTCTCCTGCCACTGGACCACCAGGGAAGAGGTAGGAAATGGACACTGGGGGGGCAATATGGATCTGATGGGGGGCAAGATGGAGATGATGGCAATGTAGAGATGATGGGGTAATGTATGTAAGGGTAAGTTGGAGCTGATAGCAATGTGGAGCTGATGGGGGCAATATGGAGATGACAGGGGACAATGTAAGGGCAAGATGGAAATGATGGGGGGCATTGTGGAGATTAGGAGCATTGTGGAGGTGTCCAATGGAGATGGCCAATGGGGTAGGCGCTTCAGATTTCTGTGCTTACAGGCTCCTGAGATGTAAATTCTTTTCTTTTTTTTAAATATATATTTTGAATAAATAATTATGAGAAGTGCCCTTTTTTTCATTTGAGCCCCTGCCCCCCAAAATGTCTGTGCACGTCCCTGCAGAGGGGTAAACGAGGCATTGCTTCGCAATTCATTGTTACCACCTCTGGCACCGAAAGGGTTAAAGCTACTCTGCCTCCTCAGATGAAGCTGAGGTATGTGCAGTAGCACGTTAAAGAAATACTAACGCCTAAAAATGGACTTGGCGATAACTCAAAGCTGATGTATCAAGAAAATAAAAAAAATATTTAAAATTGACCTTAAAGTGATAGTAATACATGAAATGACATACATTTAATTCGGTAGATATTTAAAAAAATAAATTAATTGCGCCGGTTCCAATCTCCCAAACCTTTATGGTTTGGGGAAATATCGGTCTGCAAAGTTGCCCTTCCCTCCCCTTGTGCTGACGTCAGCTTTCTATCTTAGAGACGGAGATCCCAGTCCATAGACCATCCTGCGGCTCTTCAGCAGAGCCGTGATCGCGGTGGTTACAAAGAAATACTTCATTTGAACAGTCTATAATTTGTGCTTGCAAACCAGGCACACGTTGTAGCCGGTTCAAATGAAGCATTTCTATGGAACTACCGCGATCACAGCTCTGCTGAAGAGCCGCAGGGCGGTCTATGGACTGGGATCTCCGTCTCTAAGATAGAAAGCTGATGTCAGCACAAGGGGAGGAAAGGGGGAACTTTGAAGACCGATATTTCCCAAACCATAAAGGTTTGGGAGATCAGAAACGGCGCAATTCATTTATTTTTTTTAAGTATCTACCGAATTAAATGTATGTAATTTCATGCGTTACTATCACAATAACTCTTTACTGCCAAAGAGGTACTGAAAGGGTTAAAGTGACACTGCCTCCTAGGGTGAAGCTGAGATATGTGCAGTAGCTTTTTAAAGAAACACTAACACCTAAAAATGGACTGGGATATAACTCAAAGCAAATGCATCAGTTAGCACATTATTTCGGCTGTTAACCCTCTGAGTGGCAGAGGGGTATGCAATGGAATCCAATGAATACCCATCTGACACTGAAAGGGTTAAAACCTTATTAAAAACGAATTGACTTTAAGCATTTGAGCGCCAGAGGGGCAACTAATGCATTGCTTGATGCTAGAGGCCTCTAGCATTCAAAGGGTTAAAAGTCCGATTTCATTTATTGGAAATTTTTATTTGCCCCCCATAGTGAAATTGGTTTGCCCTAGAATTGAGCCATGTTCCCTGTATATATAAGGACAAGTACCCCTTTACATTGGTTTTTTGTATTGCAGGATAGAGATGCTGCACTTTTCTGCAGTCTATTGTGCTTACTTGTTAATAAAATAACAGAAATTGCAATGAAAAGAAATCAATTGTGCATTTATTTGCTCCCTTGTACCTCCTAGGTTCCCACTTCATGATATGTGTGTTCGTGTGTCTGTGTGCATGGGCTGGGAAGGCCTTGGTTTGCTCAGTACAAACAAATGAGGAGTACACACACTCTCAGTTGGAGATCTGATTGACATTAAACATCACTTCAAGTAACCCCCTTCACATGAGCAATAACAATGAAGCTGACGGTGCCTGGGGTGGATTTAAAGGCATAGTAATACTTAATTATTACTAATCCCTATATTAAAGTCATATTAAAAATAAACGTATTGCCCCCAGTGTCATCTCTCAAACCTTTATGGTTTGAGAGATAATCGCTCCTAAAGTTGCCCTCTCCCTTCCCCTTCCCCTTCCCCGACGTCAGCGTTGTAGCTGACTGAAGGGAAATCCGGTCTTATGATCATCAGGCGGCTCTGCAGCAGAGCCGCGATCACGTTAATAAAAAAAAAATCTTTCACTAAAACAGTCTTCTACATGTGCTTGCAAACCAATCACACGTAGAAGACCATTTCAGTGAAAGATTTCTTTTTTTATTAACGCGATCTTGGCTCTGCTGCAGAGCCGCCTGACGGTCGTACGACTGGCTTCCCTGCAGTCAGCTAGAACGCCGACTACAGGGAGGGAGAGGGCAACTTTAGGAGAGATTATCTCTCAAACCTTTATGACACTGGGGGCAATACATTTATTTTTGATATGACTTTAATATAGGGATTGTAATAATTATTACTATCCCTTTAAAGCGGAACTACCACCCATCTTAAACTTTGTGGCAAATAATTACCCATCTGGTGACTAGCTGCTCAGTAGTGCTAGTCGCCAGAATTATCACCTGGTTAATGAGAATGATACCCTGCTCCAGGACTGACAGGCAGTAAAGAGCGCAGACATCTTTCCATAGTGACGTCTGTGAGCCTGCGCTGCCAGTCCCAGCCGGCTCTAGGAGGCGTTGCTGGGAGCTGTTCGGCTCCAAAACTTGAATTTTTTTAGGTGCAATATCAAACTGTGCTGAAATTGTACAGTGGATCTGTTATTACACCATCTTATGCACAGCTCTGGTCAGTTGACCATAAACCTTCATAGTATGGTGTTGTAACAGCGCCACTATACCATTTCAGGCCACTGTGATATTGCACCTAAAAAATTAGAGTTTGAGCTGTAATAACTTTTGAATAAAACACCTTTCAGGCATGGGAGTTCCCTTGTTTTACTCAGGGGGATAAACACTACAACTTATTTTTTTACGTTTTAATCATTACTATCCCTTTAACTCTTTGAGTGACAGAGGGGTACCCCACTGGCACTCAAAGGGTTAAATGGATATGCGGTCATCTTGTCCAGTAATGGTCATCTGGATAAATTGCTATAACTGCATGTATAGTAGTAGGAGTGAGACAGGGTTCCTACTTATTCTTTTGTCCCATTCATGATAAGGGAGCTTTTTTATGATAAGTGAGCGTTATGAAGACCAGTGAACACAATGTTTCCCCCTTGACTCAGTCACCCCAATCTCATTACTGGCATCACTGACAGTTTGAATTGTACCGTAACTCAATTCATGTTAAGGGGATAATAATGTTTCTATTAAGGGGACAGTGATGTCCCATATAAAAATTATTCTTGTTTTGTAGACGTTTAAAAAATAAATTATTTGGTACAAATCCTATCTCTCAAACCGCTATGGTTAGAGAGATATTCCCTCTATTCTGCTGTCAGCTGTAAAGCTGACAGCAGGAGATTCAAATCTGCCGACTCGAGGAGGCTCTTCTGCAGAGCTGAAATAGCACTATTGGAAAAGAACTACTTCATGGGAACGGTCTACAATGTGTGCTTGCAAACAAGGCACACTTTGTAGGCCTTTCCAACTAAGTATTTCTTTTTAAATAACACAATTTCAGCTCTGTTGCAGAGCTGCAGGCTGGTCCCTCGGGAAGGGGAGGGAGGGAGGGGGGGGGACTTTAGAAGCAAATCTCTCTCAAACCATAGTAGTCTGAGAGACAGGATTTGTGCCAAATAATGTATTTTTTAAACCTCTACAAAACACGCATATTTTTTTTGTGGAACATTAGTGTCCCTTTAAAGCGCTCCTCTGAGACTTCTTTATGTTTTTTTATAACACGTAGAGCTATATTTCTTTACTTACATATTTGTAGTTTAAACGCTATTCAAGCTGTAAGGATCTCCCTCCCACCCCTTCTGGCTGCCTTCTCCTTAGATCTGCAATCCAGTCGTGGGACCGGGCGAATGCAGCGGGGGAAAATCTTTATTCAGTATTTAGGAAAACCGTGACCCCCTTGATGAAGGAGGGCAGGGTTTTCCTTTTGCTTACTGAATATTGTCCCTCGCCGCTCTCCATCTGGACCTGACTGAGAGGGTGAGTGATGCATGGAAAGGGGTGGGAAGGGGATTCTTTCAGCTTGAATAGCGTTTAAACTACAACTATGTAAGTAAAGAAATATAGCGCTAAGTGTTATAAAAAACATAAAGAAGACTAGGAGCTGCACTTTATTAGAAACATTACTATTAGGTATGCACCGATACCGGTATTGGTATCGGATCTGATACCCGCATTTGCGCGAGTACTCGTACCCGTGCAAATGGGGCAGAAACTAGAAGCCGATACCTGTTTAGTTACCCAATGCACCATGGAGACTAGAGAGTGGAGCTAGAGCGTCTCCTCCTACCATAGAGCAGTGATACGCACTTATATACGCAAAGCGCAGATCTGTCCTCTGGCTCAGTAGCAGGGTCCAGCTGTTACCGCGTTTCTCTGGTTAGAGGTGGAGGCCACACTGTATGCTGGGAGCTTGGCGGTGTGACAGGTGTCAGAAGAAAGATGGCGGAGGTCGTATTCTCTTTGAGAAGTAGTGGGTCCGTGCTGAGGACAGCCGGGGCGTTACAGGTTAGAGAAATATCACTTATTAGTGTCCCTGGGAATTTTCCAAATGAGCTGACCCGATATATTTAACCCTTCAATGTCCCCATGACGTAGTTGATTGGTGATATGCTCCTGCTTGCCATAACTTGTATGTGCTGCCATCTGTCTTCAGGAACTTTAACCCTTTAAGGACCGGAAAGCTGGACAGCGCATTTTACGCACTCCTGGTCCTTAAAGGCTTAACATGTTTAAGGCTTAAGTATTTCACTGCTTAACCCGCTTAAGTGCCAGAGAGGTATGTGTTGGAGACCTCTCTGGCCCCCTAAGGGTTAAATGCACACACAATCAACCAGGACTGATCCCTTGGCGCCTCTGGTAAGAATGGGGCCACTCTAGTAGAATGGTAGAGAGGAAGCAATGCATTGGGAGACCTATAGCGTTCAGAAGGTTAAAGGCCCATGTTTAAAGCAATAGACAGTGTGATGCTTCAGAATGGGGATACATCTAAAGCTTTACAATACATATTTCATTATTTAGGTATGGTTTTAGGGCCATAATTCAGGAGCAAACCAGTATACTGTGGGATAAATAGGAATTTGCCAAATTCCTGTTTATATCAGAGGAATGCATTGGAGCAGTCCCTTTTAATAAAGTGTTTAATACCTTTTTGTCAATAATCCCCATATATATCCTTTTCATATAAAAAAAAAAATAGCTTATTCAAAAAAAGTATCGGTAATTGGTATCGGTGAGTACTTGAAAAAAGTATCGGTACTTGTACTCGTTCTGAAAAAATTGGTATCGGTGCATCCCTAATTACTATCCCTTTAAAAGTAGAGCTCAGTGCAAAGAATAATTATAATAGATTGGGGAGAAATGAGACAATGATACCACTGTTATAATATGGTGCACTCTCATGTTAAATCAACAGTATCATAAAAGCTTGTCAGGCACGACAATGATATCACTGTTACTGTGTCAGCCCTTGTCTTGTAAGTCAGCTGGAATCAATTTGCTGCAGCGTGATGATAAGCGAATCACAAGAAAATACATGTTACCATCTAACTGAGACAGTGTGGAAAAAGGAACCAAATAGTAAAAAATAGTAAAAAAAAACCCTTCTACCATTTGCGCTTGATAAATTAATTCCCAGTTATGTAGGGGCATATGTTAATAATATCCCCATGCTTTGCCTTTGTAACCACAAGGATACTTATGGCGCGATGCAGGAAACGTGCGCAATCGATATTTCTCACGGGAAAACCACTAGGGAATAGGTTTGGCCATGATTTTGTTAAATTGCGTATGAATATTCAAGATTAGCGAATGGCTGCGTATATTTAATTTTTTTGTGGGCGTGGCTAAGATTAACGAATCTGTGTGAATGGAATAGCGAATGCGCCCAATGCAAGAACTGCTATTGCAAACGAATTTATACGTCTGTGTAGTGTTGTCATAAAATGGAATTTTTTTATGCGCAATTCAAGAAGCGTTCGGTATTTAGCTTCCTGGATTAGAACATGCGCAAAATCTGTCTGCGCACAAAAATGCCTTTATCAGATGCGAACGTTTCTTGCATTGCGTCATTAGTCCTCCTAGCTGAGAATCTTTCTGCTTTTTCTATTTTCTTATCTCTCCATTTGCTTGTTCTGTCTCCCATTTAGATTTTATTCGTATAATAAAGTAAGTTTTAAACAAGCTGTACCCAGATCGGTATCTTTTAACAGAATTCTGAGCCTGAGTCTATCTTAAAGGGGAAAGCTCGCCTGTATTAACCCTTTGAGTGCCAGAGAGGTACGCAACGCATTGCTCTGCAGTGTGTCCTGAAGTGATGTCACTGGATTAACTTTAAAAGCCAATATCTCGAAGAATTCAGCATTATATAGTTACATAGTAGTTTAGGTTGAATAAAGAATTGCGTCCATCAAGTTCAGCCCTTTTCCTATTCCTGTTTACCGTTGTTGATCCAAACGAAGGCAAACCCCCCCCCCCCCCCTCATTAGAGCAATTTCAAATTCTGCTTTGTATGGGGGAAAAAATTCCTACTTGATTCCAAATGGCAATCAGATTTCTCCTTGGATCAACAAGCACTAATAAATATTAATCCCAATACTAACATACATAGCCCTCTGTGTTTTGCTCTTTTAAAAAAGTATCCAGGCTCTTTTTAAAGGCACCTAATGTATTCAATAACACCACCTCCTCAGGCAGTAAATTCCATTCCTTTATTGTTCTTACTGTAAAAAATCTCTTCCGCTGCTGTAGACGAAATCTCCTTTCCTCAAGTCTAAGAGGGTGACCTATTGTCCTTTGTATCGTTCTGTTAATGAATAGGTCTTTGGAGAGCCCTTTGTATGAGCCCTGAACATAAAATATATATATATATATATATATATATATATATATATATATATATATATATATAAATATATATATATAGTAACAAGCTGGGCACTCTCGTATTTTTTATAACAAAAACCAATTTAATGGTGGTAAAACTGCAACGTTTCGGTCCGCAGATCGGGACCTTTGTCAAGCAAACATAACAAATAATTAACACTATATGCTATATATAGAAAGACACTCACCTCGTGGGTTGTCACGAGGTGAGTGTCTTTCTATATATAGCATATAGTGTTAATTATTTGTTATGTTTGCTTGACAAAGGTCCCGATCTGCGGACCGAAACGTTGCAGTTTTACCACCATTAAATTGTTTTTTTTTTATAAAAAAATCCGAGAGTGCCCAGCTTGTTACTATATATGGATTTATATTTCTGGAGCACCCGGTAATTTGGCGTCAAACATGAGTGCTTATTCGAGTGGACTAAATATATATATATATATATATATATATATATATATATATATAATTTTAAAAATTACAGATTCAGTCCACAGGAGCATTCAAATGAAGGCAACATTAATACAGGTGAGAGTTCCCCTTTAAAGCAATAATAAATATATGAAAAGTTTTTTGTCCCTGTAGATCAGTATCTCAGTACTATCTGAGTTGTAGTTCATGAATAATTGAATTATAAAGTGTCCCCCTTCCACCCCTTTTACCTAGGTAAAGCAGCCTCGGTAAGCTGGTCCGGATGGAGCGCAGCGAGGGACAATCTTCTTTCACAATCACCTATATGTCTGGTTCGCCTTTTTTATTGAAAACAATGGAGATATTCTTCTTGAACCATTTGACAGTTTATGATATCAGACAGTACTTGATAGCATGATTGCCAGATTATACTATTCTACACAATTCTCCCTTCCACCAGACAGTCCTTGCCATACAAAGGCTAGCATTCCACACTATACTTCCTCCCACCTGCCACGTCCTGCAAACCAGATAATAACATTCCACACTGCTCTTCATCCCACCTGTCACTCCCTGCCTGTCAGATACTAACATTCCACACTGCTCTTCCTCCCACCTGTCACTTCCTGCCTGTCAGATACTAACATTCCACACTGCTCTTCATCCCACCTGTCACTTCCTGCCTGTCAGATACTAACATTCCACACTGCTCTTCATCCCACCTGTCACTCCCTGCCTGTCAGATACTAACATTCCACACTGCTCTTCATCCCACCTGTCACTTCCTGCCTGTCAGATACTAACATTCCACACTGCTCTTCATCCCACCTGCCACTCCCTGCCTGTCAGATACTAACATTCCACACTGCTCTTCATCCCACCTGCCACTTCCTGCAAACCAGATACTAACATTCCACACTATACTTCCTCGCACCTGCCACTTCCTGCAAGCCAGATACTAACATTCCACACTATAATTCCTCGCTACTGCCACTTCCTGCAAGCCAGATACTAACATTCCACACTGCTCTTCACCCCATCTGTCACTCCCCGCCATTCAGATACTAACATTCCACACTGCTCTTCATCCCACCTCACTCCCTGCCATTCAGATACTAACATTCCACACTGTTCTTCATCCCACCTGCCACTTCCTGCAAACCAGATACTAACATTCCACACTGTTCTTCATCCCACCTCACTCCCTGCCATTCAGATACTAACATTCCATACTGCTCTTCATCCCACTTGTCACTTCCTGCAAACCACATACTAAAATTTCACACTGTGCTTCCTTCTACCCACAACTCCCTGCCAGTTAGATGCTAACATTCCATCCCGCTATCCATTCATTCCACTGGTCAATCCATGCCAGCAAGATACTAGAATTTCTCACTGAACTCCCTCCCACTTCCTGCCAACCAGATACTAACATTACACACTACTCTCCCTCCCACCTACCAATCTCTGCCAGCCAGATATTAATATTCCACGCTGATCTTCCTTCTATCTGCTATGCAGTGCAGGGCAATACTGATATACATAAACTGATATACTGATAATTATGCAAATCCTGTCTAGCTTCCCAACCCTTTTCCACTGTCCCACTGGTAGTCACTGAACCACACACACACTGTCTTACTGGTAGCCACAGAACTACATATACACTGTCTGACAATCCCAGCCTTGCCCCACTAATCACTGATAGACACAGAATATGACAGATACATATACTATCTGACAGCCTAGCCTTTTCTCTGTGTACTGATAGCCACATAACCGCACATACACTGTCTGATACCCTAGCCTTCTTCTCTCTCTACTGAATAGCACATACACTGTTTGACACCCCGGCCTTGTTACAGTTTCCTACTGGTAGTCACATAACCAGATTTATGCTGTCTAATGCCCAGAGGCGTAACTAGAAACAACCAAGTCCTGGTGCAAGAATTACCATGGGCCCCCGCTGATGAAATTGTCCCCCCTCAACCACATTGGCCTCCCTATTGGCCATCTCCACTGGCCACCTCTACATTGTCCCCAATCTCCACATTGGCTCCACACTGCCCCCATCTTCACACTGCCCCCCATCTCCATTTTGCCACCACACTGCCCCCCATCTCCACATTGCCACCACATTGCCCATCTCCTACCTCCCTGGTGGTCCAGTGGAGTGGCAGGAGAGGTCTGTGCCTCCTTCTGCACAGACCTCTATACAGATTGAACTCCTGAGCGGTCCTCTCATAATGCAGAGCGCTGGGAGATGATGTCATCTCCCAGCGCTCTGCATTACTAGAGTGCCAGAGGGAGATCCGCTTATCTGAGTGTTGTGAGCACCAGGCGGTGGGGTGGCCGGGCCCCTGGAGTGACGGGTCCGGTCTCAGGTGCGACCTCTATTGTTACATCACTGCTGATACCCCAGCCTTGTTCCACTCTTCAGTCTTCCACACTCCTACAGGTACTCACACGAGCCCAAAAACAGTCTGATATCTCAGTCTACCGTCCTCTATTACTTAAAGGAATAGTAATGTTTCAAAATAAATACAGATCCAATTATTCTTTATTGTTTTTGGGCAATGTAAAGCGGTATTATCATTCTCTACGATGAGTAGTTCTAGATGAATTGAATGATAAAATATCCCCCTCCCGTCCCTTTTACCTAGTGTAAGCCGCCTCCCCTCAGATGTGGAATCTGTTCTCTTTACCGGACAGATCACAGCAAGGGACAATCTTCTTACTGTGAGAACAATGAAAGCCCTGCCCCCCATGACAGGTTTTTCAGGTTTTTCCTTATGTTCACTGAAGATTGCCCCTCTCTGGGATCCATCTGTCTTGCTGTGCAGCTTTACATAGGTAAAAAGGGAGGAAGGTAGACACTTTATGATTCAATCACTCTGGAACTACACAACGTAGAGAATAATAATGCCGTGCTACATGGCCCAAAAACTATAAAGACTAACTGGAGCTGCATTTATTTTGAAACATTACTGTCCCTTTAATGTTTTTTCTGTGAAACATCTTGTACTTGTTCGGGGAAATCTGAGGTTCCATGGAATCCAGTACATGAGCCACTGACTTGGTTTGTGTGTGTAGAACAATACATTTAATAATCTACAGTATTTTATAGTTTACTGCTACAATAAATACCAACTGGCCAGGCATATTGGAACAAAATGTTTTAGCGAAATACCTTCAGAGATGAATTTAAAAAAGTGAAAATCATTTTGACTTTAAAATGTATTTTTCCAAACTCCTTTAGTTGTCTTGACAGCTTAACACTTCAAGGTGACTCTCCTAAACATGATTGATGTTAATATCAGGTTGGGTTTTGCAGGCAAGAAAAAAAACACTATCAGTATTTTATATAGTTTGTTTTCTAGAACCTTCCTACCCTCCCAGCGCACCATTCAATGTCCTGCAACCTCAAATTATTATCAGTGTCTCACTAAGTTGCCAGCCTTGCAATTAAAAGAAACAGACAGACACTTAGGAATGTATGTTTCAAATAAATTCTGTTTTTAACCCTTTGAGTAACAGAAGGGTAGCAAACTCATTGTGGTTCAATGCATTGGAGACCACCCTAAAATTCAAGGGTTTAAAAGACACATTTTTTTTAGTTAGAAAAACATACATTGAGATTTCTCACATTTTGTTCTGGAGAGTATACAGCAAATAGCTGAGTATTTGCACAAATATAGAAACATCAAATATACAAACATATATATACACACACACAAATATATATATATATATATATATATATATACATATATATATATATATATATATATATATATGGAGAACGTCTTGAGAAAGGTCCATATTGTAGGACCGAAACGTCGACCATCTTTGATTGCCTATGAATTTTCTTCAATAAATCTCATTAAGAAGTCCCACTGGTGCTGCCTCCTTTTTATATTCTTATATATATATATATATATATATATATATATATATATATACACATACACATATATACTAATGTAATGTTTCACAACAAAAGCAGCTCTGATTAATCTTCATAGTACTGGGGGCATAGAGAGTGTTATTTCAGTACTGTCAGAGTTGTAGTACAAGAGTAATTGAATGATAAATATCCCCCTCCCGCCCCTTTTACTGATGTAACACTGCTCACCTCAGATGTGGAATCTGGTCTTAAGACCAGGCAGATCACAGCAAGGGACAATCTTCTTACTGTGATCATAAGGAAAACCCTGCCCCCTTGACAGGTTTTTCAGGTTTTTCCTTATGATCACTGAAGATTGTCCCTCTCTGTGATCCATCTGGACAGTCTTGCTGCTCTGAGGTGAGCAGTGTTACATCAGTAAAAGGGGAGAGAGGGGGATACTTTATCATTCAATTACTCCTGAACTACAACTCTGACAGTATTGAAACAACACTCTCCATGGCCCAAACACTATGAAGGTTATTTGGAGATGCTTTTATTGTGAAACTTTACTATCCCTTTAAAGGGATAATAATACTTAAGATGTAAAAAAAAAAAAATGTCGTAGAGTTTATCCCCCTGAGTAACTGCTGAAAGGTGTTTTATTCAAAAGTTATTACAGCTCAAACTTAAATATTGTAGGTGCAATATCACAGTGGCCTGAAATTGTACAGTGGTGCTCCATCCTATGGAGATTTATTTTCAACTAACCAGAGCTGTCCATAGGATGGTGTAGCAACAGCGCCACTGTACAATTTCAGGCCACTGTGATACTGCACCTAAAAAAATGTAAAGTTTGAGCTGTAATAACCTTTAAATAAAGCACCTCTCAGCAGTGTAGAGTTATCTTGTTTTACTCATGGGGGATAAACCCTACAACATATCTATTTATTTGTTTATTTTTTACATTTTAAGTGTTACTCTCCCTTTAATATGGGAAAATGAAAACGAAAAATCCTAATTGGCCCTATGCATTTTGCCATTGTCTCTTTTTGTTCAAGACATACTGTAAAATCTTGGGTATAATATGCGCTTTTTTACCCCATTTCACCTTATCTGAAGTTGGGGGGTGCGTATTGTACATGAGTGGGAAAAAAAAACACCAACAAAGAATTAAAATGCCCCCCTTGATCACCCTTCCCAGCCTCCCCCACCTCAATACCATTACATGACCCCCTTCAATCATCAGACCCACCAACCACCTGAAATTCAGGACCCCCCAACTGGGGTCAGCCATGACACTGGGACAGCACACGGCATTCCTGCACTCACCGCCTGCTTCCTCCACTAAGTGCGCTCCCTTCAGAGGAGTAACTAGAAACCTCTGGGCCCTGGTGCTAAAACTGCCATGGGCCCCCCCCGACCCCACCATGCAACTCCACCCCAGAAATGCTACTTATACATTGTCCACCTCCACTTTGCCATCATTGTTCCCATTGTCCACTTCCACATTGTATGCCCCATTGTCCACTTCCAGTGTTGTAACTATAGGGGTCACAGGGGTCGCACTTGCGACTGGGCTCGTGCACTCCAAGGGCCTGGCCTCCCCCTGCGACCCCTCCGCCTGGAGCCCGCAATCTCCCGCCCGACCTCTAGTAATGCAGAGCGCTGGGAGATGACATCATCTGCCAGCGCTTTGCATTACTAAGAGGACCGTGCGGGAGCTCCAGGTAGGAGATGAGGGCATTGTGGAGGGGGTCAATGTGGTGGTGGGGGGCCCGTGGCACTTCTTGTACCAGGGCCCGGAGGCTTCTAGTTACACCTCTGTCCACTTCCACATTGCCCCCACTGTTCACTCCACTTCCAAATTGCCCCCCACTGTCCATTTCCACATTGCCCCCACTGTCCATTTTCACTTCCACACTGCCCCCATTGTCTATCTTCACTGTGTTCCAATTCAACCATGGCCGCAGGGCGCACAGAGCAGCCTGGTACTCCTTGTGCGCTCCTCTGGTGCCATTGTCCTGTGCATACGCAAAGAACTTGCATAACTGAGTGCCCTGGCTGTGCATGCGTGCGCACAGAGGCCAAAGCAGAAGAAGAGGGTGGAAGGATGCATTCCAAGCTGCCGTGGTGTCAGCAGGGGTTGTCCGGGTGGCCAGGCCCCTTGGAGTGATGGGCCCAGTCGAAGTGGCGACCACAGTAGTTATGCCACTGGCTCCTTTTAAATCCTTGACTCCACCTGAATAAGCAGGACCCCCCATCTGGAAGCAGCCATGATACTGGGCCAGCAGGCTGCATTCTTGCATTCGCAGCCCGCTTCCTTCTCTCCTGGAACTCCTCTGTGTAAATCGGTTGCCCTGTTAGGACCTCCTGACTGGGCACTACCATAGATGCAGAGTGCATGCGCCATCCGCTGCACCAGTGTCACGGCTGCCTCCAGGTTGGGGGGGTTTCCTGGATTTCAGGTGGGTCTGATGATGAAAGGCAGGCAGACATGTACTGGTATTGAGGTGGGGGAGGCTGGGAAGTGGAAAGGCAATCAAGGGGAACATTTTTTTTTGGGGGGTAGAGGGTGGGACAAGGGGTGCGTATTATACATATGAACTCATTATTTTACCAAAAATCTTGGGTATACTGTACACCTGCACATTATACACAGGTGTGTATTATACCCGAGATATTACTGTAACATCTTCAATCGGTTGTCTGGATACCACGTGCATGGATATGACATGACAGTTGGTAGCAGGACCACAGAAGACTCCACGTGTTGATCTTAACCCTTTAAAGACCTATGCAACACATTGCAGCCCCTTTGGTCCTAAAAAGGTTTAAATAGTCTCTTTCAGTCTGACTGCTTCATCTGCAAAAAAACTACCAGCAACTAATGCTCGCTCCATGAAAATAACATTAAGGACTGTTTGGAGAAATCATCGCTTGAACAAAAACATGAGAGTAAAATTCATAAAAGTCATTAGGATTCAACTCAGCCCACTTCAGATCAATTTGCAATTTAAAAACTTTGAGGGCCAGAGAGGTAGCGAACCCATTCCTTTACAGTGAGTCTGATACCTCTCTGGCTCTCAAGGGGTTAATTTAATGTGATAATTAAAGCGGAACTTTCACTCAAATGAAAGTGTCCCCCAAATCATTATGCACATAGCAATATGCATATCAATACTTGTATTATCCTGAATAAGACTGGCGTTATTGAGAAATCCAACTTGTTCTGAGAAGCACAGACAGGCATCTTGCTGCAGTGACATATGTAAGCCTGCGCCATCAGTCACTTCCTGTACCTTAAGGTACAATGCAACTCCCGCTCACCAATCCTGGAGGAGATAGGAACAGACAGTGCAGACTCACAGGCAAGATGTCTGCGCTGATGCCTGCCTGTGCGTCTCGGAACAAGTTGGATTTCTGAATAACACTGGACTTATTCAGGATAATACAAGTATTGCTATGCGTATCGCTATGTGCATAATGAATTTTTGTGGCACTTTAATTTGAGTGATAGTTCCGCTTTAAGTAAAATGTATTTTTATCCAATACTACAGATGGTAAAAACCAGGGAAGGACTGGCCTGGGAGGCAGGGGGGCAATTGCCCCCCGGGCCGGTCATAAGTTTGGGCCAGTGGGCCACTGACATTCAATTTCTCTCTTGCTGCTGTAAATGGAGCAAACAGAGTTTAAGGAGCTAAACTTGTAGTGTAGCTCCATTTTAGTTGTAATCTCTGTGATATCGCTAATGTACCAATAGTTCAATTATAATAACTGTAGTATCACTTGCTTTGCTTTATAACAGTAATGCCAGCTAAAATATTAACCAAAGGGGGTGAACTGGCATATTGGGATGGAGCTGTAGTCAGTGGCGTAACTATAGGGGTCACCTCCCCCTGCAACCCCTCTGCCTGGCGCCCGTAATCTCCCGCCGCCGCTCTTGTAATGCAGAGCGCTGGCAGATGACATCATCTCCCATCGCTTTGCATTACTAAGAGAACCGTGCGGGAGCTCCAGGTAGGAGATGGTGGTATTGTGGAGGGGGTCAAGGTGGTCAGGGGGCCAATGTGATGGGAGGGGGGCCAATGTGGGGGGGGGGGGGGCCATGGCAGTTCTTGTACCAGGGCCCGGAGGCTTCTAGTTACACCTCTGGCTATAGTGGAAAAGGGTTGATTGATTGTACTTGCCCCCCATGCCAAATGTTGCCAGTCCTCCCCTGGTAAAAACTAATTTCTTTTGATCATATCCCATTTAACTCCTTGATTTCTAAAGACATCTCCAATTGCATTGCGATGCAATGAGGTGGAGATATCTTGTGCATCCAAGAGTTTAACCCTTTGAGCGGCAGAGGGGGATGCGACGCATTGCAAAGCAATGCGTTACGTACTTCTCTGGCACTCAAAGGGTTAATTTGGTTTTATCTTTATAGTGTAAAAACAAATAAATAAACATTAATTGTACCCCTTGCACCTGTACTGATCAGCTCTTCATTTTCATCTCTAAAAACTTTATTGGGGGGTAAATTCTCTAAGCTTCATCGGAGAGGAAATCATTATCTTTTTAGCATAACCTAAGGGAATTCATTCCACTTGTTTACTGATATGTGAGTTAGACTGAATAAAATGATTTCTAATTAGCATATCTGAAATCATTATTGGTCTATCTGGAGTCATAATTAATGCATTAGAAAGAATTTACAATGTGTCAAGTCAAAAAGATATTAGCATAAACAAGTTGACTTTAGCTGAGTAGCAGCTAACAGTATATTTTCTTTTGTACGGGAAACAAATTTATGGTCTTCCGTGAATTTCCTAAATAGTAGTTTATCGACTTGTTTAGTGGTAACAGTTGCATAATGGCAGCAAATCAGGATTGAACTTTTTGATAACCCGCTACAATTTATAGGGCCGTAGTTATGTTCCAGGTAGAAAAGCTTGTCAGTGAGAGCATTTTTCTTGACAGGATTTTGGCTTTATGCAAATTAGTTAGTACTAGAGGACAAGGAATGGCAGGTGGTAGGGAGAGCAGTGTGAAT
Source organism: Rhinophrynus dorsalis (assembly GCA_037306005.1). Taxonomy (NCBI): domain Eukaryota; kingdom Metazoa; phylum Chordata; class Amphibia; order Anura; family Rhinophrynidae; genus Rhinophrynus; species Rhinophrynus dorsalis. Next base: position 489,999,731 of record CM074722.1, on the reverse strand, counting down.
TTTTAGCATTTGGGAGAGAGGTGGGTGGGAGAACCCTTGGGAATGTAAGTATCTCACTGTAAGGGAATGTCAAATGGGAAGGAGAGTAGTGTGGTATGTTAGGATCTGTCTGGAAGGGAGCTGTAGGTGTAAGGGAATGTTAGTATCTGGCTGTCAGGGAATGGAAAATGAGAAGGAGAGCAGTGTGGAATGTTGGTATCTGTCTGAAAGGGAGCTGCAAGTGTAAGGGAATATAAGTATCTGGCTGTCAGGGAATGGCAAATGAGAAGGAGAGCAGTGTGGAATGTTAGTATCTGTCTGGAAGGGAGCTGCAGGTGTAAGGGAATGTAAGTATCTGGCTGTCAGGGAATGGTAAATGAGAAGGAGAGCAGTGTGGAATGTTGGTATCTGTCTGGAAGGGAGCTGCAGGTGTAAGGGAATGTAAGTATCTGGCTGTCAGGGAATGGCAAATGAGAAGGAGAGCACTGTGAAATGTTAGTATCTGTCTGGAAAGGATCTGAAGGTGTAAGGGAATGTAAGTATCTGGCTGTCAGGGAATGGCAAATGAGAAGGAGAGCAGTGTGAAATGTTAGTATCTGTCTGGAAGGGAGCTGCAGGTGTAAGGGAATGTAAGTATCTGGCTGTCAGGGAATGGCAAATGAGAAGGAGAGCACTGTGAAATGTTAGTATCTGTCTGGAAAGGATCTGAAGGTGTAAGGGAATGTAAGTATCTGGCTGTCAGGGAATGGCAAATGAGAAGGAGAGCAGTGTGGAATGTTAGTATCTGTTTGGAAAGGATCTGAATGTGTAAGGGAATGTAAGTATCTGGCTGTCAGGGAATGTCAAATGGGAAGGAGAGCAGTGTGGAATGTTAGTATCTGTCTGGAAGGGAGCTGCAGGTCTAAGGGAATGTAAGTATCTGGCTGTCAGGGAATGAGAGGGAGAGCAGTGTGGAATGTTAATGTCTGGCTGCCACAAATTGAAGATAGGCGGGTGGAAGAACAATTTGGTATATTAGTATCTGGAAGTCGGTGAGTGACATGTGAGAGGAAGAGACGTACATACAGGAGAATCTTGCCCGTGGTTTCATTCAACCCTCCACTTCGCCAGCAGATGCGAGCTTCTTTTTTGTCAAGAAGAAGGATGGGTCATTACGTCTGTGCATAGATTACATTGGTCTTAATGTTATTACCCGCAAGAACAGTTATCCCCTTCCTCTTATACCGGAATTGCTGGAGCGTTTACTTGGATCCCCTGTTTTCCCCAAGCTCAACCTACGTGGGGCGTACAATCTAATACTCATACATGACGGAGACAAATGGAAAACTGCATTCAATGCTTGTTTCGGGCATTACGGATATTGCATCATGCCCTTTGGTTTGCATAATGTCCCAGAGGTTTTTCAGGCATTTGTGAATGATGTCTTCAGAGATCTGCTCTTGTCTTGTGTCATCGTATACCTCGATGACATTCTAGTATATTCAAAAGACCTCTCCGAACGCCAGACCCACGTAGGTATGGTTTCCAACAGCTATGAGAGAACCGCCTGTACGCTAAAACAGAGAAATGTTTCTTTGAGCAGTCCTCTTTGCCCTTTTTGGGCTACATCTTCTCTGCCTCCGGCCTAGCCATGGATCCCGGCAAAATCCATGGTCCATGTCGTGTTGGAGTGGCGGGTCCCATGCACCATCAGAGCCACCCAAAGCTTTGTTGATTTTTCTAACTATTATCGGAGGTTCATCAGTCACTTCTGCATTATCATCCATCCTATCATCCGCCTGACTTGTAAAGGAGCAGATCCTACTTCCTGGTCTCGAGAGAAGTGCTGGAGGCCTTTCAGACCCTGAAGAAGGCCTTCACCATGGCCCCCCTGCTTGCGTACCCTGATACGTCTCTGCCTTTCACCGTCAAGGTGAACGCCTCTGAAAGCACAGCTGGGGCGGTTCTATCCCAACACACATGTCCGTGTGGCTCTTTACAGCCCTGCTCCTATTTCTCAAGGTGGTTCACTGTTGCAAAAAGGACTTACGACACCGGGAACAGAGAACTGTTGGCCATAAAGATGGCATTAGAAGAGTGGTGCTATCTCCTTGAAGGAGCAGCACACCCAATCAGTATACTCACTGACCATCGGAATCTGGCCTACCTGTCCTCTGCTAAGAAGTTCACACCGCACAAAGCCCGGTGGTCCTTGTTCTTCACCAGGTTCGACTATACCATCTCCTATATATCCGGCACAAAGAACCTTAAGGCTGATGCTCTCTCCAGACAGTACAAGACTGAGACCTACTTTACCTTCTGAGGAACCTATTGTGCCCCGTTCCTTAGTCTTGGGTACACTGTCTACCAAAGTCCTGCAACACATCCATGATGCTCAATCCACAGTGTGTCCCTCTTTGCGACAGTACCCTGCTCACCTTTTTGTTCCGGAGTCTTGTTGTAAGGAAGTCCTGACATGGGCTCACCAGTCTTGTGTGGCAGGTCATCCTGGGGTGGAACGCACTCAGGACCTACTGACACAATATTTCTGGTGGCCCTCCTGTCAGCAGGATGTGCTACAGTGGGTGAGAACATGTCCGGTCTGTTCGCGGATGAAGACTCCTCGGGTTAGACCTATGGGCCTTCTTCACTCGTTACCAGTCTCAACCATGTCATGGACCCATCTGGCCATGGATTTCATGGTGGACTTTACGATATCTTTGGCGAACACAACAATATTTGTAGTCATAGACCGGTTCACCAAACAGGGGCACTTCATTCCTCTCCCTAAACTACTTACGGCTACGGAACTAGCAGAGGTCTTCCTAGCTGAGATCGTACGAATCCACAGAATCCCTCTGCATATTACATCGGACTAGGGTACACAATTTGTCTCCCAGTTCTGGAGGACATTTTGTTCCCGTCTGGGTGTCTCTTTACATTTCTCCTCAGCATACCATTCCCAGACTAATGGGCAGACTGAGAGGCTAAACCAAAGCCTAGAGCACTACCTAAGGTTGTACTGCAATCAACACCATGACAACTGGACGTCCTTGTTGCCTTTGGCGGAATTGTCCTACAATTCACTCCGCCATTCCTCAGTGCTCCCCCTTCTTTGCAGCCTTAGGGTATGACCCACGTCGTCTTCTACTTTCCCCTGGTGTATGTCTGGTTCCGGCTGCTGAGCGAAGGGTGCAGTCTATGGCCACCCATTGGCAAGCCGTACGTAGCGGTCTCCAGTGGGCCCAAGGTCTTCAAAAGAAGGCTGCTGATCATCGTTGAACCGCCTCTCACCTGTTTCAGATCAGGGACCGCGTCTGTTTGTCCATGAAGCACATACGCTTATCCCAACCTTCCATGAAGCTAGGACCCTGATACATAGGTCCATACCGTATCTTTCGGAATTTGTCCCCGGTGTCCTACTGCTTGGCTTTGCCTCGGAAGCTCCGCATTCACCCTGTCTTCCATTTATCCTTGCTCAAGGCTTTATTCCAGCCAGTGGCCAGCCCCGCATGCCACTGCCTCCCGCTCCGGTCACTATTGACTGGCAGGAGGAGTATGTTCTTGACAGGGTGCTTGATTTCCGACGATCCCGGGGTGGTCTTCAGTACCTCGTCAACTGGAAAGGCTACGGTCCGGAGGAGAGATCATGGGTTCTTTCCAGTGATATCCCTGCCTCTGCACTGGTGTGTGCCTTCCATCGTGCATTCCCTTCCAAACAGGCTCCATAGGGCTCTGGAGGCGCCCCTTTTGGGTTGGGGCAGTGTCACGCCGCCTTACCCCCTGTCTCCCCAGTCTCGCTGCGGCTGACACTGTGCCTCTTCACTCCGGTTCTCGGAGTGGTCCTGTACTACCGGGTTTGAGACGTCACCCGGCGGTGATGTCATCCATTGGCGCCCATATCTAGGCACATCTCCGGACGCTCAGAGCACTGACACAGTGTTCCTTAGCATCTTAGTTCCTTGCCTCAGCCTCGTGCTAGCCTCTGCTTTGCCTTCCTGTGTGGTAGACCCCTGGCTTCACTCTTGGACCTTGCCCATAGCCTGCTGACTCAGATACTTCACTGACTGGCTGTGCTGACCCCTGGCTTCTCTCTTGGACCCTGCTTATAGCCTGCTGATTCGGATACCTCACTGACCGGCTGTTGCTGACCCCTGGCTTCTCTCTTTGACCCTGCTTATCACCTGCTTATCCGGATACCTCATTGACCAGCTGTTGCTGACCCCTGACTTCACTCTTGGACCCTGCTTATAGCCTGCTGATTTGGATACCTCACTGACTGGCTGTTGCTGACCCCTGGCTTCTCTCTTGGACCCTGCTTATAGCCTGCTGATTCAGATACCTCACTGAACGGCTGTTGCTGACCCTTGGCTTCTCTCTTTGAACCTGCTTATCACCTGCTTATCCGGATACCTCATTGACTGACTGTTGCAGACCCTTGGCTACTCCTATAGATGTCACTTGTTGATGGCTGTATTTTCTTTGCTATCTGTGCTTCTGGAGTTCAGGTCTGTACCTTGTACTTTTGTCTCAGTTATATTACCTTGGCAATGGGGCTATTCTTGGGGAGTTTCAGCTACACTGTGGCCCACGTCCCCAAGCCACGAACCCTAGCCAGAGCCCTCTAGCCATCGCTCCCCCCCACAGGAGAGTTTGTACTATCTACAGAGAGTCCATCCTGGTCAGGGTCCCGGCTCAAGTGGGATCGGACATCTGGCTTCGTGGCCAGCATCTATATACGGCCCTCGCCGCAGCACGGTCTTGCTGTAGACAGTCACCGCACTACTAGCACCGATCCCAAGCCAGCGATCCCTAGCACCCCCTCTCTTGCAGGTTTTTACCTGCTCTGGTTATTGTTACTGATCATGACAGAGGTGCAAATGGGATAAGAGCAGTAAGGAATGTTAGATTCTGTCTTGTAGAGAGTGGTAGGTGGGAGGGAGGTGCAAATGGGACAGAGAGCAGTAAGGAATATTAGTGTCTGTCTGGTAGGGACTGGTAGGTGGGGGGGAGGTGCAAATGGGACAGAACAGTGAAAAATGTTAGTTTGTCTGACAAGGAGTGGTAGGTGCGGGGGGGGGGGGGGGATAGTGGTGAATGTTAGTATACCGCTGGTAAGAAGTGGCACGTAGGAAATCATTGTGAATATTACTGTCTGACAGGCAAGTAGAAGCATGTGGGATGGAAAGCAATCATGTTAGCTTCTGCTGATGGGGAGTGGCAGGTTGGAGGAAGAGCAGTGTGAAATATCAGTATCTGAGAGAAAGTAGAAGGTGAACAAGAAAACAGCATAGAATGTGAATATCTGTCTAGCAGAGAGTGTCAGGTGGGAGGAAGAGTAGTGAGGAATGTAAGTATCTGGCCAGCAGGGGGTGGCATATATGAAGGAGACCAGTTTTGGAATATCTGACTTGTAGGGAGGGAGAGCAATGTAAAATGTTAGTATTTAGCTGGCAGGCAATGTCAGGTGGGAGCAGGCGTTGTATGGAATGTTAGTATCTGGACAGCAAGGAGTGGCAGGTGGGAGAGAGAATAGTATAGAATGTTAGTATCTGTATGGACAAGAGAAAGGCAGGTGGGAGGGAGAGCACTGTGGAATGTAAGTATCTGTCTGGCAGGACATTGAGGGTGGGAAGGAGTGCATTGAAGAATGTAAGTATCTGGCCAGCAGCAAGTGGTGGGAGCATTGTGTAATGTTAATATCTGGCTGTCAGGGAACGGCTGCTGGGAGGGACATCAGCATGGAATGTTAGTATCTGGCTGACAGGGAATGGCTTGTGGGATGGACAGGCCTAAAGAGCACAGGCCTAAAGCGAGCCTGTGCTCTTGCCTTTGTATGGCCGCCGGCCGGCATGGCCTTCGGCTTAGTCATGTTTCAGGCACTGGCACAGACGCCTGTTTATGGGCCTATTCTGTTGGGCCAAATTGGGTCCCGCCTCCTTCTGCAGCTTTATAAACCTCATTGAGGCTAGGACTTGTTGCCCTTTTGTAGTGTTCCTGTGCACATCTAGTTGGTTCCCCTGACCCTTGCTTGTCTTACGTTGTCTCCTGGTGTTCGATCCTTGGCTTGTCTGACTACTCTCTCTGGTTGTGACCTAGGCTGCGGCTGACTTCCTGATCTGCGTATGACTCGGGCTTGTCCAACTACCCGCTCCGTGCTGACCTTTGCTGTGGCTTACTACCTGATCCAGTTCCTGACCGTGGCCTGTCTGACTGATGCTCCGTTTGTGCCTCGCTCCTGTCTTGACTACCACTAGGCTGATCCAGGGCACGCTCCTTTACCCATTAGCTCAGCTACCGGCTGATAACTTGCAGGTTGCCTCCGCTTGGTGCCTTCCGTTTGCCTCCGGGCAGCTAGTGCAACTTAGTTTCGCTCCTGGGTACTCGCCTATTACGCTTACCTGTTGCCTGGCTTAGCACTTGCGGTGCTGCCTGCACTCTGTGCCTCCTAGTTACCTTCGGTAAGATAGAGTGCAGCTTGCCTCAGTAGTGAGCCCCTATCTGGCTGCATCTATCTAAGCACCTACTCTGCTGCCTCGAGATATGCTACCAGCTACACTATTGGTATCAGTGGTCTATTCGCTATGTGCCTCCGCTGGGTACGCTCCTGTACTAGTCCCATCGTTCCTTCCTGTTGTGGTAGAGCCAAGTCTGGTTCTAAGACTCAGTACAATAGACCTACGGTGGTTCAGTGTCAGCTCCTGGGTAGTGGACTAGACACTGTCCTCACGTCTATCTTCCCTCTGACTGAGGAAGTGTTCATTATTATGACTAGTATTCTGATTATCTATTGCTCAATAAACTGGTTTAAATTCACTTGTACTGTTTTGTGTGTTTCTTTACTGAAAGTCCGTGACAGTAAGTATCTGGCTGGCAGGTGGGAGTAAGAGCACTGTGGAATGTTAGTATCTGGCTGGCAGACACTGTCTGGTGGGATGGAGAGCAGTAAGGAGTAGTATCATCTGCCAAGTGTGTCAACGAGTACTGTCTGATTAATGTAAACTGTCAAATGGATCAATAAAAATATCTCTAACCATCGTTTTAAATTAGAAAGGCAAACCTGATTGTGAAATCAGCATCAGCAAACATGTTATGAAGTGTTAATTTCAGTTATGTTGCATTTAGCCTGTAATGTATGTATCTGACTGGCAGGGAGTTGTAGGTGGGAAGGAGCACACTGAAGAATGTAAGTATCTGGCCAGCAGAGAGTGGAAGGTTGTGAAAGCGTTGTGTAATGTTAGTATACTATCTAAATGATAGGGAATGGCTAGCAGAGAGACAGCAGCATGGTGTATTAGTACCTGGCTGGGAAGGAGTAGCAGATGGGAGGGAGAGCAATGTGAAATGTGAGCATCTAGCTGGCAGGAAGTGACAGTTGGCAAGCAATGTGGAATGTGAGTATACATCTGGAACGAGTGGCAGGTCGGAGGGATAACAATATTAAATGTTAGTATCTGTGAGCAAGAAGTGGGAGGTGGAAGGGAAGTCAGTGTGGAATATTTGTGTCTGGCTGTTACAGAGTAGCAGGCAGGAGAAAGATCAGTAAGGAATGTTAGTATCTGTGGCTGGACTCAAGCAGCAGGTGTATGGGAGAGCTGTGGTGAATATTACTATATGGCTGTCATGTAGTGGTAGGTGGGAGAGAGGACAGTGTGGAATACTATTATCTGTCTGGTAAGTAGTGGCAGTTGAGATGGACATGGACAGCAGTTTAGATGTTAGTATCTTGAGGGCAGATGGGGGCAGGTGGGAAAGAAAGGAGTATGGAATGGTATTAATTGGCTGGCAGGTGGGAAGGTGTGGTTTATGGAATGTTATTATCTGGTTGTCAGGAAATGACAGTTGTAAAGCAACGTGGAATGTGAGTGTACATCTGGCACGGGTGGTAGGTGGAAAGGACAACAATATTAAAGATTAGTGTCTAGTGAGCAAGAAGTGGCAGGTTGGGGGGAAAGCAGTGTAGAATATTTGTGTCTGGCTGTTAGAGAGTAGCACTAAGGGATGTTACCATCTATAACTGGATGGAAGTAGCAGGTGGGAGGGACAGCTATATAGAATATTACTATCTGGCTGTCATGTGGTGGCAGGTGAGAGAGAGAGAACAGTGTGGAATTCTATAATTTGGCTGGCAAGGAGTGGCAGGTGAGATGGACAGCAGTTTGGATGTTAGTATCTTGAGGGCAGATAAGGGCAGGTAGGAAAGAAAGGAGCAGTGTGCAATGGAATCAGTACCAGCAGTGGCTTGCTCTAACTAAAATGAGAAATCCTGATTGGATTCAATGCTTATAAGCTGCGTGAATACATGCCTCACAAGGGCCACATGTTTGAAATGTCTCCCTAATGCATACTCTGATGTGCAGCCACAGGCCTTACAGGCTAAAACCACTGGAGCTGCCATGGTAAATTCTTACATTCATCCAAAAATAAATGATTTCCCTATTTAATAAATGTCCATCTTTAGGAGATATTAGGGGTCCATACCTCCCAAGTGTCCCTCTTTAGGAGATATTAGGGGTCCATACCTCCCAAGTGACCCTCTTTAGGAGATATTAGGGGTCCATACCTCCTAAGTGTCCCTCTTTAGGAGATATTAGGACTCCATACTTCCCAAGTGTTCCTTTTCAGGAGATTTCAGAGGTCAACACCTCCCAAGTGTCCCTCTTTAGGAGATATTAGAGGTCCATACCTCGCATGTGTCCATCTTTAGAAGATATTAGAGGTCCATACCTCCCAAGTGTCCTTCTTTAGGAGATATTAGAGGTCCATACCTCCCAAGTGTCCCTCTTTAGGAGATATTAGAGGTCCATACCTCGCATGTGTCCCTCTTTAGGAGATATTAGGGGTCTGTAACTCTCACGTGTCCCTCTTTAATAGATATATGGGCTCCATACTTCCCAAGTGTCCCTCTTTAGGAGATATTAGGGGTCTGCACTGCCCATGTATCCCTCTTTAGGAGATATTACAGGTCCATACTACCCACGTGTCCCTGTTTAGGCGATACTATGTATGCATAGCTCTCAAGTGTCCCTCTTTAGGAGATATTAGGGGTCCATACCTCCCAAATGTCCCTCTTTAGGAGATATTAGGGGTCCATACCTCCCAAGTGTCCCTCTTTAGGAGATATTAGGGGTCCATACCTCCCAAGTGTCCCTCTTTAGGAGATATTAGGGGTCCATACCTCCCAAGTGTCCCTCTTTAGGAGATATAAGGGGTCCATACATCCCAAGTGTCCCTCTTTAGGAGATATTAGGGGTCCATACATCCCTCTTTAGTCCCTCTTTAGGAGGAGTAGTACCTCTTTGAGACCCAAATCCCTCTTTCCCACCCTGGTGTCCCTGTGTTTAGGAGCTCATACTGTGTGGTGTGTATATAAGTGTATCACATTGCTCCACAGCAATATATGTGTTTATAAATTAGTCTGTGTAAATAAAATACTTTGGTCTTTCTTTAAAGTGATAGTAATACTTGAATTTATCTTTATTTTATATTGCAGCCATGAAAAAAAAACATTAAAAATTATATGTCTTATCTCTTATCTTATGACTGACGTCAGCGCTCTAGCTGACAGGTTTGGAATCTGGTCCGCATACCGGCGGTGGCTCTTCAGCAGAGCCAAAATCTCAAAATATAAAAATAACTACTTCATTGGAATGGTGTACAAAGTGTGCCTGGTTTGCAAGCACACTTTGTAGACCGTTCCAATCAACTAGTTCTTTTTATATCTTGTGATCTCAGCTCTGCTGAAGAGCCGCCAGCTGGACTGCATATCGGATTCCAAGTCTGTCAGCTAGATGGCAGACTTGACCGATGCAGCCAGGGAAGGGGAAACTTTACCTGAGAATATCTCTCAAACTATAAAGGTTTGAGAGATAAGACTTGTATCGTTTTAAATGTTTTTTTCACGGCTGCAATATAAAATAAAGATAAATTCAAGTATTACTATCACTTTAAGTTATTTACACAAGTAGGTGTCAGTAAGTCATGAAATAACCTACAAATTCTTGGTAATGCTCCGCCCACCAGCTAGGCCCCCAACAACACCCCCCTAAGACAAAAGTGTCCCTCTTTGGCCATTTGAGATGTTGGGAGGTAAGGAATGCCTCACCCTTATTTCATGAAGTAATAGGTGCTGATATTGACATTCTGTCTCTATGCCTGCCTAATCTCAGTTTAGTAAATGATGTACACAAAAAATCCTCACCATTAACACTTCTTGGGCGAATGGGGAGAACAAGGGGGAAGTCTGTGGTCCTTTCCTCTATGCTGTGCTTAGATAATCTTGTCTCTTAAATAAAGGTACAATGGGAAAATTGACAGAGGCCATAAGGATTTTCTGGCCATAGTAAGATAAGTGAGGGTTTATTATTAGAAGGTGTAAGTTCTTCTTTAAATGGATAGTAATGTTTCACAAAAAAGCAGTTCCAATTAATATTCATAGTATTTGGGCCATGGAGAGTGTTATTTCAATACCGTCAGAGTTGTAGTTCAAGAGTAATTGAAGGATAAAGAATCCCCCTCCCGCCCCTTTTACTGATGTAACACTGATCACCTCAGAGCAGCAAGACTGTCCGGATGGATCTCAGAGAGGGACAATCTTCAGTGATCATAAGGAAAAACCTGAAAAACCTTTCAAGGGGGCAGGGTTTTCCTTATGCTCACAGTAAGAAGATTGTCCCTTGCTGTGATCTGCCTGGTCAAGTGATCTGATTCCACATCTGAGGGGAGTTGTTTAAGTTGTAAAACAAAATAAAAAAAAAACCACAATAATCTGTAATAGTTTAAAACCTTTTGCGTGCCAGTGGGGTGCGCAATGCATTGCGTACCTCTCTGTAATTCAAAGGTTTAATCAGACAGATGTTTATTGTGATTTTTTTTTTGTAATCAAAAAGCTACAGAAGATTAGCAAAGGATAACATTAATTTCATATATTTGTTTAAACCGATGCACCTTAATTAATTAGATTAGATTGAAAGTCTATATTGATGTCAACATATTGTGTTGATTTTCTTTTCCACTAATGATAGTAACGAGCCTCTAGACTACAGGTCAAACATTATTAAAATGAATGTCAATCATTTTAGAAAGATAATCAATATACATCAGTTTATATTATTTAAACACCTGTACTGAGGACAAATCATTGCATACACTAGAATTATTTAATTTAATAAAGTCAATGTCAATAAAGAGGATAAAATTAACCAATAATTATAATATCGCATACGCAAGTTTAAAATAAAACTAAAACATCTTAACATTAACGCCCACCTTCCTTGATTCAGGTAGGAAATCCTAATGGCCTCTATGAATTAATAAAAAACTGGCTGTGTATCCTGTTAACCAAAAGTCCTGCAGATGTATACTTCAGGAGATATTAACATCTTTATTTATGGGGAAAATGAAAGTAAAAGTTTCCTGGTACAGCACAGAGCTTAATACGCATATAAAATATCACTAAAAAGGTTTCATTAACATACAGAATGTCACTGAAAAAATATGTGACATTTATGAACAAATATACATTGTAGGGATTTTCCTACTGAGTAAAATAAGGGTACTCCCACTGCTGAGAGATTTATATTTCCAGAGTTATTACAGTTTAAACCCATGTTTTTTATTACATTAGCAGTGCTCTCTAGTGGTCAAATTCTAATTAGATTTCCTGTTAGATTCTAATGGAGAGGAAAGTCAGAAAAGTCAGAGACATACAGTTCTCCATAGAATGTGATAGAAACTGCCTGTCACTTCCTGTCAGTTAGAACTATCAGGAAGTAAATATAGTAAATTCACTTCCTGTCAGTTAGAACTATCCGGAGTAAACACTGTAAATTCACTTCCTGTCAGTTAGAACTATCAGGAAGTAAACACAGTAAATTAATTTCCTGGTTATTTAAACTGCTATAAATTTTAAATAAAACATCTGACAGCGATGGGAGTGACCTTGTTTAATTCAGCAGGAAATGCTCTATAAAATATGTGTTTTCATAAAAAAAAGTTTACTGTTCCTTTAATTAGCATATGAAACATCACTGTAACCGCACTTGTACTGCAATTAGCATAAATTAGCATAATTAAACCAAGTGTGAATAGCTACTTAATTGTACAATTACTAGTCTTTTGTCTAACATGACACATTGAGAGTTTTTAGTGTAATTTTCAAATATGCAAATTAAGTCAAAGTGACGGGTCCATTGGTATAGTTAATTCACTATGTGTTGACAGTGATAGTATCCAATAAAGTCACTCACCCCCAACATCCGTGTCCCTTCATTGCTTTTTCAACAGAACCACCAATTCCATATGAGTATGATGCAATCTCCGGCCGCATTCTGGACAAAGACCAAATCTCAGTGGTAGTAAAAAAATCATATAGCTATGATTAAGCACATAACCGTACCTGTGAATTCTCTGGATCTGCTCCGGTTAATTAACGGGTCTGTGGAGACAAAGGCTGATACTTCTGCAGAGGGGAGTTTCTTCTCCTACTTCCTACTCACTTCTCCTACTCCTCACCCTGCCCCTCCTACTACTCACCCACTTCTCCTTCCCACCCTGTTCCTCCCACCCACTTCTCCTCCTTGTATCCCTGTTCTTCCCACTTCCCACCCACTTCTCCTCCTTCCCACCCTGTTCCTCCCACTTCCCTCCTACTTATCCTCCTTGTCACCCACTTCCCACCCACTTCTCCTCCTTGTCACCCTGGTCCTCTCACTTCCCGCCCATTTCTCCTGCTTTCCACCCACTTCCCACCCATCTATCCTCCTTCTCACCCTGGTCCTCTCACTTCCCATCCACTTCTCCTACTTCCCTCCCTGTTCCTCCCACTTCTCACCCACTTCTCCTCCTTGTCACCCTGTTCTTCCCACTTCCCACCCACTTCTCCTCCTTGTCACCCTGGTCCTCTCACTTCCCATCCACTTCTCATCCTTCCACCCTGTTCCTCCCATTTCCCTCCTACTTATCCTCCTTGTCACCCACTTCCCACCCACTTCTTCTCCTTGTCACCCTGGTCCTCTCACTTCCCGCCCACTTCTCCTCCTTTCCACCTACTTCCCACCCATCTATCCTCCTTCTCACCCTGGTCCTCCACATCCACCAAATTCTCCTCCTTGTCACCCTGTTTCTCCAACTTCCCACCCACTTCTTCTCCTTGTCACCCTGTTCCTCCCACTTCCCATCCACTTCTCCTACTTCCTTCCCTGTTCCTCCCACTTCCCTCTCACTTCTCCTCCTTGTCACCCACTTCCCACCCACTTCTCCTCCTTATCACCCTGGTCCTCTCACTTCCCATCCACTTCTCCTACTTCCCACCTTGTTCCTCCCACTTCCTTCTCACTTCTCCTCCTTGTCACCCTTTCCCTCCCACTTCCCACCTTCCCACCCACTTCTTCTCCTTGTCACCCTGTTCCTCCAACTTCCCACCCACTTCTTCTCCTTGTCACCCTGTTCCTCCCACTTCCATCCACTTCTCCTACTTCCTTCCCTGTTCCTCCCACTTCCCTCTCACTTCTCCTCCTTGTCACCCACTTCCCACCCACTTCTCCTCCTTATCACCCTGGTCCTCTCACTTCCCATCCACTTCTCCTACTTCCCACCCTGTTCCTCCCACTTCCCTCTCACTTCTCCTCCTTGTCACCCTTTTCTTCCCACCTTCCCACCCACTTCTTCTCCTTGTCACCCTGTTCCTCCCACTTCCCATCCACTTCTTCTCCTTGTCACCCTGTTCCTCCCACTTCCCACCCACTTTTCCTCCTTGTCACCCTGTTCCTCCCACTTCCCACCCACTTCTCCTCCTTCCCACCCTGTTCCTCCCACTTCCTACCCACTTCTCCTTCCCACCCTGTTCCTCCCACATCCCACCAACTTCTCCTCCTTGTCACCCTGTTCCTCCCACTTTCCACCCACGTCTCCTCCTTCTCACCCTGGTCCTCACACTTCCCACCCACTTCTCCTCCTTCCAACCCTGTTCCTCCCACCTCTCCTCCTTCCCACCCTGTTCCTCCAACTTCCCTCCTACTTCTCCTCCTTGTCACCCTTTGCCTCCCAGTTTCCTCCCATTTCCCCTCCTTGTCACCCTTTTCCTCAGATTTCCCACCCACTTCTCCTCCTTGTCATCCAGTTACTCCCACTTCCCACACACTTCTCCTACTTCTCACCTTGTTTCTCCCACTTCCCACTACTTCTCCTCAGTGTCACCCTATTCCTCTCCTTTCTCACCCACTTCTCCTCCTTCTCACCCTGTTCCTTCCACTTCCCACCCACTTCTCCTCCTCCCCACTCTGTTCCCTAGGTTTCCCTCCAAATTCTCCTGTCCACCCTGTTCTGCCCACTTCATAATACAATGATGATAAACCATGCCCACCAATTAACCCCTGACCCCTTTATGATACCCATCACATCATTTACACCCCCCCCTGGAAGCAGCATGAGTCCTATCTAGGGAATCAGGAGGGTGGATTTCCAGGTATGCACATAACATGAGAAACGCATTCCATCCCTTTGTGGTTTGGTCCGGTGTCCACGTGCCTTTCTGTTGATTATATATATGATATATTGAATTTTCACTAAGAAAACAATATAATCTCACCAACTAATATAAAGCCCATCATGTAAAACAGTGAATTATCTGTGATAAATGTGATTTTTTTTTTATTTGATTGTTAGATTTTTTATATATATATATAAATATTTTATTTATATAATTTTGAAAGCCATACAGATAAATGATCACATGGAACCCATGCACAAGATAATGTATTAATACAGAGTGCAAAAGATAACAAATAAGCAGTCATAAGGACAAAAAGAAATGTTTACATATCCACATGGAATTAAATTACCGTGAACATAAGATCATGTGAGAATATAGATCCCTAAGCACTAGTTTAGGATATGTCCAAGACCTTCCACAAAAGCAAGGTATAGAAGGCCACCATTCTTATTTCGGGGATTTCGACACGACTTCTCAGAAGAAGGAGTTAATGGATTCTGGATCCATACCTTTCTGCAGCAACTTTACTCGCAGGAGAGTTATTTGAGAGCATATTGCATCAATCCATTCATGGATGGGGATTGGCAACCCCAATGCCTTGGGAGTAACATCTTAATCGCATGAAGCAAGGTAAGTAATATGGGTCTAAGGGTATGAGGAATGACCGGAAGACTAAGAAGTAAACTAGCACCCACACAAATGTGATTTTTAATACAATAGTTATATTGTTGTGGCAGGTAGGTGAGATCCTTAAAGGGATAGCAATACTTCATTTTATCTTTATTTTATTTTGTAGCCATTAAAAAATATGAAGAACGATATAAGTCTTCTCTCTCAAACCTTTATGGTTTGAGAGATATTCACAAGCAAAGTTTCCCCTCCCGCCCCTTTTACCTAGTGTAAGCCATCTCTTCTCAGATGTGGAATCCAGTCCATAGACCAGACAGATAACAAAAGGGGAAAATCTTCTTCCTATGAGAACAATGAAGGCCCTTCCCCCCTTGACAAGTTTTTCAGGTTTTTCCCTTATCTTAATTGAAGATTGTCCCTCTCTGCAGTCTACCTGGGCACCTCCCTTCTGCTCTGGCTGAGCAGTGTTACATCAGTAAAAGGGGCGGGAGGGGGATACTTTGTCATTGAATTACTCTTGTACTACAACTCTGACAGAATTGAAATAATACTCTCTAAAGTCCAAATACTATGATGATTAATTAGAGCTGTTTTTATTATGAAACATTACTATCCCTTTAACCCTTTAAGGATCCGTAACATGCTAGGACCGTTCCAACTGGTGACAGTCCTGGCACGTCATGGAATTCTGTATGGCAGCTCAGTTTCACTCTGCTTTGCCATCCCAGAATTCATCTCTCTTATTAAAAAAAGAAACACCTCAGTGGTCCTTAACGGCTGCCCACACTCCGGATCGGGTGGTCGTTAAGGGGTTAAGAAATGGTATTATGTCCAGCTTTAAAGAAGAAAAAATTTAGTGAAACAACTGCACCATCAGGACAAATATGTTATAATTTTAAATTGGGCTTTAAACCCTTGAATGCTAGAGACGTTTCGCATTGGAGACCTCTCTAGCATTCAAGGGGTTAAAACCAAATTTACATCAATAGGAAATTTTTAGTTGTCACCTATAGTACAGCTGACCTGCTCAAGAATTGTTCCTCTTTTCCTAGTATATATCATCATTAATAAAAAATGTAAAATTGCCTTTTCAATAAACCTACAATATTACTAAAGCATTGCACATTTTGAAACTGAGCTGTTTTTTTTTCTTCAGATATCCTTGTTTGTAATTAAAATTTGTGTATTTTTTCATCTCTAAGAACTACTGCAATGTGGGCCGTGAATGTTTTTTTATCACTAGGTGGTATTTTTTCTAGCGGAGGATAATTTAAAGACTAAATAAGAATCTATCAATAGTGTCTCTTCCGCCAGACTTGTTTCCTTAGTGAAATAATAATAATGCATGCCGCTTGCTGATATGGCATAAAAGCATATAAATCACACATGTCCACATTTGCATTGAGTTACAAATAAAAGCACCAGACTATCTAATCGAGCACCAGCAGGTGACACAAAGAGCATCGGAATGCAGCAGATCGTAAATGCTACTTTTTCCAGTCCGAAGTAAATGAATCAGTGAAATATATATCTTAATAAAATGAAACACAATTTGTAATATAATACCAGAAAGTCACACAATGGCACGCATTTACTAACACTTAAATGTTAGCGACATATCAAATACAATTTTCAACGAGCTGGAGAGGTATCCAACATTCAAAGAGTTAAATGAAACTGTCAACTTAACCCCTTTAAGGCCAAGGAAATACTTTTGCATCATGGCGAGAACGTGCGTTAAGGACCCATGACGTACAGGTACGTCCTGGAATTCAGGGGTCGCCGTTTGGGACATCTTAAGGGGTAAAGATAAATTCATTTTAAAGATAATTAAAAATTTACCTATATGTTGCACTAGCTATTTATATTAACTATATTTACATAGTTTTTGAGATGTTACTCTTTATTGCCTTGGTGGCACAGTCTGGCATTTTATGCTAATCAGTTTTTGTGCTGAGCCAGTAGTGCCATACTGCACTATGCAACACTATGCAAGACTCACAGGGTATTCACTACTGGCACCTCTTTTCACAAGAATATTATATAAATTATACTATATGGTCATTTTCTTGGAAAATAATATTGTAAACAACCCTGTGCTATTAGTAAATAAAAGAAAGGAGAGCAGAGAGAAAGGGAAACGAATCTAAGTGCAGTATCCAATGCTTTATTATGTCTAAAAATACACTCTTTAAAGGATAGCAATGTTTCATAATAAAAGCAGCTCTAATTAATCATCATAGTATTTGGACTTTGGAGAGTGTTATTTCAATTCTGTCAGAGTTGTAGTTCAAGAGTAATTCAATGACAAAGTATCCCCCTCCCGACCCTTTTACTGATGTAACACTGCTCAGCCAGATCAGAAGGAGGTGCCCAGGTAGATTGCAGAGAGGTACAATCTTCAATTAAGATAAGGGAAAAACCTGAAAAACTTGTCAAGGGGGGCAAGGTTTTCATTGTTCTCGTAGGAAGAAGATTGTCCCCTTCTGTTATCTGTCTGGTCTATGGACTGGATTCCACATCTGAGAAGAAATGGCTTACACTAGGTAAAAGGGACAGGAGGGGAAACTTTGCTTGTGAATATCTCTCAAACAATAAAGGTTTGAGAGATAAGACTTATATCGTTCTTCTTGTTTTTTTAATGCCTACAAAATAAAAGAAAGATAAAACAAAGTATTACTATCCCTTTAAAAAGCCCCCATTCAGGGGATCTACTCACAGGATCAACAAAAGTTAAAAGCACATAGAGACTTTAATCTGATCCAAGGACAATTTTGGGATGCATATCTCCTCCGTTCCTCTCTCTGGGCGTCTTCCACGCTTGTTCAACACTTGTCTCCCTCCAGTGACGTCACTGCGATGGGTAGGTAGTGACTATGCAAGTTCAGCCTCGATCTCAATGGGAAACGGTGCCGCTCCAACACAGTCCACAGGATCTTTTGTGTCTCTATTATCTCTATTACTACTCTCTAGACTTGTGTGGTTCGGTCCGGCTAATTGTGGAATTCGGACGAATAAAGCGTATTCGGAATCATTCGGAGCTTCTGAAAGCCAAGGTCCGCCCACAAAAAAAAATCAGAATCTGAAACAGACCTAGTCTGAAATTTCGGTGTAAATTTCGGAAATTTGGACGCCGCTTTCCCACCTGAAACCATTACAGTGTTGCTACATGCAACTAAAAATAGACGGCATGGCGCTTTCCCACCTGAAACTATTACAATGTTGCTACATGCTGCTAAAAATAGATCTGGTAAAACAGGCGCTTTACAGTTCATGCAACGTGCAGTTATTAACCACATAAGGACACAAGCAATTTTGGCATTTTTGCTATATGTCTGTTCAACCATAATTCCTATCTTTCTCATTTATTTCACAAACACATATTATATACTATTTTTTAAAGGCAGAAAGGGCTTTAATTTGATGTGACATATACATATATAAGTGTGTAGGGGTTTATAAAATACCCTTTCCTGTCTCATTAGAGATTTAATATTATTATTAATTTAGTTAAATGTATTTTTTATTTATATTTGTTTAATTTTAATTATTTATTGAATATTTAAAAAAAAAATTTAAATTTGGCAGAATAATTTGCACTATTGATGAATTTCATCCAAGTCAAACAGGTCCGGTCTGAAATTCGTCCGAAAAATCATCCAAAATCGAATTTTACCGAAAATGTTTGCCGTGATCAAGTCTACTACTCTGTGTATGTTTCGTGTGCATGCACACTTTTAGGTTAGGATCTCTTGAGAAAGTGTGCACGTACACAAAACGTACGTAGAGTAGTAACAGAGACAATAGAGACACAAAAGATCCTGTGGACTGTGTTGGAGCAGCTCTATTTCCCATTGAGATCGAGGCTGAACTCGCATAGTCACTACCTACCCATCACTGACGTCACTGGAGGGAGATGAGTGATGATCAAGAGTGGAGGACGCCCAGAGAGAGGAACGGAGGAGATCTGCATCCTGAAATTGTCCTTGGATCAGATTGAAGTCTCTGTGTGCTTTTAACTTTTGTTGATCCTGTGAGTAGATATCCTGAATGGGGGCTTTTTAAAGAGTGTATTTAGACATAATAAGACATTGGATACTGCACTTAGATTATTCTCTCTGCTCTCCTTTCTTTTATTTACTTTCAGAGTGTTCTCGGAGTGATTACGCGGCTTGCAAGTTGGCACACTTGCATGCTGGATAGAGCATTGAGGAGTGGAAATAGGACTTGAGACTTTTATGGACTTTTAAATGGACATTGTACGTTTAAATTAGAGCACTGTATGAATTGTATTTCTTTTGTATATAAGCCCCTGTGCTATGAATGGATCTAGGCAGTGCCCATGGACCTGGGATATTTCTAATAGCACAGCAAGAAATAAGCTCGACTATGACAGAACTACTTAGCATACTGTTCAGGAAACTAGCACAAAAGTGAAACCAAAACTTAAAATTAACGTCTCATTAACTATTAATTATAGAACCAAGTAGTTATGGGATAACTGAAATGATCTGGATAGGGCAACAGCTTGCCACCAAGAGATGAGCTTCAGACTTTGTGTTTCCGCTGTACAGGTCCATTTGAAACAGTCCACATGAAGTATCCAAATCAGAGACACAAGTCTAAGGTCAACAGATATGGCTGGATCAGTTCTGGATGAAAATATGCTTAGTCAAAGGGCAGTCTGAGGTCAAAGTAGGCAGGAAACAGACTGAGTATCTAAGATCAAGCTGAGGTCAGGGCCACCAGAGAAGGATCAGAGTCCAAAGGACCCAAGCATTGCGAGAGAATGGATGAGTGCAATTTGAGAGCGCATTTGTTAATTTGCAAGCAAGAAAAGAAATTTAATAAGAGAAATAAGCCTGCGCTCACTTAAAGTGGACCTGTCATCCTGATTCAAGCTGGCATATTTGGAAACTGCTTTAAAAATGCCTATGTGGCATGTTAGCCAAAAGATTGGAAAATGTACAATTAAAGGGGAACTTTCACCCCGCAATAACTAAATCTCCACTTACTGCTCACCTGGCGACTAGCTGCTTAGTAGCGCTAGTCGCCAGAAATCTTACCCCGTTCTCAAGATTTCTGCGTTTTACAGGAGCAGGAAGCACGGACGTCTCTTCACAGTGACGTCCGTGCGCCTGCGCTGTCAGTCCCTTGTCAGTCCCTTGTGCACCGTACGGGGTGAAAGTTCCCCTTTAAGGAGATATTCATATTTTGTACAATATGCTAATGCATGCTAATTGCAGTACCAGTGTGGTACCAGTGGCATTTAATATATGCTAAAAGTGGGTGTGATTTAATCCATCATCATATTTTAAGGTATTTTCAGAAAAAAATATTCATTTCAACGTCACTACTTTGTCTGATTAACGTCATTTTTTCCTGACATAACAAAAATGGTCTAAGACAAATTAAAGTCCTCTGTCTTTTTAAAGACAAAAAATGACTTTGAGCGAGATGTTCAAAAAGTGGTCATAATGATAAAACTATCGGATCATGAGTTGATGGTAAAAAAAGGCAATATTTTCAGAATTAAATCCATCATGTTAGAAAATATGTCATAAAGACTTAAAAATGACAGTAAGATCTTGATGAACATTGTGCTTAAAAATTCTGATGTTAAAAATTTTTTTGATTTTGTCTTTGAAACAACATTGCTTCTCACTCCTGCTAACAGTTCTCTAAAGTGTTAGTAATGTCCACAAAAAGTTTTTTGCTTTTAGAAGAGCTTAAAAAGCTGAGCTAAATGCAAAAAAACGTATCTCTCAAACCGCTATGGTTTAAGACAGTGGTTCTCAACCTGTGGGTCGCAACCCCTTCGGGGGTCGAATGACGATTTACCAGGGGTCGCCTAAAAGCATCAGAAAATAATTTTTTTGCCTATTTTAATCTGTAAAACTTGTAATTGTCCGGGAGACCGGGACTGACAGCGCAGGCGCGCAGACAAGATGTCTGCGCTGGTGCCTGGCTTCTGGCCTCGGAACAGTAAGGATTTCTTTATAACGGAGTAATTCTGTAATTACAGCGATGAAGGAGCAACGAAAATAATTTTACTGTTAGGGGTCGCCACAAATTGGGACATTTTATCAAAGGGTCGTGGCACTAGATAGGTTGAGAACCACTGGCTTAAGAGATACAGGAGTTTAAAGTTTGATCTCTCCTACTGACAGCTGTAAAGCTGTCAGCAGAAGATTTGTGTAGGTCGACATGAAGGCTCTTGAGAAGTGCCCCAATCTCGTTATTTACCACGAATCCCTTCATTGGAATGGTCTAAAACGAGTGCTTGAAAACCAGGCACGCATTTTAGACCGTTCCAATGACGGGATTTCTGGTAAATAATGAGATCGCGGCTCTGCTCAAGCACCTCCGTGTCAGCCGACACTGGTCTCCTGCTGACAGCTTTACAGCTGTCAGTAGGAGAGATCAAACTTTAAACGCCTGTATCTCTTAAACCATAGCGGTTTGAGAGATGCGTTTTTTTGCATTTAGCTCATCTTTTTAAGCTCTTCTAAATGCAAAACACTTTTTTGTGGATATTGCTAACACTTTAATTTGTTTTCTCCAAGTTTAGAACATTTTTATTTTGTCGGGAAAAAATGACGTTAATCAGACAAAAAAGTGTTGGTTAAAAGGATATTTTTTTCTGAACATATCTTACAATATGACAATAGAGCAGAGGATTTTTCTCTTTGACGGAGATGGCGGAATTGGATGCAAAAAATGACGATAACATGTCTGAGAATTGACGAACCGTGGCAGAAGAACTTATTTGTTCTGATTACAGACCTTTTCAGTTACCACCACTTTTTGAACATCTCGCCCTTTGTTTCTTTGAAAATTTTCGTTTCAAAGACAAAATCAAAGACACTTTTATCCTCAGAGTTTTGAAAGGCATTGTTCATCAAGATCTTATTACCGCCATTTTTAATTCTTAAGACATTTTCAAACGTGATGGATTTACTTCTGAAAATATTGTCCTTCTTTTACTCCTAATCCAACAATTTTTGAACATCTCACCCACAGTCAGAGAATAAAGATCTGCTGAGATTAGATTCCCCAACTAGTAAACCAAAAATCTCTACAACCATTAATCTGTATGCAAAACAAAAAGCACAAGTTATGGGCAGTTTAAACATATGCACGTAACCTTCTGAATGTGAAAGCAGTGTGCTTTGGATACCTCACTGGCATTCAAAGGGTTAATGAGACTAAAATCTGGGTAAGTATCATGAGCATTTTAAGTAAAAGAGAAGGTTTTGCCCCCTCCTCTACGGTGCAGTTCGTCTCCTCCACAAGTGCGTCTCCTTTCCCTTGTACACGTGTCCCAATGTGTTTCTAATGAATTGTGCAGTGTTTGTTTTAGGATTTTATAACTGCTCTTTTAATACTGTGCATATTGTAAGCTCTAAGTGTTATGTCGCTTTTAAAGCTGATTTATTTCCCGGCTCTTTATTCCTGTTCATATCCTCTCTTTGTAGAATTCTCATTAATCTTTCTTTGTATCTGTTTCATGGGATCTTTCCCTGTCACTTCGCATACTGACTCATTCCCTCTATCACTGCGTCTTCTGCTGTGACTATTGTTATCATTGTCTTGACTTTATGTTCCCATAATTATCAATTTATCAGACACTGGGCTCTGTTCCGCAAAGGTAGATGGGATTTAAAGGAATATTTATGCAGAAACACAAGCCACTCTTATAAGAGAGAACATGCTGTATCATTAAAAATGATGGAAAGCGGCTAAGAATACCTGAAGCATACCTCCCAAGTGTCCCTCTTTAGGAGGGACAGTACCTCTTTTAGTCCCAAATCCCCCTGTCCCTCTTTCCCACCCTGATGTCCCTCTTTTTAGGAGATCAGACTGTGTGATGTGTATAACTGTATCACATTGATCTACAGCAATAAAACTCACATTATGGTTTGTGTAAATGTCAGTATACGTGTTTATAAATTAGTCTGTGTAAATAAAATACTTTGGTCTTGTTATAAGTAATTTATTATGTTACTCAAGGAGGTATCAATAGGTCATGATATAGCCTAAAAATTCTTGGTAATGCTCTGCCCACCAGCCACGCCCCCAGCAACACCCCCTAAAACACTAGTGTCCCTCTTTTGCAATTTGAAATGTTGGGAGGTATGCTGAAGCCGGGTACAGTGGAGGGCACTCCCGCTTTCTTCCCCCTCATTGTGAAGGCCAGACTCTGAGAACAAAGGAAAAGGGTCTGGGTTTCAGAATTGATGTCAAGTGGGGAAGGAATGGTTAAAGGGATAGTAATGTTTCATAATACAAGCAGCTCTAATTAATCATCCTAGTATTTGGAGAGTGTTATTTTAATTCTGTCAGAGTTGCAGTTCAAGAGTAATTCAATGACAAAGTATCCCCCTCCCACCCCTTTTACTGATGTAACACTGTTCAGCCAGATCAGAAGGGAGGTGCCCAGGTAGACTGCAGAGAGGGACAATCTTCAATTAAGATAAGGGAAAAACCTGAAAAACGTGTCAAGGGGAGCAGGGCTTTCATTGTTCTCATAGGAAGAAGATTGTCCCCTTCTGTTCTCTGTCTGGTCTTACAACCAGATTCAACATCTGAGAAGAGATGGCTTACACTAGGTAAAAGGGGCAGGAGGGGAAACTTTGCTTGTGAATATCTCTCAAACCATAAAGGTTTGAGAGATAAGACTTATATCGTTCTTCATGTTTTTTTAAATGCCTACAAAATAAAATAAAGATAAAATGAAGTATTACTATCCCTTTCAGATTGCTGCTCCGCCTGGGGAGGGTAAAGGGAGAGGTTAAAGTATACAAAAGAGACTTACCTGTACAGGAAAACCATTAACGGTTTTTGTTTTGCTTCTGGTGTATCCTGAGGGGAAAAGGCTTTATCCTAGTAACAACACCAAGGGCACATAGGGGTGAACTGCTGTGGATTGTGGGTGGGTTGGACTAAGAACGTCTAGTAAGCAGCCTCTCTCCTTGGTAGCTGTCTTGGCTGAGGATTTGTGGGAAGTGCCATTCCCATGCCAAGACGCTATGGCTCAGGAATGCCACATTATCTGGGAGGGTTCCAAGGTTATAAATAGTTAAATAGGCCTTAATAACTGTGACCTCCCATTTTCCCGCCAAAATTTTGTGTTGTGTATTTATCTGAAGTGATAGTAATGTTTCAAATTCAAGAACACTGTAAAACTTTGTCATAGTGCAGACAACCGACCAGTTATGTTGGTAATGCTGCATTCGGTATAGATCTTGTGAAGTAATATTATAAATTGTTCCCCTCAATCCCCTTATACTCATGTCATCCTTCAAGCCTCTGTGCTGCAAACAGATGCTGATGTGGGACAATTTTCCTTCAGTTTACAGAAAACCCTGTATATATTGAATGGAGGCAGTTTGTGCCTCATAGCTCTCTGTCAGGTCAAGCAACCGGACTTCACATTCATGGGCAGGAGGCCTGGATTCATGAAAAGGGGAGTGAGGGGGATAATTCATAATATTAGTTCATGAGATATAAGGAGACTGCAGCATTACTAACATAACTGATTGGTTGTATGAACTATAAGAAAGGATTACAGTGTTCTTTAAACTGAAAAATTACTATCCCTTTAACTATGTTCAAGTTAATATATTTTCCTGCTAACCAGTGTGTGTGTCTGTGTGTGTGTGTGTATGTGTTTGTGTGTGTGTGTACGTATGTATGTGTGTGTATGTATGTGTGTGTGTGTGTGTGTGTATGTGTGTGTGTGTGTACGTATGTATGTGTGTGTATGTATGTGTGTGTGTGTATGTGTGTTTGTGTATGTGTGTGTGTCTGTGTGTGTGTGATTGGTATTTCTGCTTTTGCACTTGGTTACACGCTAACTATTGAGGTGAAAAAAAGGAAAGCTGGGTACGTATAAATTAAAATTGCAAAAGGTAGCTATGTACACCTGAAACCATGTAAGATGGAGGCCAGACCCTGGAACAAAGGAAAGGGATCTGGCCTTCACAATTGGCGGCCCGATGGGGCCAGATGGGGGGTGGAGCTGTTCTCCCTGCTCTTCCCCTTGGTTATGGGAAAGGGGGAGGTTTGCTGTATAAAAGAAACAGTTTTTGTTTTCTTTCTTCCCACCCAGACTTATAGCTAGGGTTGCCACCTTTTCTTCCAAAAAATACCAGCCATGGCATTCCCTCCATATACATAACAGTGGACAGAAGCCAATTTTTTACCTGCCTGCCAGTAAAATACCAGCTGGGTGGCAACTCTACTTATAGCCCCTCAAAATCCTCATGGTAGAAGTTTAAGATAGGTCAACATCAACAGATCCTTCCCAGCAGAATTTAGCCTACCAAAGAGCCAAGTCGTGTTGTGCTTCTTGACTCTGTGGGGGTGTGGCATGCCAGAAGCTTTCGATCAAGTTCAGGTCACTGGTTCTGTGATTAGTGTATCCTGACGGCGGAAAGATTTTTGTTACATAACAACACCAAGGGCAGGAAGTGGTGAGCCGCAGAGAACTGTGGGGGGGTTGACTAGGAACGTCTAGTAAAAACACTCTTCCCTCGGTAGCTGCCCTGGCTGGGGTTTGGTGGGCAGTGCCATTCCCATGCCAGGAAACCATGGATCAGGTCATGAAATAGTCTAAAAATTTGTGGTAATGCACCGCCCACGAGCCACACACCCCACAACACCCCCTTAAAACACTAGTGTCCCTCTTTGGCAATTTGAAATGCTGGGAGGTATGTACAGATATATATAGGTAAATCTATCCATACCTTGATAAAACAGGACTACTAAATATTTAGACATCTAATTGTTGGGGACTACAACAACTGGAATTCCCCTACCACTAAATGAAATAAATATTAATAACTCCTAATAATAATCCTCAACTATCTTAAAGATGACCTGTTACCCTTATAAACGTTAACTTAATTTTAAAGATAATTAAAAACTGGCTATACTCGCAAAATAAAAATGGAGGTATACAGGCGCCCAAATGGTTAATACTATAAGTAAATTATAATGTATCCTAACAAACCTCAAGCAGGAGACATGCTCTAAACGACCAGCTGCTGCTAAACTCCGGACTGGTGTGAACACAATCAATCGAGAAATCAAAAAATCATTTGTTTGTAATATAAATAGTTTATGGGAAATTAACATTTATTTGTTGATGGCACAGTCTGACACTTTATGCTAATAGCTTTCTGTGCTGGGTCAATATTACCTTTTACTGCAGTATGAATGGATCAAGGAAGAGCTCACACACTGGGGGTATGTCTACTAACACAGCAAGAGGTAAGATTGGTCGAGAACAGAACTAATTAGCATACTATGCTATGAATGAATCTAGGCGGTGTTCACACACTGGGCGGGAGGTGTCTACTAGCACAGTGAGCAGTAAGATTGGTCTAGAACAGAACTAATTAGCATACTGTGCAATGAATGAATCTAGGTCGAGCCCACACACAGGGCGGGAGGTGTCTAATAGCACAGTGAGCGGTAAGTTTTGTCTAGAAGATAACAAATTAGTATACTGTGCAGGCAATTAGCATAATTTCACACACAGTGCAATTGAAGCGTAAAGGTATTTGTTTTAAATGGTTTACAGAAAAATGACTATTACAACTTAGAGGCAGATCTTAATTCTCTGTAAAACTGATTAAAATTGACTTAAAGTTACAGTTCTACTTTAAATGAATATTCATGCAAAAGTGTATCAATGTTGTATCATTCATAGATATATATGTCAGCCTTTTCCAAACGTCAATAGCATTAGCAGAAGTTTTACATTTTTTTGACCTTCAGCTGGTAGGGATTACAACCTCCAAGATCCCCAGCTAGGAACTGGATAACCTTGAGTTAAATAATAGCCATCGCATAATAATATCCCCTTACACTTAGCTTAAAGGGATAGTAATACTTCGTTTTAACTTTATTTTATTTTGTAGGCATTAAAAAAACATGAAGAATGATGTAAGTCTTATCTCTCAAACCTGTATGGTTTAAGAGATATTCACAAGTAAAGTTTCCCCTCCCGCCCCTTTTACCTAGTGTCAGCCATCTCTTCTCAGATGTGTAATGCAGTCCATAGACCAGACAGATAACAGCAGGGGACAATCTTCTTCCTGTGAGAACAATGAAAGCCCTTCCCCCCTTGACAAGTTTTTCAGCTTTTTCCCTTATCTTAATTGAAGATTGTCCCTCTCTGCAGTCTAC
Organism: Rhinophrynus dorsalis; assembly: GCA_037306005.1. NCBI lineage: Eukaryota > Metazoa > Chordata > Amphibia > Anura > Rhinophrynidae > Rhinophrynus > Rhinophrynus dorsalis. Next base: position 489,972,454 of record CM074722.1, on the reverse strand, counting down.
CTGGGCACCTCCCTTCTGATCTGGTTGAACGGGGGGGGGGGGGGATAATTCGTTTGTGAATATCTCTTAAACCATAAAGGTTTGAGAGATAAGACTTATATCATTCTTCATGTTTTTTTAATGCCTACAAAATAAAATAAAGTTAAAACAAAGTATTATTATCCCTTTAATCTGTGCAGAAAATCCTAATCAGGGCTGGATTTGCATCCCAGGCTCCCCTAGGCAAGGCACTGTAGGTGGCCCTAGCTCCACCCATGGCTCCACCCCCACTCCTCATATGACCCGCCCTGGTCTCATCCACTATTTCCTGGTACAAAAAATATCCTTGGCCTATAACAAGGTAGAACGAGAAAAATGTAACCCCTTGATTGCTGTAAAGATCACCAACACATTGCTCCACAATACATTGGAGATCTCTATAGCATCCAAGGGGTTAAATAATATCCTGTAAAGGTGTGTACAGCTGGTCCAGGGACATTGAGATTTCTCAATATCCCTGGACAATTCACAGCAATCCACCTCACATTAATGACTGTTTAAACTTCAGTATTTCATTGTTTATAAGTGGCTCAGTGGTTAGTACTGTTGCCTTGCAGCGCTGGGGTCCTAGGTTCAAATACTACCAATGACAACATCTGCAATGAGTTTGTATGTTCTCACTGTGTTTGCGTGGGTTTCCTCCTGGTACTCCGGTTTCCTCCCACACTCCAAAAACATACTGATAGGTGAATTTAGATTGTGAGCCCCAATGGGGACAGGAACCGATATGAGTGTAAAGCGCTGCGGAATCTGTGTGCGCTATATAAATAAAGGATTATTATTGTATTATAATCTGTGTAAAAATAATCTGGCCCTGTTTTAACCATTTTTGTGGCAGAGGGGTATACAACACCTCACTTCACAATGCAGCGTACACCCCTCTGGCACTCAAAAGGTTAAACCATTTATTTGTTTACATAAAGAGGTGTCACTAGTCATGAAATAACCTAAAACTTCTCAGTAATGTGCCTTCCACAGAAACACACCTAAAACACAAGTGTCTCTCTTTGTCCAAATGTTGGGATGAATGTGCACACAGAGTGGACATCACAGTTACCAGCAGTGTTTTCAAACTTAAGCCATCTGTACATGACCCTACTTAACCCTGAAAGGGATAGTAATGTCTCATAATAAAAACAGCTCCAAGTAATCTTCATAGTATTTGGCCCAAGCAGAGTGTTATTTCAGTAATGTCAGAGTTGTAGTACAAGAGTAATTGAATGATAGAGTATCTCCCTCCCACCCTTTTTACCTAGTGTAACACTACTCACCTCAGAGCAGCAAGACTGTCCGGATGGATCACAGAGAGGGACAATCTTCAGTGAACATAAGGAAAAACCTGTCAAGAGGGGCAGGGTTTTCCTTATGATCACAGTAAGAAGATTGTCCCTTGCTGTGACCTTTCCGGTCAAGAGACCAGATTCCACAACTGAGGGGAGGCGGCTTACACTAGGTAAAAGGGGAGGGAGGGTGATACTTTATCATTCAATTACTCTTGAACTACAACTCTGACAGTATTGAAATAACACTCTCCATGGTCCAAATACTATGAAGATTAATTGAGGCTGGGTTTTTTTGGTAAAACATTACTATCCCTTTAAAGAACCAGAGGGGTACACACTAGCAACTGTGATGTCAGCCTCCATGGACATGATATCCAAGATTGAAGATGTTGCCTCCTGAACAAAGGCACACATTAAAAATTCATAGGAGCCATTTGAATTTTTGGCCCATAGTAAGCTAAGTGGGGAGATAATTGTAACGGTACCAGTGCCCCCCCGTCTGGGTGTCCCAGTCAGTCGCTGCTTCCTTCAATCCTGAGCAAGGCTGCTCTGCTGGAACATCACAATTTTTCCACAATTACCAGGCAGGACTAGTGTATTGTGTTTTAGAATCAGTTCTCCTTTATTGCATGGAACACACAGCTTATATCCACTTACACAGACTCTTATCAAGATTAACATGCAAACTAGGACTTGGGACAGTGTTTCTACTCTTGACCAATCAGCCACCAACACCCTTATCAAGATAAGAATGCAGATTAGGACTTGAAAAATAGACACTTTTAACTGGCTCATAAATAACCTCCTTTGATTGGTCAAGGAAGCACAGCAAGAATCAATTAACATTCCTTAGCACAGACCTGGAGTATATTGAAAGCAACGCCCAACCCCCATTATCTCTGCACTCTAGCTCTCAAATATCAAATGTTGTTACAGACTTGATATTAACACCACACACTATTACATTATACCACACAATATACAATACAATGAGCAATATATCAAATGTTATAGTCCTGGAGGTGAACGTCACCACATGTCCCTGTGCTGATTCCCCCAGTCAGTCCTAGGACAGTCCTTTTCTGTGACACCATGTGCCCATCAAGCAGCGCAGGGTGCCTTAGACCCAGTGGGGAGGCAGGGAACCTGGGAAAGCAACTTCCCCATGCATAGACTCCATAGTCTGTAGGAAGGGGGCTGGCTCCCAGGCCCCTCCAGGAGCCAAGGGCCCGGTGGTTCCCGTGACAATAATATTAGGAGTGCTTAGTTCTCTATTAAAGGGTTTCCTGACATGAAGTCAGTGGTTGGGTAGGAAAGTAGTATGTTCTTCTGATAAAAGGGCTGGTAACAAGCAGAAGATGGTGGTCCAATAAGGGAGTTTCTGTGGCGAGGGGTGTGCTAAGATGTGCCTGAAAGTTTTCCTTGAAAAGGGAAATAGGCAGAGTAGGCAACAGCTTAGAGCTCCACATTTTGAGGGGTGGTGCTGCAGCTGTGCTGGCCACACCCACATTCTAAATTGGGGGCATGGCCACAGCATTTTCAATGTCCCTGCACCAGTTTTAAACACCTTTACAGGCTATTATTTAGACCCTTAGATGCTTGAGCTGTCTCTAGCAACCAAAGGATTAAATGGATAGTAATACTTCATTCATGGAGGCTATAAAATTGTAGGTATTAAATAAATAAACCAAAGCATCTGTGTAGACCAGAATCCAAGTCTGACAGCTAGAGCAGTGACATAGCAAAAAGGGACGGGAGGGGTAAACTTTACATCGAAATTACTTTTAAAACTAGCAAAGTTATTGTAAAAATTCATAGATGCTTTGGTTTATTTATTTAATACCTTCAATATTATAGCCTCCACAAATGAAGTATTACTATCCCTTTAAAGTAAGGTTTTTATGCTTACTTGTAATAGCCTAAGGGTATTTTCTATTTCAGGAAAGAAGGTGTGGCTGGGGGTGGAGCAATGTGAGCAATGGGGGTGTGATTATGGATGGAGCTAAGGACACAAAGAGTGGCTTGGCTGGGGCACCTGAGATGTAAATCCAGACGTAAGTCTCACAACCTTTTTATTTCTTTCCTGCACATTCCAGAAAAATGCAGAACAAGTTCCAGCACGTCAGATCTCCGCTGGTGATGAGGAATTGGAAATATCTCCAAAAGTGACTTTTTAAATCATAGATGTATAAGACTGAACTTTTCATTTTACTTTCCTTTCATTGCCTAACTAAATTTATCACCAATACACCCTGAGATGGAATCATTTCCCATTAAACATTTCTGTGCACAAATCTGAATTATTTAAAGGTTACAGAACATCTACAACTATTACACGGAACCAAAATAGTGACATTGATGGTTCGAATTGACTGGTTATATTTCTTGCAGTTTTAACCCTTTAAGGACAAAAACGGTGTCCAGTACATTGAGAATAATTATGTTGCACAACCATCTTGTCTGAAAGAGTTAAAGGAGCAGTAAAATATTTTTATGAAAAATACATATTATAGGATTTTTCCTGCTGAGTAAAACAGTGGCACGTCTTCTTCTTGGAGATATTTCTGCTCGGAACTTTCCTGTTATCTGGAACCATTTTCCAAACTAATTCCTGTTGTTGTTATTTCCTGTCAGAATCTGTTGTTTCCTGTCATCGATTTTCAAAATTAATTCCTGTCAGAATCTGTTGTTTGAATGTTTGAAAAATATTTTGAAAATGGTTGTTTTGAAGACGGTTCTGGATAACAGGAAAGTACCTTTCCCTCTATAGATAAGACAGCACAAACTTTTTTTTTAACCCCTTAAGGACTACGTGACGTCCTATGACCGTCACAGTCCTTAAATACTTAAGGACCGATGACGGTCCATACTTTTTACTTACAGTGCTCCACTGGGAGCGCTGTAAGTAAAAATGGGGCCTAAAATTGACCGCTCCAAGACTGGAACGATCTCTTTTAGGCCCCAAAGCGGCGCGCTGATACACGCAACAGATCACTTGTACCGGAGTGTCGGCAAGGATCAAAGCGGTCCTTAGGGGGCGGAAACGTCCCAGGACTGCTGGTCATTAAGGGGTTAATCAACTTAGTAAGAACGCCAAGGCCCTTTGATTTTTTTATAACTCACTCTATGGCTTGAGTCACTGACTACAGTAGTCCATTGTAAGTGACAGAAACATTACCCCCTGGTGACCTTAATAGAAAACTGTAGTTTAATTTAAAATATTAGCTGTAATAAAAATTTTTTTTAAAAGTCCCAAAAGTGGGACTGCTCTTGTTTAACCCTTTGAGAGCCAGAGGGGTACGCAATGCATTGCTCTCAAAGGGTTAACTCAGCAGGAAGAGCCATTTACCATGTTTTTTTTTCATTCAAAAGCATTTACTGTTTCTTTAACTCTTCCTGTATCCAGATGAACCCTTTGGAATCAAGAGAGTAATAAAGTAATTTTTTTGCAGTGCAACAAAATTTCCAGTTAATTTCAGTTCATTTATTTCAGTGCATGCACACTCTGCCATCATTAACTGTTTGAATGCCAGAGGGGTGTGCAATGCATTGTGTACCCCTCTGGCACTCAGAGGGTTAAGACTATAACACGCACCTTACACATACCCATAGCATGCACAAATGTAATTCCCTTCCTATAGAGCAAGTGGAGATAAAGAGAGAATTTTCTTTGGGTAGGGTTGCCACCTTTTCCTCAAAAAAATACCGGCCTTGGCATTCCCTCCATAGACTTAACATTGGACAGAAGCCAATTTTTTACCGGCCTGCCGGTAAAATACCGGCTGGGTGGCAACCCTATCTTTGGGGTATGGTTAGGTGTTTTAAAGTGATAGTAATATTTCGCAAATAAGCAGCTCCAAATAATCTTCATAGTATTTGGGCCACGTGTTATTTCAGTACTGTCAGAGTTGTAGTACAAGAGTAATTGAATGATAAAGTATCCCCTCCCACCCCTTTTACCTAGTGTAAGCCACCTCTCCTCAGATGTGGAATCTGGTCTCTTGACCGGACAGGTCCCAGGAAGGGGCAATCTTCTTACTGTGATCATAAGGAAAACCCTGCCCCACTTCATAGGTATTTCAGGTTTTTCCTTATGATCACTGAAGATAATCCCTCTCTGCGACCCATCCGGACAGTCTTGCTGCTCTGAGGTGAGCAGTGTTACATGAGTAAAAGGAGCGGGAGTGGGATACTTTATCATTCAATTACTCTTGAACCACAACTCTGACAGTATTGAAATAACATGGCCCAAATACTATGAAGATTAATTGGAGCTGCTTTTATTGTGAAAAATTGCTATCCCTTTAACTCCGAATCATATTCATACAATTCCCCCATGCAGATCAGTTAGTGGCTTATAAGGGCTATATGTTCAAAAGTGGAGGTGTTCTGAGGCAATCCATTTGCACTACAGGGGAGAACTAAAAATTCCCATTGATTTAAATGGGGATTTTTAACCCCTTGAATGCTAGAGCGGTCTCCATGCATTGTGAATTTTTGGAATTTTTTAGTCTTATCCAGGGTCATATTAGACAGAATTAGAGGGTTTTAGAGCTACCTCTGAATGAGATGGACACACTGACATTCTCATTTGTGGGTGTGGCCAGAGTAATCCTAAGGCCCCTAGTTTAGGGTGGACAGTTAATACTAGTTTGCATATCCCTTTACTGGACATTATTTAACCCACTGAATGCTAGAGAGGTCTCCAAACCATTTTAAAACAATGTAGCCAAGGATTTAAGGGCTGTTATGTGCTGGCATATGAGTATTTTCTGTAACAGACAAAAATGGGTGGGTCTAGGGGTTGAGGTCTGTTTAAAGGTGGGAAAGTGGCCATGGGGGTGACTAAGGGAGTGTTAAACTGGAACTTCCACTTTAGTTCAAGTTTGCATATTTGAAAACTGCATTAACTGAATGCTAGAGGGGTTCACAAAGCATTGTAAAGCATTGCATAGCGCAGTTAACCTTTTGACTGCCAGAGGGGTACGCAACACATTGTACCCCCTCTGGCACTCAAAGGGTTAAGGAAATAGTCACACTTGTTACCATATGATAATGTACGCCATTTGTGTTACCCATGAGGTACCAGTGATGTTTTCATATTCTAATTAAGTATGTCAGCCCTTACAGTGATGTCTCATACGCTAAAGAATTTTTCAGTGATGGTTCATATGCTAATGAAGCTTTGTACAGTACCAGGAAATGTTCACTTTCACTTTGTCCAGAAAAGTATGAATATTTCCTAAACTATACATCTGCTGGGTTTTTGGATAACATGGCACATACACAGTTTTTAACCCAGTTTTCAGATATGCAAACTTGAATTAGGGTGAAAGTTCCACTTTAAATGTCTTTGCCTGAAATGTAAATCCAGACCTAATGTATACCAGTGAATATTCTGAAAGCCTGCACTGTGGGGGGTTCGTGAGTACTGAAGGTGAGGGACTGAGACATGATGAAAACTTGCAGTATACAGCAGTGGAGAAGGCATATGGTTCTATTGCCTTAAGAAATTACAATGAATCTGACATTTAAAACTCCATCCAAAAAGCTTTCATTATAACCCCTTCCAGCTAAGTATGACACATTCAAGTACTTCAGTTGTAAAATGCATTAACATCATGGAAAAATTATGTAAAGTGCTATAATATTTTCCATACTAAAACATTTCTGCTTTGTCGCCCTAATTCTTTCTTGTCAACCTTGTGTTCCAGAAACAATGTGTGGCGCTCCTCCATGGATAAGTGCATTGCAGTCAAAATCCATTTAAATTGATTTAACCCATTAAAGGAGAAGTCACGCCACATAATAATCCCCCCGCCCCACCCACTTACTTTACCATGGCTAGTCTAATGTCATCGATGAATATTCCCTTGCATCTTGGCTCAACAGGTGACATCGTCAATCGATTTTGGATGTCAGGACCACAAACTCTGCTCATTGTACAAACAGCTAAAACTTGAATTATATTTAGGTGCAGTATCTTAAAAGGATGGTATTGTCAATTTTATACAAAAACAAATCTTGCAGCCATTAAAAAACTTAAACCAAAGGCCCCCAGTCCCATCTCTCAAACCTTTATGGTTTGAGAGATAATTGTAGTTAAATTTCCCCCCTCCTTCCCCTTTTCCTGACGTCAACGCTCTAGCTGACTGCAAGGGAATACGGTCCCGGGACCGGCGGAGGCTCTTCAGCAGAGCCGAGATGGCATTATTTAAAAAGAAATCCTTCACTGGTACGGTCTACAAAGTGTGCTTGCAAACCAGGCACACTTTGTAGACCGTTCCAGTGAAGGATTTCTTTTTTCAATAACTCGATCTCAGCTCTGTTGAAAAACCTCCGCCAGTCCCGTGACCGGTTTCCCCTGCAGTCAGCTAGATCGCTGACGTCAGGGAAAGGGGAGGGGGGTGAACTTTAAAGGGATAGTAATACTTCATTTTAACTTTATTTTATTTTGTAGACATTAAAAAAACATGAAGAATGATATAAGTCTTATCTCTGAAACCTTTATGGTTTAAGAGATATTCACAAACAAAGTATCCCCCCCCCCTGTTCAAGCAGATCAGAAGGGAGATGCCCAGGTAGACTGCAGAGAGGGACAATCTTCAATTAAGATAATGGAAAAAGCTGAAAAACTTGTCAAGGGGGGAAGGGCTTTCATTGTTTTCATACAAAGAAAATTGTCCCCTTCTGTTATCTGTACTGTCATACAACCTGACTCACATCTGAGAAGAGATGGCTTACACTAGGTAAAAGGGGCGGGGAGGGGAACTTTGCTTGTGAATATCTCATAAACCATAAAGGTTTGAGAGATAAGACTTATATCATTCTTCATGTTTTTTTAATGCCTACAAAATAAAATAAAGTTAAAACGAAGTGTTACTATCCCTTTAACTATGATTATCTCTCATGGGACTGGGGGCATTTAGTTTAAAGGGGAACTACCACCCCGCAATAACTTTACATGAATTGAGTCTTCATCTGGTGACTAGCTGCTTAGTAGTGAATGAAGACTCAATTCATGTAAAGTTATTGCGGGGTGGTAGTTCCCCTTTAAGTTTTTAACGGCTGCTAGATTAATTTTTGTATAAAATTGACAATACCATCCTTTAATTGCCTGAAATGTTACAGTGGCGCTGTTGCTATGCCATTCTATGTACAGCTCTGGTCAGTTGACCATAAACCACAACAGGATGGTGTAGCAACAGCGCCACTGTAAAATTTCAGTCCATTGAGATACTGCACACACACACAAAAAAAATTCAAGTTTGAGCTTCAATAACCTTTGTATATTACCCCCTCTCAGCAGTGGGAGTGCCTTTGATTTACTCAGGAGGACAAACCCTACATGATATATACATATTTTCACACATTAAGTGTTACTATCCTTATAAATAACAAACAATTAGCTAGTACAACAGACAAATAGTTTTTACTTCTCTTTAAAATGAACTAATCTTAGGATATCAAGTCCACATTGTATTGCATTTGTCAGCAACAACTGCAAATAAAAAAAAAAATGTAAGATTTGTTTTATGGGCAAGTCAAGGTTATTTAGCTACCTATTGTTCCTGAGCGTTTTACTTAATGATTAGCAATGGTACTAGTGTCATTATTCTTGGATGATGAAGATCGATAATAGTAGTTTCAGTACTGCGGAGGTCTAATCCTTTACAAAATGATGAGCTGTGTTTTAACTATATTTAGAATCCTGTGACGTACACAGCAGCAAACAATTCTGTGAAGTTAGAATTAAAGGGACAACTTTGGTGACATTGAACCAACTTTCAAAATTACCTATATGTTGTCACAGAATTTTAGGCAGAAAAATAGTTTTTGACCCTTTGAGTGTCAGAGGGGTAGACAGTAGACAAGGCTGAAAAAAGACATGTGTCCATCAAGTCCAGCCCATGCCAAAACACCCCTGTTGATCCAGAGGAAGGCAAAAAAAAACCCCACTGAAGCCATTTCCAATTTAGCCCTAAATGGGTAAAAAAAATTCCTTCCTGACTCCAAATAGCAGTGAGATATTTCCCTGGATCAACATCCTATCTGATTTGAAGCCATCTGTCATAATTTTCAATATTGTTCTATGCTAGATAGGTATCCATTGCTTTTTTGAAAGCAGTTGCATTATTTACAAGTACAGCATCCTGAGACAAAGAATTTCACTGCTTTACTGCACTTGCTGTAAAAATCCCTTCCTTTGCTTTAGGTTTATAGATTATGCTGATGATGACATACTGTACAGGCACTTCCTGACTTAGTCCTGTATCACTGTCACAGTTACCTTAGATCCAGTGACGCCTGATGGGTTGATGCAGGTATATGATGGCCTGAAATGTCACTGCGGCGTCATCCCATGCATCATTCCGAGGACTGGGCCTAGGCGCGTTTAGCATTCTCAGCAGCCATCCATGTCCTTGTGCGAACCGGGCCTGCTCCGTAGATTGACGCGGAGTGGGGTCTGGGTTCTGACGCATCCTGTATCACGCGTCACGTTCGGGCGTGAGGTTGCAATATGTTTTGTACTGTTTGGTGCTGATAGCTCCACCCATCTACTTCCTGGCTTGCTTGTTAAAAGGAAACTGGATCTCTATCCAGTTACCCTTACATTGTTGTTCAGTGCAGTTCTAGTTCCTGGTGTTCCTGTATCCTGTGTACGACCCGGCCTGTCTGACTGTCCATTCTGGTGCTGACCTATGGCTCTGTCTGACCATTCTACCAATCTATAGACATCCAATCTGGTGCAGACCTGTGGCTCTGGCTGACTACCTGCTCCGTGTATGATCCTGGTTTGTCTGACTATCCTAACTGGTGCTGACCGGTGGCTCTGTCTGTTCTGTCTGCTGCGTTGCCTGTTTCCCACAGACACCCATCCTTTTGCAGACCTGGGGCTCTGGTGGACTCCGGCCTAACTGACTGCAGGTGTGAGTCAGTAGTCTCCATTGTTGCGACCTTATTGGAGACAAGCTCTTCCCAACTGATTGCAGGCGTGAGTCAGTATTCTAACATAGTAACATACATAGTAACATAGTAGATGAGACTGAAAAAAGACATGCGTCCATCAAGTCCAGCCCATACCAAAAAGACCCCTGTTGATCCAGAGGAAGGCAAAAAAGCCCTCTGGAGCCATTTCCAATCTAGCCCCAAGTGTGTGTGTGTGTGTGTGTGGGGGGGGGGGGGCAAATGTATTCCTTCCTGAATCCAGTTGGTAGTCAAATAGTTCCCCGGATCAATATCCTATCTGCTTTGAAGCCATCTGTCATAATTTTCAATATTGTTCTGTGCTAGACAGGCATCCATTTCTTTTTTTAATGTAGTTGTATTATCTGCAAGCACAACATCCAGAGGCAAAGAATTCCATAGCCTTACTGCCCTAACTTAAAGAATCCCTGCCTTTGTTTTAGTCGAAAGTGCCTTTCTTCTAGTCTTAATGGTTGACCTCTTGTTCTTAGCTCAGATCTTTGCAGAAATAATTCATTGGATAGTTCTTTGTATTGACCTTGAATGAATTTGTAAATAGTAATCATATCACCCCTTAGACGTCTCTTCTCTAATGTAAACAAACCCAGTTTGGCTAGTCTCTCTTTAGAACTCAGTTCCTCCAATCCCTTTACCAATTTTGTTGCACGTCTCTGCACCTTTTCCAGTTCTGTAATGTCTTTTTTATGAACAGGCGCCCACAATTGTACCCCATATTCTAGTTGAGGCCTAACCAAGGATGTTTACAGAGGTGGGATAATATTAGCATCCCTTGCTTCTATACCTCTTTTTATGCAGGCTAGTATCCTATTTGCTGTTGCAGCAGCTGAGTGACTCTGCACACTGCTGTGAAGTCTATCAGCACTCCTAACTCTTTCTCTAATGAGGATTCCCCAAATTGTTTCCCATTTAGTGTATATGTAGCAAGTTTGATTCTACAGCCCAAATGCAAAACCTTACATTTATCTACATTAAATGACATCTGCCACTTTTCTGCCCATTCAATTAGTTTATCTAAATCCTTCTATAGGGAAAAACATCGAGCTCTGTATGTATTTCCTTACATAGCTTAGTGTCATCAGCAAAGATTGAGATGCTACTTTCAATTCCCACTTCTCGATCATTAATAAATAAATTAAAAAGCATTGGTCCCAGGACTGAACCCTGCGGCACCCCACTTATAACCTTAGACCAATTTGAAGAAGTCCCATTTACAACAACTCTCTGCCATCTATCATTTAACCAGTTCTCAATCCATGTACAGATAACACCCCCCAAACCGAAGCCTTTTAATTTATGCAGTAACCTTTCGCTTTTGCAAAATCCAAGTATACTACATCAACAGCAATTCCCCTGTCCAAATTAATACTTACTCTTTCATAAAATGCAAGTAAATTAGTCTGACATGATCTATTCTTCATGAAACCATGCTGATTCCTACTAATGATGTTGTTCGTCTTTACATAGTTCTGAATACTGTCAGTTAATAACCCTTCTAGTATATTACCCAATATGGAAGTCAAGCTCACTGGTCTATAATTTCCTGGTTTGGATCTTGCTCCCTTTTTAAACAATGGAACTACATCAGCTTTCCTCCAAACTGTAACCCATCTGGCTTCCTGCTCATTCTTTGTGCAGTCTCCACCCCAGAACTACCTACCACCACTTTCCTCTCAAGATTGGCCATTTCTCTCTCAATGTTGCAACTTGATCCCTCTAGATCTCTAATACGAGCTTCCAGAGACACCACTTGCTCACATCTGTCACAGAGGTATGCACCCTGGAACGGTTGTTCCAGGTGTGCAAACGTATGGCAGTTTATGAGTTAAATGGACAATCATGCTTCCACTCATATATGCCAGTTAGCACAAGCTAAAAAGGCAGCAGGAAAAAAATAGCTGCACAATAAGGTTGATAAATGTGTACCCCTGTGTAATCCCCTGTATTTGAATTTCCCCGTTATTTAAATTCCCTCACTTACCACAATTCTGCACTTATGTGACTCCCCTCTTATTTAAATTCCCACATTTACCACACTTCTGCACTTATGTGAATCCTGTTATTTAAATTCCCACACTTACCACACTTCTGCACTTACACACTGATGCAAGATTCACACGTTCAAGTATTCACTGTGTATCTGTTATTTAAGACAGCAATCCACCAATTACAAACACAGCAATTAGCCACTCCCACCACACCAGAATGCAATTATTTTCTTGTATCACAGCAAAGGAAGGGAACCCCCCCCAAAGAGATGTGTTTTTTAACCTCTCCCTTACCACACTACACCACACACAATATACTATTTTTCCAGCAAATATCCAAATTCAGTCTGGTAACAGGTCACTGATCAACTTCTCCCTTTTAGCTCCTGTGGGAGACTTCTGGTTATATCCTGGGCTCTACCATTTACCTTGAGACTACTAGCTGGCTCCGGCCTGGTCTCTAGCAGTTGTGGTTGACATTGTGGCGGCTCCTATTCCTGATAGAGTCTCTAGCCTATCTAGTCACCCTCTGCTCTATTTTACCATTGATATCACTTCTATTATCATTCTGAATAAAGATGATTTTAATTATACCGTCTGACTCCTTGTCTTGATTGCTAATCATAACAATTACCTCTCCCTCACTGAGACTTAACTCTTTCATCTTTAGTGGAGGTGGGTGATGCTTTGATGAGCAGTGAATTGGGGGGAAGTAGTGTATGGTTACGAAGACAGGAAGTGTCAGCACAGCATGCTTTAACTCCTTCAGTTCCATGGATGTACAGAATACATCCATTCAAAAATGTATCACAAGAGTCATGGACGTATCCCTTATATCCTTCGAGCACACTTTCTTATCTACTCCACTACCTTCAAGCCTTTATTCAGTAAATTAACCAGACATCATTGGGGGGCATCAGGAACTTCCTAAGTTTCCAGGTCACGGTAATGATCACTTCCACGATCAGTCATGTGTGCCCGAGGGGTGTTCAAAACATTGCATTGCAATACATATGTCCTCTAGCATACACGTGTACATTATCTGCTTCCCCCTGCCTGATTTCACTGCCCTCTCATAATCACAGATCCCCACATCCACTGACTGACCACCCACTTATTTACACTGCCCACTTGTAGTCATAGATCCCCAGATATACTGTCTGACCACCCAGCTTGTTTTCACTGCCCGATGGTAGTCACAGATTCCCATATACACTGTCTGAGCACCTAGTCTCTTTTCACTGTCGACTGGTAGTCACAGATCCTACCTATACTGCCTGGCATACCACCCTTCTTCCACAGAACCACACTTTGCACTGTCTGACACTGCAGCCTTGTTCCACTGGCAGTCATAGAATCACACATATGCTGTCCCCCAGCATTGTTCCACTGGTAGTCAGGCTCCTGGTATGCAATAATCATGCCAACTCATACCATTGGGGTAGGCTTTTCCTCTGTCTGTCTCTATGTGCTGAATACACTAAGAAATCCCATGTTTTTTAAAGGTTTTAGTATCTTTGTAGTGACTTGTGTGTAGAAAAAAGAATGTGTTTTCTCCTGTAGTACAAGTTTCTGGAAATAATTGTGCACACTAGCCTAAGGGTAGAAAAGCAAGTGGCCTATCATTTGATGAGACCAGTTAGTTACTTTTCAAAATGGTATACTTCCTCTACCTTTTCTTCATTTCTATAGTTGTTATAACCATAGTAGTGCAGCAAGTCATAGCAAAAAAATATATATATATATATATAAAAAATGATAGTTTATAGTTGGTGTAGTTTTGTGCTCCTGGAATCTTTTAGAGCAAGTAAACTCAAAATGGTTTCGAAAACCATTTTTTTTGGAAAGCAGTAGCTAATGTTTACAGCAGTGGTTCTCAACCTGTGGGTCAGGACCCCTTTGGGGGTCGAATGACGATTTGCCAGGGGTCGCCCAAAACCACCAGATATTTATATTTCAATTCATAATAGTAGCAAAATTGCAGCGATGAAGGAGCAACAAAAATAATTTTACTAGGGGTCGCCACAACTTGGGAAATTTTATCAAAGGGTCTCGGCACTAGAAAGGTTGAGAACCGCTGGTTTACAGTGAGAAATTTGATGTTTTTCAAAGTGTCAAGTATATTTAAATGAGTAGAAATTCAAAACACCACTTTTTTTTCCCTTTAAGCACCGTGTTCTGGAAACATTTGTGCACCTCCATCTAGAGGAAAAACGAAAATGACTCCAATTTTGATTCGGGTGAATGTATAATTTACAGAATGGTATGCCTTGCTTACCTAATCATCATATCGGTAATGGTTATATCCAGAGCTGGGAAAATATCGCTGAGGCTTACTAGTCAGGTGGAAAAAGTTATTAGTTTACTTTTTGACATACAGTTGAGACTTCAGACTTCAATGTGCATACCTCCAAACATTTTTTGAGCCTCTCTATGTTATATATACTATATATTATTGCTGTAAATGGGCTCTTTCTAATACAACAGGCAATGCAGAAGTAACAGGTCTGCATTAAAGGGATAGTAAACCTTGAAAATACGTTTATTTTATATTGTAGCCCTTAAAAAATGATATAAGACTTACCTCCCAAACCTTTATGGTTTGGGAGATATTGAGAAGCAAAGTTTCCCCCGAGTGACATCACCGTTCTAGCTCTCAGATGTGGAATGTGGTCCCGGGACCAGCTGCGGCTCTCCAGAAGTGCCAAGATCACGATCTTTAAAAATAATTTCTTAATTGGAATGGTCTACAAAGTGTGCTTGCAAGCAAGGCACACTTTGTACACAGTTTCAATTAAGTAGTTATTTTTAAAGATCGTGATCTCGGCACTGCTAAAGAGCTGCCGGTTGGTCTGTGGACCGGATTCCAAATCTGTCCACTAGATGGCAGACTTGGCTGAAACAGCCAGGGAAAGGGAACTTTACTTTATTTTACTTCTGAATATCTCCCAAACCATAAAGGTTTGGGAGATAAGACTTATATCATTTTTCATGTTTTTTTAATGGCTACAATATAAAATAAACTTATTTTCAAGGTTTACTATCCCTTTAAGTTGCAGAGGTGGCCCTTATACTAATGCTGATTATTCATCGGCTGCTTTCTGCCACTCATCACAGACAAGTGGAAAAGTGTTTTTTTTCCAGTCCTGGTTATGAACATTTTAGTGCATGCTGGCAAGTCATTTAAAAAAATAAAATATGTAGCTGTTGTTTTGTGTTTCTGGAACCCCTACAGTATGTGAAAACATACCAATGTGGTAGGTATAAGTGACAGGTGTAGGATTCTGCACTGATATGGTATGTCAACCCATACAAATCAGGTACCGTTTTTCAGCAGCAGATGCCGAGTATAGTAGGAAATCCCATGATTTTTAAATTCTTTAGAATTTAAAAATCATGGGATTTCCTACTATTTTCGGCATCTGCTGCTGAAAAACGGTACCTGATTTGTGTGGGTTGAAATGGTAGAAATATAAAATGGTAGAAACATAAAACAAAAATATATTTTACTGACAGCACCATATGATGGAAATATTTATGCGCACAATCCTAGGGTACAAAGCCTTCATTTGATGTGTGTGAGTTTCTGCTTTCCAGAATGGTATGCCCTGCATACCTTTCCTTCACATCTCTAATAGTTATGACTATTTTAGTGCATGCAGACAATTTCAGAAAAGGAAACGTAGCTGTGATTTTGTGCTTCTGGAACCTAATATTGTACATCAACGTATCCCAGTGTGGTACCATTGGTGCAAAATTAATATTTGTTCTTTTAGGGCCACCTTATAGAATCTGGAAATATTTACACCAGGCTAGGGGTAGAAAGACAAGTGAAGCCTCATTCGATGCAGTGGGGTATCTACTTTCAAGAAATGTATGCATTTAGGGCGAGATGTTCAGAATTTGGTGACAACTTGAAATTGTCTGTAATCAGAATAATCTTACGACATGGTCCTTCCAATCTCAGACATGTTTCCGTCATTTTTGCCTCCAATGCCACCATATCCTTCAAAGGGAAAAAGCCATCTCAAAAGTGGGTGTGGTTTAATCTACTGTCATATTGTAAGGTATTTTCAGAAAAAAATGTTTGTTTCAACTTCACTTTTTTGTCTGATTAACATCATTTTTCATGACATAATAACAATGGTCTAAAATTGGAGAAGACAAATTAAAATACTGAGAAGACATTTGTCATTTCAAGGACAGAAAATGTCTTTGCTTCTTTGAAACTTTTCGCTTCAAAGACAAAGTCAAAAACATTTTTAACATTTTTAACAATTTTTAAAGAAAGTATTCATCAACATCTTGTTTACAGTCATTTTTATGTTAAATAATTTTTATTGAGGATTAAAAAGTTCAAGATAAATTTACAATATAAAATAAGATGCATAGGTGATACAAAAGTCAGAATACAGGGCCGTACAAAAACATTGTAAGTGATACAAACAGCAAGTAGTTAAAACATGCAATAGGCCACCGATATACCAAGGGACCAGCCATTTGGAAATATTCAACCATTTTATCAAGAAGAGTAACATGAGGGAAAGAAGAGTGAAAGGAAGAGGGAAAGAAGAATAGAGAAAGAAGGGGAAGGGAAGAGAGAGGAGGGGGGATCCGGGTGTCCACCTAAATAGTAAGGAGTGAGTCAAGGCCGAGAGCTGGTTAAACTGGAATCAACATAATGTCTCCCCGTTGCTACAACATATTTCTCTTGACCACCACCCAACTTGACAGGAGGTCTGAAAGAGAAGCTGGGCCTCGACCCTTCTGAAGCCAGGCCAGTTTAATAAAAAGAATTTGCTCTTCAACTCTATTTGCCCAAGAACCGACCGTGGGAGGTGATGTATCCCTCCAGTGAAGCGGAATCAAAGCTTTGGCAGAATTTAAAGGGATAGTAATACTTCGTTTTATCTTTATTTTATTTTGTAGGCATTAAAAAATATGAAGAATTATATAAGTCTTATCTCTCAAACGTTTATGGTTTGAGAGATATTCAGAAGAAAAGTTTCCCCTCCCGCCCCTTTTACCTAGTGTAAGCCATCTCTTCTCAGATGTGGAATCCAGTCCATAGACCAGACAGATAACAGCAGATGACAATCTTCTTCCTATGAGAACAATGAAATCCCTGCCCCCTTGACAAGTTTTTCAGGTTTTTCCCTTATCTTAATTGAAGATTGTCCCTCTCTGCAGTCTACCTGGGCACCTCCCTTCTGATCTGGCTGAACAGTGTTACATCAGTAAAAGGGGCGGGAGGGGGATACTTTATCATTCAATTACTCTTGGACTACAACTCTGACAGAATTGAAATAACACTCTCCAAAGTCCAAATACTATGATGATTAATTAGAGCTGCTTTTATTATGAAACATTACTATCCCTTTAACATGGCAAATAGTTTACTGTCATTTTTAATTCTTAAGACTCATTTTCAAATGTGACGGATTTACTTCTGTAAATATTGTCCATCTTTTACCACCAACTCATAATCCGCCAATTTTTTTTTATGATGACTTTTTGAACATCTCGCCCTTAGTGGGTTACATTGACGCTATGGGGTAAATTATACCTTCAGACTATGTATAGTGCATTTTGGTTTATGTCCATAAATGTCAGTCAAAGTTCTCTTATGTGCTTTTGTCAATTTGGGGCATCAGGGAAGGTGATACATTTGTGCAACTATGTATGTGTACTGGTGTACTCAGGTGATACAGTACGCTGTATTTATATTTCATATTTTTCTGTTTGTTATACTAAGCTACATGGGATGTTGTACAGTACAATGCTACAATGTATTCCATTTGGAATTCAACCAAGGAGAAAATCCACTGTGCTGAGAAGAGTTGGAAAAAGTATATGTAATCTGGTAAATAAACTAATCAGATTAGTATATAAAACAGCAAATAAACTGATCAAAATAAATCAGAAGCAGATGTCTACTGAAGGAGGATTAACCCCTTAACGACCGGCCGTGCAGGCACGTTGCAGTCACTAAAGGACCATTTTTTTTTTATTCGGATTCCGGACTACCCGGATGGCGTGCAGCCGCGGGGGGAGCCCGGAAATTCCATGACGGTCATAGCATGTCATGGTTCTTAAGTGTATAACAACCCATGATGTGCTATGACCATCAAGGGTCGTTAAGGGGTTAAAGGGACACTAATGTCTCATAAAAATTCTTCTAGTTTTGTAGAGGTTAAAAAAATAAAATATATGCCACAAATCCTATCTCTCAGATCGCTATGGTTTGAGAGATATTCACATTATAAGTTCCCCCCTCCCTCCCCTTCTCCTGACACCAGCGCTGTGCTGACAGCAGGAGATTCTGGTCCAGGAAACAGCCGGCAGCTCTGCAGCAGAGTCGAACTCACGTTATTTGAAAAAAATTACTTCATCGGAAAGGTCTACAAAGTGTGCCTGGTTTGCAAGCACACTTTGTAGACCATTCCCATGAAGTAGTTCTTTTTAAATAAAGCAAATTTGACTCTGCTGAAGAGCCTCCTCGAGTCGGCCGACTTGAATCTCCTGCTGTCAGTTTTACAGCTGACATCAAGGGAAGGGGAATGAGGGGGGAACTTTCAATGCAAATATCTTTCAAACCATAAGGATTTGTGGCATATAGTTTACTTTTTAACCTCTACAACACTACAAGAATTTTTTAGGGGACATTACTGTCCCTTTAATGATTGCACTGGCTCTACCAAAACTCAGCACAGTGGCATACCTCCCAACATTTCAAATTGCTAAAGAGGGACACTTGTGTTTTAGTGGGTGTTTCTGGGGGAGTGGCTGGAGGTGTGGCTGGTAGGCGGGACATTACCAAGAATTTTTAGCCTATTTCTTGACCTACTGACACCTCCTTGTGTAACCTAATAAATTAATTATAACATGACCAATGTATTTTATTTACACAGACTAATTTATAAACACATATACTGACCTTTAAACAAGCAATAATGTGAGTTTTATTGCTGTGGAGCAATGTGATACACTTATATACACATCACACAATCTGATATCCTAAAAAGAGGGACATCAGGGTGGGAAAGAGGGACAGAGGGATTTGGGTCTAAAAGAGGGACTGTCCCTCCTAAAGAGGGACACTTGGTAGGCATGCAGTGGGAGTGACCAGCATCACTGATGCTTTCTGCATCAATAAACACCTTTAGGTGGTTTCCTTCTCTGCTAATAATGAAATCCATCCTGGTCTGTAAGCAAGCAAATTCAGTTCAAGGATACAAACAGAAAATTAGACACCCTTGTTTCAAAATGCTTAATCATACACTGAGTAAATGCACGCTGCCCACTCCAATTTATCAGCTTTAGCTGTATTCATAAGTGCCATTACTTTAATCAATCTTTCTGTTGTTTCTGATTGGTGCTGAGCATCTCCGATGTTGCAATGTATTTCAAGTGAAATTCAACCAAGGAGAAAATAGATTTTTCAGTCTAGAGCTGACAAACCACTCTGTATCCTTCGTTTGCTCATGCAGATCTGTATTGTCTGGTGCTATTTTATCACAAAAGATCCCATCTTGTTGTCTCAGACAGATTTTGATGGCCATGTTAAAAATGTGCCTCATTCAACGAGGTCTGGACCCTTCTGGTTAAATTGCTATGTTTTTCACCTGCATCCATTTACCAAAAAAGCCCATTTGAAAGTCATTTGAAATCACAGGGAAAGACAGATTTCCATTTGTTTCATTGTCTTTGTATAAATAGAAAATTACTTTTTTTTTAAGTCAATAGCACTGGCCTTTATCGTTCCAAATGAGCAACCCCCATTTATCATTCTAAGATCTATAATAATTAACCCTTTTCGCACCAGTTATGCAATGTTAATACTTATAATAAAGGGCAGCTCTGAGACTTCATTATTCTATTTGTCCCATGTAGCACTGTATTTCAATACTAACAGGCTTGTAGTTCAACCATAGTTTTTTCTTTTTTTAATATTTTTGAGATTCATAAGTAATACAAAAAAAGTAAGAATACATAACAATGTACTTAATACAATGTAAAGGACAATAGTGTGAGGATAGTCCACTTATAGATCTGATTTATCATAGAAGATAATATAAAAGATATGGTCACTGACCATAGCAGTAAAACAACCAACAAGATTTCCAAAACAAATAAAAGGAAGTATACATACTAAGAGACATAGGCGTGAAGAAAAACGGTCTTCATTGTTAGGGTAGAATCAAACTGGTAGACTATGTCGAGAACAACTATTTAGAAAAACCCAAAAAACTATATGGACTAGTATGTGTAATGTATTCGAAAGTTCAACCATAATTTAATCAGAAAGGATCCCCCTCCTGTACCTTTCCCCTTCAGCACTCTGTCTCTCAGCCTGGTCTGGATGGAGTGCGGTGAGGGACAATCTTCGGTAAGCATTGGGAAAATCCTGACCTCCTTCATAAAATGGGGCAGAGTTTTCCTTATACTTACTGAGTGAAGATTGTCTCTCGCTGCATCCGTCCAGTCCCACGACTAGATTCCAGATCTGATGGGAGGCGGCCAGAAGGGGTGGGAGGGGGATCCTTTCTGATTCAATTGCGGTTGAACTACAAGCCTGTTAGTATTGAACTATAGCGGTACCTGCTACAAATAGAATAAAGATGACTCGGAACTGCACTTTATTATAAGTACTGCTATCCCTTTAATATTGCATACCTGTTTGGCGTGCAAAGGGTTAACTAGTATAGATCTTAGAATGATGAAAGGGGGCTGCTCATATTATAAGTATTACTATCCCTTTAAGTCCTTGGATGCAGGGGAGGGCTGGCCTGGGGGGCAGGGGGGCAATTGCCCCCTGGGCTGGTAGGCCACTGCACCTCACTAAATATCCCGACTGGTGCTGTAAATGGAGCTACACTAGTGATACCACAGCGCTTACAAATGAAATGGAGCTACATAATTGATACCACAGAGGAACAATCCAAATGGAGCTACACTAGTACCATAAACCATTTCCCTTGTAAGCTCTGTAGTATCACTAGGTAAGCTTTACTTAAACTGTAAGCTTTGTAGTAGTGCACTAGTGTAGCCCCAGTTTAACTGTAAGCTATGTGGTATCATGTGACTTACATCACAACATTAATGCCAATTTTAAAATTAACAAAAGGGTGTGGGCTGGAACAGTGGGCTTGAACGATAATAGAAATGGGCCACAATGTATTTGCCCCCTGGGCTACAAGTGCCAGCCCTTCCCTGCTTGGATGCTTGTGAAATCTCTGACAAATGGAGAAGGAATTAATTGGGTACGCAAAGCAATGTCTGGGGTACCTCTCCAGCAGCTAAAAGAGTTAATAAAATACTCCTTAACCTTTTGAGTGCTGGAGGTATAGGAGGCACACAAATTCCTTAAAGGAGCAGTAAACTTTTTTTTTGAAAGCATATATTGTAGGGATTTTCCTACTGAGTAAAATAAGGGTACCCCCACTGCCAAGAGATTCATATTTCCAGAATTATTACAGTTTAAACCCATGTTTTTTTACATTAGCAGTGCCCTCTAGTGGTCAAATTCTAATTAGATTTCCTGTTAGATTCTAATGGAGAGGAAAGTCAGAAAAGTCAGAGATATACAGTTCTCCATAGAATGTGATAGAAACTGCTGAGTCACTTCCTGTCAGTTAGAACTATCAGGAAGTAAACACAGTAAATTCACTTCCTGTCAGTTGTAAATTCACTTCCTGATTATTTGAACTGTTATAAATTTTGAATAGAACATCTGACAGCGATGGGAGTGACCTTGTTTTATTGTACAGGAGAAGATCTATAAAATATGTGTTTTCATTAAAAAAAAGTTTACTGTTCCTTTAAATCCCATTAAATTAAAAGGATTTTTAACCGCTTTGATTGCAAGAGTCCTAGCCAACACATTGCTAAGCAATGCTCCATTTAAATCAGCACACCAGAGTTGATCTAGATGTTCTTAGTAAATCAGCCTCATTGTTTTTAGTAGCACACATCTCCAGTACTTAACCACTTAACAACCCTTGATGTGGCAGGACCGTCATGACAGCCCCAGCACGATATGGAATTCCGGGGTCCCCGCGCGGCTGCACGCCACCAGGGAACCCCGGAATTGAATTTCAAAGAAAATTGTCCAGTGAACCTTAAGTGCCGGCTGCGCTGCTGTCCAGCTAATCCTTAAAGGGTTACACAGTGGACCCTTATGGTGTCAGAGAGGTCTTCTGGCAACCAAAGGGTAAATTAGTTCTTTGGCATCCGCCGGTACATCATATTAACACAGAAACATAGAATTTGACGTCAGATAAGAACCATTCGGCCCATCTAGTCGCCCATTTTCCTACTGTAAAAACCTTATTTCGTCCTTGGTCTTGTCTTATATTAAGGACAGCCTTATGCCTATCCCATGCATGATTACATCCCATTACTGTATTAACTTCTACCACTTCTGCTGGTTGGCTACTCCACTTATCTACCACCCTTTCACTGAAGTAAAACTTTCTTACATTACATCTAAACTTGCGTCCCTCTAGTTTTAGACTATGACCTCTTGTCCTAACATTTCAACTACTTAGAAATATACTTACCTCATGCACTTGTGTATTTGGATGTGTCTATCATATCCCGTCTCTCTCTTCTCTCCTCCAAGCTATACATGTTCAGATACTTTAGTCTATCCTGATATTTTGTATCCTGTAAACCAGTCACCGTTTCAGTAGCCCTTCTCTGAATTGTAGATGGGGGCTCCAGTACTGTACACAATACTCAAGGTGAGGTCTAACCAGAGATCTGTAGAATGGTATGACATCTTTCCTCTATCTGCTACTAATGCCCCTAGCTATACAACCCAATACCCTGCTTGCATTCCCCACCGCTTTGTTACATTGCCTGCCTACCCTTAAGTCATCAGAAATAATTACTCCCATGTCCCTTTCCTCTGTTTCCAGCATCTTTCTGGCTCACAGAGGGTTAGTCCCTTTAAATGCTTGTGAGGTCTCAGAAATTTCTTGACAGCTTATCAGCAGCCAAAGGGTTAAGTATTTCCTTAGCATCCACAAGCACGTCATTGTTGCAATTTAGCTTTGTTAGTGATAACATTCAAAGACATTCAAAATGCACAGCGATAACACCTAATTAATTTTGTTTCTTCTTATTTAATTGCTTATACAATGTGACCATTTTGCTGTCAAATGCTTCTTTCTGTAAGAGGCAAATGTTTGATAAAGAACAAAACAGACATATGATTTTCCATTACAGGGTCAGTAACCCTTTATTCTGACTTTATATATTCTGAAAGTGTATATTACGCAAAGCCAAATTGCCTATCTTATTATTTTAAGGATTTTTTTCATCATTACCTATTTTGTTTACACTTTATGTCTCTAAGATTGTTCCCAGTATTTGTTTGTGAGGCTCCATGAAAACAGTGATACTGGTGTGATGTAAAAACAAGTTATAATGTAAAAAAAGGTTACATACAGACTAGCGTTCAGTGATGCAAGGATAGCCTCATGTTGCCATTTTCTAATGCCAGTGGCTACACTCAGATGTATGCATTACGGTGTATCATCTCTGTTGTTCATACTGGCAGCATTAGACTCAGGGGAGGGCTGGCAACTTGTGGCCTGGGGGGCAAATACAATCTACCGGCCCATTTCTTCAGTCACTCCAGCCCAGTGTCCCAGCCCATCCCCTTTAGTTACTTTTACTATTGGTATTAATGCTGTTAAGTAAGGTAAACGAGACCACATAGCTTACAGTTGAAATGCGGCTACTCTAGTGATACCATAGAGCTTACAATTTAAGTACAGCGACATGATTGATACCATAGATCTTACAAGGGAAATGGGTTATGCTGTTAGTGTAGCTCTATTTGGATTGTAGCTCTGTGGTATCATTTATGTAGTTCCATTTCAATTGTAAGCTCTGTGGTATCACTAGTGTAGCTCCATTTCAATTGTAAGCTCTGTGGCATCACTAGTGTAGTTCCATTTCAATTGTAAGCTCTGTGGTATCACTAGTGTAGCTCCATTTCAATTGTAAGCTCTGTGGCATCACTAGTGTAGTTCCATTTAAATTGTAAGCTCTGTGGTATCACTAGTGTAGTTCCATTTCAGTTGTAAGCTCTGTGGTATCACTAGTGTAGATCCATTTCAATTGTAAGCTCTGTGGTATCACTAGTGTAGCTCCATTTCAATTGTAAGCTCTGTGGTATCACTAGTGTAGCTCCATTTCAATTGTAAGCTCTGTGGTATCACTAGTGTAGTTCCATTTCAGTTGTAAGCTCTGTGGTATCACTAGTGTAGTTCCATTTCAATTGTAAGCTCTGTGGTATCACTAGTGTAGCTCCATTTCAATTGTAAGCTCTGTGGTATCACTAGTGTAGTTCCATTTCAGTTGTAAGCTCTGTGGTATCACTAGTGTAGTTCCATTTCAATTGTAAGCTCTGTGGTATCACTAGTGTAGATCCATTTCAATTGTAAGCTCTGTGGTATCACTAGTGTAGTTCCATTTCAGTTGTAAGCTCTGTGGTATCACTAGTGTAGTTCCGTTTCAATTGTAAGCTCTGTGGTATCACTAGTGTAGCTCCATTTCAGTTGTAAGCTCTGTGGTATCACTAGTGTAGCTCCATTTCAGTTGTAAGCTCTGTGGTATCACTAGTGTAGCTCCATTTACAGCAGCAATTGGGAGACCGAGTGAGGCAGTGGCCCAATGGCCCAGACATGTGACCAGCCCAGGGGGCAATTGCCCCTCTGCCCCCCAGGCCAGCCCTCCCCTGATTAGACTTTAAACATTCGAATACCAGAAAGGTATCTAAAGCATTGATTTGCAATGCACTGGATACCATAAAATCGCATGTGTAATACGCACAGTTTTGCCCCTCTTCACCTTATGTGAAGTGGGGGGTGTCTATTATACACGAGACAAAAAATGTATAAAAAAAAAATTCCCATTGCCACCACCTCCCTCTCTCCCCGCTTACCCATATCCTTCTCCTCTATAGTCCATCCAATTGCCTCAGCCTGACAGGGTCCCAGTGGGCAGCATAGCTATGCGCATTGGATCTATAGTATTTTCCTGAGAGGACCTTTTGGTCCTCGAAAGACATTTCCCATTGGCTACAAAGAAGAGGTCCTGACAGAGCCGTTCTGGAAGCAGGCGGCTGATGCAAGCATGCTGCCCACTGGGAGCCTGTCAGGCTGAGACAATTAGATGGACTACAGAGGAGGAGGATATGGGTAAGTGGGGAGGGAGGGAAAGGGTGGCAATGGGAATTTTTTTTTTGTGTGACAGGGGAAAACAAGGGTACATATTATACATAGGCACTCTTGTTTTCCTCTAAAATATTGGGTATAATGTACACCTGCGTATTATACACAGGTGCGTATTATAACTGAGATTTTACAGTACCTCTCTGAAACTCAGAAGACTGATTCTGGCAAGTCCCTTAACCCTTTGAGTCCCAGAGGGGTTGCCTACCCCTCTGACAATCAAAGGGTTAAACTTGACCCTTACCATGCAAAGGGATACTGACAGTAACAGTGATCAAGTAACAAAGTTGATAGGGTGACCACATTTCCATTCTGCCATTCCGGGACATGTGGTCACCCTAGTTCCATGGCTGAGGCTCCCGCCGGCGCTGATCATCTTTCTGAGGCTGACACAGAGTAAGAGTTCCCAGTGGGAACTCTAACTCTGTGTCAGCCTCAGAAAGATGGTCAGCGCCGGCGGGAGCCTCATCAGCGGGACTCACAGCTCCAGCATACCTGCTCCATCCCAACTCACACACACCAGTCCAGCCAGCCAGCCAATGAAATGTATTTGCTATATGGTCCTCATTGGCTGGCTGAGCCAGCCAATGAGGACCATATATCAAATACATTTCATTGGCTGGCTGGACTGGCGCGTGTTGCTGCATTCTGGGACTCTTTGTTGTCCCAGTGGGGGATGACCCAGGACACAAACCCCCAATAAAGGACAGTCCCTGGCATTCCGGGACATGTGGTCACCCTAATAGTTGATGAGGAAAAAACACATGTTCAGCCATTGCCATATCCCCCCGTTGATAAAGAGGAAGGCAAAAAAACAAACAAGCTTTGAAGCCTTTTCCAATTAAGTTACAAATGGGTAAAAAATTCCTTCCTGACTCAAAATGGCAGATGGATATTTCCCTGGATCAACATTATTTGTCATAATTATCAATTTTGTTTTGTGCTACAAAGGTATCCATTACTTATCTGAATGCAGTTAAAGTATCTGCAAGCACAGCATCCTCAGGTAAAAAATGTCATAACTTTACTTTAAACCCTTGCTAATGGGTTTCTCGTAACAAATTTCAAAGGATTCCAAATTGTTGTCACCGCTGCCTACATGTTGTTTACCATGTCAGAATTGTTTGAGAGCTCTAGCTCCAGCAAGGCCTCTTTTCTAGCATGTCTATATCATGATAATACAAGAAGCAGATCTTCACCAATGCCATAGACTACTTCATAATCCTTCCCTTGGCACAAGTGGCATTAAGGCAAACCCTTTTGGTGTATGTAGCTTAGTAAATTGGTGTTAGTTAGGTGTAGGGTCTTAACAGTGATTATAGCTCCTGATGTAGATTGGAATCGATGTTGTAAATTGGCCTCATTATTACATTGTATCACTGTCCTGCTTTGATAGACAATTTATCACAAAACTCTCTAAAGACAGATATCCAGGGAGCTCACTGTCAGTGACATATAAACAAAACATTGAATGTGAAGACAAAAAAAGTATAGACAGTTTGAATTTATGTATTATACGGCTGAAGAATATATAAAGCAAAAAAAAAGATTACTATTCCTTTAAAACAAAAGTCTAACATTAGATTTGGAATTAATAAAAATAATTATATACTGAGATAAATATCCTATACTAGCAGTTTGGGACGGCGTTGCCCGTCATGTTATGCAGGAAATGTTTCTTTTTTTTTAAATAAATGTTATGATAGTGAATTATAGCGTAGGGTGTACGTGTCAGAAAGGTACACACAGTGATAGACAGAGACACATGCAACACACACATATACACACACATGCACTGACAACATAAACAGTGACACACAGCTGCAAATCAGAACATAAATACATACAGTGTGAGCAGTGTAAGTAACATACCTCCCAACATTTCATATGGCCAAAGAGGGACACTTGTGTTTTCGGTGGTGTTACTGGGGGCGTGGCTGGTGGTGTATTTTAGAGAATTTTTAACCCTTTGAGTGCCAGGGGGTAAGCAATGCATTGCATCCCCTCTGGCATTGAAATAGTTAAGTTACTCTTTGTGTAAGTGAATGATTTAGAAGAAGATGAAAGTATTTTTTTTACACAGACTAATTTAACAGATATATACAGAAGTTTATTCCCACATTACTGTGGGTTTTATTGATGTGGAGCAATCTGATACACTGGTATATACACCACACAATGTGATCTCCTAAACAGAGGAGCAGAGGGATTTGGGTGTCAAACAAGGACTGTCCCTCCTATACTGTATAGTGCCAGTCCTTATACACAGACACATGCAGACTGTATACTATACAGCAGAGGTTCTCAGCCCATGCCCTCAGTGGCCACTAACAGGCCAGGACTTAGGAATTTCACTGCTAGAACACAAGTGTGTTGATCAGAGGCTCAGTCATATTGATTAACTCACCTGTGCTCTTAAAAGGAAATTCTAAAATCCTGGCCTGTTAATAGCCACTGAGGGCACAGATTGAGAACCACTGCTATACAGTGCCAGACCATTGTAGAGAATTTTTAACCCTTTGAGTGCCAGGGGGTAAGCAATGCATTGCATCTCCTCTGGCACTGAAATGGTTAAGTTACTCTTTCTGTAAGTGAATGATTTAGAAGAAGATGAAAGTATTTTTTTACACAGACTAATTTAACAGATATATACAGAAGTTTATACCCACATTACCGTGGGTTTTACTGATGTGAAGCAATCTGATACACTTGTACATTAGGCTGACCAGACCTCACCTTTAACCAGTGACACATATGAAAAATGCATACTGCAGGGCTGCTTTGATTTTGGTGCACTCCTGAAATATGCTTATTTCCTATGTGTCCCCGGTTAAAGGTGAGGTCTGGTCAGCCTACTGTATATACACCACACCGTGTGATCTCCTAAATAGAGGAGCAGAGGGATTTGGGTGTCAAACAGGGACTGTCCCTCCTATACTGTATAGTGCCAGTCCTTATACACAGACTGTATACTATACAATGCCAGACCATATATAAATAGTTTGTCATACATGCTATACAGTGAGCTATGTACAGCATGGAGATGATTGCAGGAACTGGCACCTCTACTTACAGACAGACTGACAAACAACCTGCTCTCTTTCTCTCTCTTTGTGCAATATATAAATACAGTCACATCCATGTCTCTGCCATTTACCAGCTCAGCTGAAGCCTTGCTCTGCACTGCCTGATCACCTCTCTGCCGTTGTTTCCACTTTCTCAGCAAGCCAGTATCCTCCTGCTGATTGTTTAGAAATCAGCTCACTTGTAGTAATTAGCAGAGCTGTGTAGGCTCAAAGACAGGGAATGAAGAAGCTGCATAATACAGATTGGACCATGGCCTTCCAGCTGTAGCTTGAACATTGTTCCCATCATCCTCAGCGTGCGTGTGTGTATATGTGTGTATGTGTCTGCTAGTGTGTGTGTGGGAGGGCATGTGCATGTGTCTGTGGTGTAGGAGTGTGTGGCAGCCATTTTTTTTTTCAGCCTTAGATAGTGGTGGGCGGGCTGGATAGTGGGGGCAGGCCAAAAATCACACTCCCACAGAATCACCCAATGGCAGCAGTAATCCTTTTTACTGCCGCCCCTGGGTGTGTTTTGCCAGGCACAAAGTCTTCTTTTATATATATAATATATAGATAATAATTCGCTAAGTTGTGTGTAACGCCCGACATGCGCAGTAGACACTGCTGCGCGTGCAGCAGTCATGCGCCGCAGCTGATACAGAGCTGGGCGCTCCGAAGGAGCGTCCAGCTCTGTATCAGCAGTGGCGCTGGCAGTCTCTGCTGCGCGTGACTGCCCCGCGACCAGCTGCCAGAGGCTCTGTGACCCGTTTAACTGGCTGTTCAACTAGTTTGCAATAAAGCAGTGGAGCAGTTCTAGGGTAAACCAACCATAGTAGGGAACTAAAAAAATACTCCTGAGTTAAAATGGGTTTTTAAACCCTTGAATGCTAAATGTCTCCAATGCATTGTTTAGCAAATCGTTAGAGACTTCAAGGGGTTTAGCATATTCTGTTATATACATTTTTGCTTGTCCAGCTTAACCATTTGAATGCCAGAGAGGCCACCAAAGGGTTAACATTGCTCTTCCCTTCCCCAAAACAATGATAGCTATAGAATCCTTTGATACATTGAAGTATAACTTTATACTTTTCATTTATTATTGTTTGGCAGTTTCAGTCAGATCTTTAACCCTTTGAGTGCCAGAGGGGTACGCAACGCATTGCTCTGCAATACGTTGCGTACCCCTCTGGCACTCAAAGGGTTAAAAACATTCAATAATTCACGTTCTCCGGATCACAAGAGGTAGGAATCATAAACAAGCAACCTGTTGTGTTTAATCACAGGCTGTGTGATGTGTAGATCTACACTAAAATATACTGAAGGTCATGTCTTTCCGCCCTTCTGTCAGTTAATTGCCATTTATGACTCTAGAATTCATCACAAATCACCAGGAGGATAATTGTCGGTGACACGTCTCACCTTTTCATCACAGAGAATACAAATTTAGCACATTGACAGATTTTCTATGAAGTGATGGACTTCTGAATTCTGTCCGGACAAGGATAATACAAAAGGGAGGAAGGTGAATCTATTAAAAAAATGCAAATAAAAGGCATGTTTAAATTTATAATGTTTAGTGTCAATGTAATGATACAGCCCTTGGTACACTAGGGAACGTTTAACTGTGATTTTCTTTTGACTGCTCTGCCAATAAAGGCATCTAATATGAATCAAGCGGCGACAATTGCCCCCTTTATTAATTAAAGAGCATATTACATACGTTATATGCTCTTTAACCCTTTGAGTGCCAGAGGGGTACGGAACGCATTGCAAGGCAATGCGTTCCGTACCCCTCTGGCACTCAAAGGGTTAATTAATAAAGGGGGCAATTGTCGCCCCCATGCTAGTGGGGTGTCATGAGGGGTCATGATACCCCTCTTGAGGTCTGAAGGACTTTTTTAATACAAATTACATATATTTAAAAAAAGAAAATCATTGTTACACATAAATTAAATATTTAATTGCATTTTCACACAAATTACATATATAATAAAAACAAACACTTTTATTTTATACATATACAGGTTGCCTATTAACCCTATGAGTACCAGAAGGGTAGCAAACACATTACTATACTTCTTTGGTACGCATAGGGTTAATCTTGCAATACAAAATACGAGGGCATGTCGAATATAATAGGAGAAGACAAACGTGGGATAAAAATGGTGAACGAAAGTCATGGGAGCACTGTAGTCGACTTTTCAGGGGGGGGTAAAATGTCGGATGTACAATATTCGTAGAATTAATATGGTGAAAGAAAGCACTGTAAGTCGGATTTGGAAGGGGAAGGGTTAATTGTCGACTATGTACACTATTTGTTGGATTAATGTGGTGGAAGAAAGCACTGTAAGTCGGATTTGGAAGGGGAAGGGTTAATTGTCGACTATGTACAATATATGTCAGATTAATGTGGAGGAAGAAAGCACTGCAAGTCGACTTTTAAAAGGGGGGGTTAATATGTCGAGAGGGGGCACTTTATGTCCGATTTCTATGCTGTATACTGTATTCTGTACTGTTTTTGTTCGAACAACGATGGTTTTCAAACTGTCGTTATGGCTTCTACTCCTCAACCTCTGAGGCGCAAAATTCCTGACTTAAATGTAACCACAAAACAGGCGCTAATACTGAGCGTGGGTAATAGGATACTAATTGCACGTTGTTTTTAGTTGTTTCCTATGGGCTTTTTTTAGACTGGCGGTAAGTATAATGATCGCTGATTTTGCTTTCACAAGTCAGGTAATAGGATAGCAAAAACTGACTTACCTGTTTTATTATTAGTGCTGGTAATAGAATCGAGCCCTTAATGCGCTTAATCCTTTATCTCAAACCTTTATGGTTTGAGAGATATAAGAAAATAAAGGTCTCTGGTCCCTCCCCTTTCTGCCTGACGAGCTGTAAAGCTGTCGGAAGCAAAATCTGGTCGCGGGACCAGACGTGGCTTTTCAGGAGCTTAGACATAGCAATATTTAAGAATAAAAACTTAATCGGAATGGTCTACAACGTGTGCTGGCAAACCAGACACATGTTGTAGACCGTTACAATGAAGTATTTTTCTTTACATATCACTATGTTGGCGCTGCTGAAGAGCCGGGACCAGGATCTCATGTTGTCAGCTATACAGCTGACGTATGAGAAGGGTGAGGGAGCGGAGACCTTCATTTTCTTATATCTCTCAAACCATAAAGGTTTGAGAGAAAGGATTAAGTGCATTAAGTGTTTTTTTATTGTATCTACTTTTTCAGGACATTACAATCCCTTTAAATAGACCTGTTAAAGGGATAGTAATGTTTAATTATTGAAGTAAAATCGAGTCTTATTTATTCTTTTTTATAATGATGTGTATCAAGAAACCGTTATTAAACGCTGCCGTTTTTCATTTATAGTGTAATAAAGTTTCCCCCTCCTGCCCCTTCCACTCACCTCAGCAGTCTCAGCAAGCCAGCCTGGACAGAATGTGACTAGTGACAATCTTCTTCCAGTATAAGGAAAAACCTGCCCTCCTTCCTCAAGGGGGCAGACTTTCTCTTATACTGAAAGCGGAAAGATTGTCCTTTGATGCAGCACGTCCGGTCCGCAGACCGGATTCCAGATCTGATGGGGAGGCTGCGGAAGTAAGTAGAAGGGGCGGGAGGGGGAAAGTTTATTAGACTATAAATGAAAAACGGCAGTTTTCTTGATACACATCATTATAAAAAAGAATAAAGAAGACTCGATTTTACTTCAATAATTAAACATTACTATCCCTTTAATGACAGTTGCCTTTAAGAAAAAATATGTTACAGTAAATTGTCACATTTCCAGATTATACTCAAGTAATTAGTACATAGTTTTTTATATAATGGAGATGATTAGTGGTTGTTATGGTGATAGCTGTACATTAGAGTTCAAATGCAGAATTTTCTGTATTTACTGAAATGCTGATCAAGTCAATCAATTTAACCCCTTGAATGCAAGTGATGTCTCCAATGCATTGCTTTAACCCTTTGGGTGCCAGAAGGGTACGAAACGCATTGCATCGCAATGCACTGCGTCTCCCTATTGCCAGAGGGGTATGAAATGCATTGCATCGCAATGCTTTGCGTCTCCCTCTTGTACTCAAAGGGTTAAAATGCATTGGCGACATCTCTTGCATACAAGGGGTTATTCTATTTTAGTATCACAGCCTATTAATGTCTTTCATGTATCATGCATAGAAACACCTAATTTATATGTGTTTTAAAGGGATAATAATACTTAAGATGTAAAAAAATATATGTTGTAGGGTTTATGTCCCCGAAGAAAACAAGGGTACTCCCACTGCTGAGAGAGATTTTATTAAAAAATTATAACAACTCAAACTTGTATTTTTAGGTGCAATACCACAGTGGCCTGAAAATTTACAGTGGCGCTGTTGCTACACCATCCCATGGAGATTTATGGTCTACAGACCAGAGCAGTCCATAGGATGGTATAGGAACAGCACCACTGTAAATTTTTAGGCCACTGTGATATTTCACCTAAAAAATTCAAGTCTGAGCTGTTATAATTGTTAATAAAATATCTCTCGGTAGTGGGAGTACCCTTGTTTTACTCAGGGGGATAAACCCTACAACATATATTTTTTTTACATCTTAAGTATTACAATCCCTTTAAAGGGATAGTAATGTTTCATAATAAAAACAGCTCTAATTAATCATCATAGTATTTGGACTTTGGAGAGTGTTATTTCAATTCTGTCAGAGTTGTAGTTCAAGAGTAATTCAATGATAAAGTATCCCACTCCCGCCCCTTTTACTGATGTAACACTTCTCAGCCAGAGCAGAAGGGAGGTGCCCAGGTAGATTGCAGAGAGGGACAATCTTCAATTAAGATAAGGAAAAAACCTGAAAAACTTGTCAAGGGGAACAGGGCCTTCATTGTTCTCATAGGAAGAAGATTGTCCCCTGCTGTTATCTGTCTGGTCTATGGACTGCATTCCATATCTGAGAAAAGATGGCTTACACTAGGTAAAAGGGGCCGGAGTGGAAACTTTATCATTCAATTACTCTTGAACCACAACTCTCACAGAATTGAAATAACACTCTCTGTAGCTCGAATACTATGAAGATTCATTGGAGCTGCTGTTTTTGTGAAACATTACTATCCCTTTAATGTAGCACTTAAAGGGGATCGTCACTTTAAAACAAGTTTCGTTTGAGATGCAGAAAATTAATATCTGCCTCTGTCTTGTACCGGACATTTTTCTGTAACATAAATTAGCTTTTGAGAAATCAGTCTTTATGGGTTGACAGCGCAGTGTGACACCATATGCAAATTCCCTGCACAGTATGCTAATTTGTTGTGTTCTAGGCCAAACTTTCCCTTCATAGTGCTATTAAACACACCCCAAGGGACAGATTTACATCCCAAGAGCCTCTAGGCAAGGCACCCTAGGTGTCCTTAGCTCCGCCCATGACCCCCCCCCCCACACACACACACACACACACTCTTCTTGCATGTGCCTGCCCCCAGTCCCATCCATTGCTTCCTGGCACAGAGAATAATTTTGGCCTATAGCAAAATCAACAACAAAAAAAGCTTAAACCCTTGGTTGCGGAGCAATGCGTTATAGATTCTCTAGCATCCAAGGAGTTAAAGATTAGCTTGTGAAGGAGTGAAAAAAATGGGTGCAGAGTGATTGAGTCATCTGGCCTCACACACAATTCAGAATATAGGCATGGCCAGCACAGTTGGAACACCCCTGAAAATTTGGAGCTGTAGGCAGTTGCCTACTCTGTCTATTGGGAAATCCGGCCCTGCATTCCAGTGTGTGGGTTCCGCCTATATTCATTCATAGCACAGTGTATGGTCAGGGGCAGACTGAGCAGTTGAGCATTCGGCCATGGACTGAGGGTTTGCCACCGGAAGGCAATTGGGAGGCCAGATTAGACTTCAAGCGGGCTGTCCATCTGGCAAGTGATCAGCCCAATAAAGCCTATGCATCTAGAGGGTGGCAGTGTTTCAGGCCTGGACTGGGACAAAAAATAGGCCCGGGCATTTAACGCTGAGCAGCCCATGGGGGGGCAGCGACGGGCGTTCGTTCGTTGTTATTTTTTTTTTAAATGCCCGGACCCAGGGCCAGTGCAAGATTCTTGGTATATACAGGCAAAGGTGCATTTTGATGCCCCCACCACCTCCGACCCGGACACAATCCTATGCCCCCCCTTGCCACAATCCCCTGCCCACATAATCACCTCCACACTCTGCCCACCTCCACACTGCCCACCCCATCCTCCTCCCCACCTCCACATTGCCCACACTGTCCACCTCCACAATGCCCCTTCCACAATGTCCCCTTCATCTCTACAATACCCCCTTCATCTCCACATTGCTCATTCATCTCCACATTTCCCCTTCCACAATGCCCCCTTCATCTCCACATTGCCCCTTCCACAATGTCCCCTTCATCTCCACATTGCCCCTTCCACAATGCCCCCTTCATCTCCACAATGCCTCTTCCACAATGCCCCCTTCATCTCCACAATGCCCCCTTCATCTCCACATTTCCCCTTCCACAATGCCCCCTTCATCTCCACATTGCCCCTTCTACAATGCCCCTTCATCTCCACATTTCCCCTTCCACAATGCTCCCTTCATCTCCACATTGCCCCTTCCACAATGCCCCTTTCATCTCCACATTGCCCCTTCCACAATTCCCCTTCATCTCCACATTGCCCCTTCATCAATGCCCCATGAAGCCCCTTCATCTCCACATTGCCCCTTCCACAATTCCCCTTCATCAATGCCCCATAAAGCCCCTTCATCTCCACATTGCCCCTTGATCCCCTACCTTGAGTCCCTGGTAGTCTAGCGGTGTGCTATAGAAGAGATCTGTGCTTCCTTCGGCATAGAGCTGAAGCTCCCGCGTGTGGTTCTCAGTAATACAGAGCGCTGGGAGATGATGTCATCTCCCAGCGCTCTGTATTGCTTCAGAGCCTGGGTCGCCGGACCGGCCCACCTGGCAAATGCCCGGTATGCCCGATGGCCTGTCCGGGCCTGCAGTGTTTGAATATGTGCCTGATTCATTGGTTTTCAGGACCTGTTAGGTCCTATATTCCAGCTGTCATACCTGGGAATTTCAAAGTATTGTCTACCCAGAGGGGAGTCCTGTGCTGCTGAAGGGGTGAGGAGAATGACACAAATCACATGAAAAAGGTATGGGGTTTAATGTGAGTGGGGGATGGCAGGGCTTAACAGGGGTGACACAAACAAGGAGGAACACTGTGGGAAAGAGCAGATGTGGGCAGAGTTTCAGTAGAAACTACCCTCATTCAGATACTCAGCCTCTGCCCTGGAGACCCAGTAAAACAGTGTCAAAACTGGAGTCTCCAAGGCAAATCCATAGAGTTCCCAGCTATGCCAGTTGTACAACAGGAGGTGACATCCGATCATACAGTGGATTCTGCGAGGGCACCTGGCAAGTCCTGAAAGTGAAAAAAAGCAGGTGGCAAATTCAAGCATGCGGCCCACTGTAGAGGTAGGGTGGAAAAAAATCACAAAAAATAACTCACTGAACTGAAGCAGCAGCACATCCCTAGTGGGTTCGATCATAAAATTAGCACAAACTCTACATAAAACAGGTCAAAATGTCACCTAAACATAATGACTGTAAAGAACAGAATAAAAAGGGAAGGGAGGGGAACGAAGAATAAGGATAATCATGATAACAAAAAGGAGCTATTGTAGAGCGAAGATAGAAGAAATGAGAGGCGTTACAACCACACAATCCATCACAACGAGAGGTCACCCTGTACTGAGTATAGCCGAGCAGAACAGACTGCAAGATGCTGCTGTCCCCTGTTCATCATTTTGGCTGTCATGGCATCCACCTGCTTGTTAGATCTGATAAGAGTAACAAGTTCTTTTACAGGAATAGTAATGTCCCTGAAAAAATATTTAGCATTTAGTAGTGCTTCAAAAGTTGAATTGAATGCAAAAAACCCTATATCTCAAACCGCTATGGTTTGAGAGATATCTGCACTCAGAGTTTGATGTTTCCTGCTGTAAAGCTGACAGCAGGAGATCCGCGTCGGCCGACACGAAGAGGCTCATTAGCAGAGCCGCAATCGCGTTCTTTAAAACAAATTATTTCATTGGAATGGTCTACAAAGTGTGCTTGCAAGCCAGGCACACTTTGGAGACCTTTCCAATGAAGTAATTATTTTTAAGTAATGTGATTGCGGCTCTGCTGCAGAGCCGCTAGTTGGTCCCCGGGCAGGATTCCCCTGCAGTCAGCACAGCGCTGATGTCAGGGAAAGGGAGGGAGGGGGAACTTTGAATGCATATATCTCTCAAACCATAGAAGTTTGAGAGATAAGGTTTTTTGCATTCAATTCAACTTTTGAAGCACTCCAAAATATTTTTTTTCAGGGACATTACTATTCTTGTAAAAGAACTTGTTACTCTTATCAGATCTAACAAGCAGGTGGATGCCATGATAGCCAAAATGATGAAGAGTAGACTCTGGCTGTGCAAAGCCTGTGAAGGGTATGTATGTATATCTTTATTTATATGGTGCCACACAGTGTACGAAGCGCATAACAAAAGTAGAATGCTACAATTAATAAATACATAATAACATAGTTGAAGAGGCTGAAAAAAGACATGCGTCCATCAAGTCCAGCCTATGTCAAAAACAGCCCTGTTGATCCAGAGGAAGGAAAAAAAAAGCCCTCTGAAGCCATTTCCAATTTAGCCCCAAGTGTATAAAAGAAAATTCTTTCCTGACTCCAAATGGCAGTCAGATATTTCCCTGGATCAACAACCTATCTGCACTGATGCAATCTGGGGATAAAATAAGTGTTGCAGACCTAGAAAAAATAAGAAAGTGGTCCTTGCCCCAAATGGGTAACAGGAGACAGACAGCCGGGATATCCAGGTGTAGACTAAGAAGGGCAGTGGCAGGAAAGTTGGTGATGTTTAAGCAATTGATTAGATTAAAACATATCTGCTCCCTTCTGGGGCAGTCCCACAAGATATTTAGAGAGGAACCCACATCTGCATGACATCTTCAGTACTGGTGCATGAACATTTTTGGTCAAATACACAAAACATGAGAAAAAGGCACTTTTTGACTTCTATGTTAATTTCCGTTTTCTACTTTTTTCCTCTCCACAAACCAGTCCCTAAGCCTTTTCCCACAGCAGTCAAATTATTCCACATATTGACCCAGCAGCCTTGTCTCAAGTTAGCCATAGAATCACACATAATAACCCAGTGCCTGGTGGCTGCAGCGATGGGCAACATAAGGTCCACCAGTTACTGCCAACGGCTGGAAGTGGAATGTTTAGAGTTGTAGCCTAGCAGCACCTGGAGGGCATTATGTTGCCTACCACTGCTTTCACCCCCAGTTCCATGGTAGTCGTAGCACCAGACATACTAAATCCCCAGCCTTGTTCCACAGTGGCTTTGGAACGCACACGCTAACCCCTCCGATCCTGTCTCACAGTAGCCAAAGATCCACACATACAGATCTCCCAGCCTTATCCCACAGTAGCCATATAGCCACACATACTAAACATCCCCCAGCATTGTCCCACGGTATCAGTAGAAGCATGCATCCTACTGACCTCCAGCCTTGTCACTCTGCACTGGTATCTATAAAACTGCACGTCCCAACCTCCAGCCTTATCCTACTGCACTGGTTTAGCCAAAACCTTTCATCCTGAGTCTAACTCCACTACAGGAACTAACAAAGTTCCTGCACAAATCTTTTTGGAGTTTGCGAACAAGGAGGATATATTGGCGATTTCTATGGATGGGAATATTCCTACAAAAAGATGAAAATTGCAGGTTTTCCATGAAAATTCTTGAAGGGAAAAAAATTGACTTTTCACCTCTTGGTCATCAAAGATTAGAGCAGCTGGGATACATTATCTCTAGTGTTGAGCGAGCGTGCTCGGCCGATGCTCGGATCGGCTCGAGCATCGCTCTGCTCGGCACATGGCGGTACTCGTCGAGTACCGCCATGTGCTCGCCCGCCATGTTCGGGTGGCGGGGATCTGTGCCGGAAGAGGCACAGATCTGAAGACGCTCCGCTGGACCACCAGGGACTGGAGGTACGGGGGCATTGCGGAGATGAAGGGGGCATTGCGGAGATGAAGGGGGACATTGTGGAAGAGGGGCATAGACTCTATGCCCCTCTTCCACAATGTCCCCCTTCATCTCCGCTATGCCCCTCTTCCACAATGTCCCCCTTCATCTCCTCTATGCCCCTCTTCCACAATGTCCCCCTTCATCTCCGCTATGCCCCTCTTCCACAATGTCCCCCTTCATCTCCTCTATGGCATAGAGGAGATGAAGGGGGACATTGTGGAAGAGGGGCATAGCGGAGATGAAGGGGGACATTGTGGAAGAGGGGCATAGCGGAGATGAAGGGGGCATAGCGGAGATGAAGGGGGACATTGCGGAGATGAAGGGGGCATTCGGAGATGAAGGGGGCATAGCGGAGATGAAGGGGGGCATTGACCAGACACCCTCCCCTCATCAGAGCAGGGGGTGCCTGGTGTAATGCTCGTGTCGCCCCATTCATTTCAATGGGGCTCGGGTGCTCGGCCGAGCACTCGAGCCTCAGGGGGTGCTCGGTCAGAGCACCCGAGCACCCGAGCATCGGGGTGCTCGCTCAACACTAATTATCTCCAGTTTTGGATTCAATATGATTTGTACAGGTAGTGGTCTTAATGAAAGCATGAAAACATGTATTCATTCCGGTTCTGTGATAGAGCTATTCAAGTCTGTTCCCACTGTGTCATATATGTGGTTTTATTCCATTCAGAGGCATTAGATAAAATGACATAGAGGGCTAAGATACATTTAGTCATGGTATCAGGTCTGGCAATTAGGCTTTAAAATAATGTTTTATGTCTAGTTTGGTCTGAAAGAGGTGGCTCTAAATATTCATGCATGTCAATTATTAGAGGCTATAGGAAAATGTCAGAGTTTTTTAAGTTGTGAGTGAAGCTTTGGAAAACTCTTAAGAATATTAGATGGATAAAGTTGTATTAATATTGGGGAAAGAAGAAACAGATGCAGAACAGGAGAATTAGGGGGTAGGGATAAGCAGCTAATTTGTTAGAGGTGTTTAAAGGGATAGTAATACTTCGTTTTATCTTTATTTTATTTTGTAGGCATTAAAAAACATGAAGAATGACATAAGTCTTATCTCTCAAACCTTTATGATTTGAGAGATATTCACAAGCAAAGTTTCCCCTCCTGCCCCTTTTACCTAGTGTAAGCCATCTCTTCTCAGACGTGGAATGCAGTCCATAGACTGGACAGATAACAGAAGGGGACACTCTTCTTCCTATGAGAACAATGAAAGCCCTGCCCCCCTTGACAAGTCTTTCAGGTTTTTCCTTTATCTTAATTGAAGATTGTCCCTCTCTGCAGTCTACCTGGGCACCTCCCTTCTGATCTGGCTGAGCAGTGTTACATCAGTAAAAGGGGCAGGAGAGGGATACTTTGTCATTGAATTACTATTGAACTGCAACTCTGACAGAACTGAAATAACACTCTCCAAAGTCCAAATACTATGATGATTAATTGGAGCTGCTTTTATTATGAAACGTTACTATCCCTTTAACAGATCCCACAATTTAAGATTAGAGGACATAGATGTCAAAACATTATACAGGCAAAGTAAATTACAATGAAGCAGTAGGAAAATAAGCTGGTTCAGAGTAAAGTTCTGGCATTTAAAATAAGAATCTTCAATGAATAGCCTTACCTTCTAAGTAGGGAGCTGCCAACCCTCCATCTGTTCTAGCATAACTGCCTGGTAATATATATCTGAAATTAAGCACAGCCAAACCACCAGTAAGTCTACAGCACTGAAGAACAGATAAAGGTAGTCTCTGTTTTTTTGTAGGCTAAATGAAAGAGTTACACAATTTTTAAATGGAATCTAAACATGAGTTAGGAATGAAAATAGGAATGGTGTGTGAATGGGAGGAAGTTGGTTTCAAAAAGATCCCTATTATGTTTGGTTACTTAAATACCTACATATTTGATAGAATTATATTTCCATTAATATACAAATGTGGCCTTCCAGCTATCAACAGTCAAGAGACCATGACCGACACTCAAGGTTTCATATTTGACTAAATTGACTTTATAATACAAAACCAGGTCAAAAATAACTAAAAGGTGGAGGTTAGGCAAATATATTAACCTCTTAACGACAGGCGGTCCTGGGACGTTTCCGTCCCATAAGGACCGCATTGATGCACGCCGACGCGCCGGTACACGTGACCTGTTGCGTGTATCTGCACGTCGCTATGGGGCTTGATAGAGATCGCTCTGATCTTGGAGCGGTCAATTTCAGGCCCTATTTTTACTTACAGCACTTCCGGTAGAGCGCTGTAAGTAAAAATTACGTGACGTACTATGACCGTCATCGTTCCTTCAGTATTTCAAGGGCCGTAACGGTCATAGTACATCACATGGCTTTAAGGGGTTAATGCAGTGATTCTCAAGGAGGGTGCCGTGGCAGTTTGGTGTGCCACGGACATCATCTTAGGGTGCCTCACATTTTCTATGAAGACTGACAAATGTGGACTTTTAAATTAAAATTTTATAGAAATTGTTCTGCACAATATGTTTAGTTTTGTTACTATGATTGTAAGACCTAATAATAACTGTATATTTATGTATTGTACCCTTCATTATGCCCTTGATAAAGTATATTAAATATGTTAGGGGTGCCCCGAATGTTCTAGATTATGTGTTAGGGGTGCCCTGAACAAAAAAAGATTGAGAACCACTGTATTAATGGGTTAGAAAGGGTCACTATAATATCATCTACAAATTGTATATTCATTGTCAGCAATTCTGATTCCAGAAATATTATGCGCGCTCCTAGTTGTCTGAGCCAAAGTATCCATGACTAGAGCAAATATTAAATGAGATAGGGGACATCCCTGATGAGTTCCATTAGTGAGCGGGAAGCAAGGGGAATTAAATCCTGTGACAGTGACAACGATGAGGGGACAAGAATACATGGACAAAAATGGCATGGTAGATATTTGCAATAAATCCAAATTTGATGAAAAGATGTTTTAGAAATAACAAATTAACTCTATCAGAAGCCTTTTCAACATCCAAGTCTAGAAGGTTAAAACAAAGCCAACCTGGTTTTAATGAATAATGGACATTCAAATGCATTGTCTTTTACATATTAGTTTGGCATAATTCTTACCGGCATTGTTGAGCAGAGATATAGAATAGTATATTCTAGGGTTAGAAAAGGATTTCCTGGCTGTAGAGATAGTGGATATAGAGGCTAACTAAATTTCAAAGGGAATGGGGCTACCACTTACCACTCAGAGAACCATTAAAGGGATAGTAATACTACATTTTAACTTTATTTTATTTTGTAGGCATTAAAAAAACATGAAGAACGATATAAGTCTTATCTCTCAAACCTTTATGGTTTAAGAGATATTCACAAGCAAAGTTTCCCCTCCCGCCCCTTTTACCCAGTGTAAGCCATCTCTTCTCAGATGTGGAATCCAGTCCATAGACCAGACAGATAACAGAAGGGGACAATCTTCTTCCTATGAGAACAATGAAAGCCCTGCCCCCCTTGACAAGTTTTTCAGGTTTTTCCCTTATCTTAATTGAAGATTGTCCCTCTCTGCAGTCTACCTGGGCACATCCCTTCTGATCTGGCTGAGCAGTGTTACATCAGTAAAAGGGGTGGGAGGGGGACACTTTGTCATTGAATTACTCTTGTACTACAACTCTGACAGAATTGAAATAACACTCTCCAAAGTCCAAATACTATGATGATTAATTAGAGCTGCTTTTATTATGAAACATTACTACCCCTTTAAAGTAGTTAAGGAGATAAGGGAGAAGAACATTTCAAATTAGCCCTAACATCGCTCTTAAAACTGAAGAAACGCACTTTATATCCTCTCATCCCCCGCCATGTCTTTACCCTAAACACTTTCCTTACACATTATATTCCCCTTACTCTTATAGAAAGAGGAGTGAATAGCAGTTCTTATAAGCAACGGCCTTGCTTTTCTGTATTTGGATAAACACTGTGATATTGAGGGTAGATTCTTTTTTTTTCCTTCAGAGTGTGTTTTGTTATTCCCTCAAGTAACAAAGGTTTTTGGGAAGTTTCTTCCACTGCTTAGCAAATATCTCACTTCTTCAGATCTGGATTTACATCCCAGGTGCCCCTAGGCAAGGCATTCTTTGCTCTTTTAGCTCTAACTGTGACAACAACCCCACGCCGCACATGACCCTGCCCAGAGGCGTAACTAGAAGCCACGGGGTCCTGGTGCAAGAATTGCCATGGGCCCCCAGCCACGCTGGTCCCCTCAACCACATTGGCCACCTCCACATTGACCCTCAATCTCCACATTGCCCCTTCTACAATGCCCCTCAATCTCCATATTGCCCCTTCCACAATGCCCCCATCTCCACATTGCCCCCATCTCCACATTGCCCCTTCCACAATGCCCCCACCTCCACATTGACCCTCAATCTCCATATTGCCCCTTCCACATTGCCCCTATCTCCACATTGCCCCTTCCACAATGCCCCCACCTCCACATTGACCCTCAATCTCCACATTGCCCCTTCCACAATGCCCCTCAATCTCCATATTGCCCCTTCCACAATGCCCCCATCTCCACATTGCCTCTTTCACATTGCCCCCATCTCCACATTGCCCCTTCCACAATGCCCCTATTTCCACATTGCCACCCAATCTCTACATTGCCCCTTCCACAATGCCCCTCAATCTCCACATTGCCCCCCAGTCACCACAATAACCCTAAATCTCCTACCTCCCTGGTGGTCCAGTGTCAGAGGACAGGTCTGTACCTCCTTCTGCACAGACCTCTGATCCCGCACGGTCCTCTTAAGTAATGCAGAGCGCTGAGAGATGATGTCATCTCCCAGCGCTCTGCATTCCGAGAGTGCAGGTCTGCCGGAGGGAATACTGATCTCCCTCCGGGAGACCAGCACTCTTGTAATGCAGAGCCCCAGCACTCTGCATTACTTAATTGCGGACGTTAGGCGAGAAGGTCGCAGGGGGCGGCCGTGCCCCTTGAGTGATGGGCCCGGTCGCAGGTGCGACCCCTGTGACCCCTATAGTTTACGCCACTGACCCTGCCCCAGTCATGGCATGGAAATTACCATTTAGAGCCTTAACTTTGTTTTATAGAACATCCACTGCCTAGGTTGTTGTATGTTTGGCACTAACCTTTTGTAACATTACTCTGATCGGGCAACAGAATACAAGTGTAAGTTTTTATGCCAGAATAGATCTTTATGAGCCAAAGTAGCTGTTTTTATGCCAGAATCAATCCTTTTGAGGCAAAGTAGAGGATTTTTTTACTAGAGTAAAGAAAAGGTATGGTAAAGTTTATAAGAAGATACAAGAAGATACAAGTGATAAGATTCAGAACAGAGAGAGAGTGATACTGTAAGATCTCGGGTATAATACGCACAATTTTACCCCACTTCACCTTACGTGAAGTGGGGGGTGCGTATTATACACAAGAGTTTTGGAGGGGATTTAATTTGTAATGCTGACGATCCTTCCCTCCCTCCCCCGGCGCTATCCGCTGTCATAATGATGTTTACTGTCCTCCACTGAGGTCCCCGCTGTACTGTAGGAAAAAGAAGAGAAGCTTAAAATAAACTTCCTCTGGGCAAATCTTCAATGCCGGCAGCATGCTTGCATTTGCTGGCCACCTGCTTCCCATCAATGGGCTTTCAGGACCTTCCGCCTCTAGCCAATCGTAATGCAAGAATGCCGCCGGCATTGAAGATTTGCCCAGAGGAAGTTTATTTTAAGCTTCTCTTCTTTTGCCTACAGTACAGCGGGGACCTCAGTGGAGCACAGTAAGCATCATTATGACAGCGGATAGCGCCGGGGGAGGGAGGGAAGGGATCGCCAGCATTACAAATGTTTTTTTAGCAAGGGGGAAAATAAGGGTGCGTATTATAAATAGGCACTCTTGTTTTCCCCTAATTCTTGGGTATAATATACTCCTGCGTATTATACACAGGTGCGTATTATACCTGTGATTTTACGGTAGATTATTTCTATGCAAGACTAATGGTATGTAATACTTTTATTGTTGCAAGTATATTATTTATGTATACTCTGCAATTTATACTGGATTTACTAATGATATCTACTAATCATAATTTTTACATTTCTGTGCAATTTATGTATACGTATAATAAATATATAGCTGTTTAAGCATATTTGAAACTCTCACCCATTTTTTATTGTACTCACTATATTCTAAGGCATTGTGAGACCATTCCATACATGCAATATCAGGGGTGTGTGAACTTGTACCTAG
Organism: Rhinophrynus dorsalis; assembly: GCA_037306005.1. Classification (NCBI taxonomy): domain Eukaryota; kingdom Metazoa; phylum Chordata; class Amphibia; order Anura; family Rhinophrynidae; genus Rhinophrynus; species Rhinophrynus dorsalis. Next base: position 489,927,495 of record CM074722.1, on the reverse strand, counting down.
AATAGAGTCTTCATATGGGAAGAAAGGTAAAGCGCGTTGCACTGCCTATGGGGAAATCTGGCCCTGCTTTTCCTCTCAGGATAGTTTGAATACAATGAGTCAAACAACTGCTCCATGTAGGAAAATATTTGCAAAGAAAAAATTGTGAGGAATGAGTTAGAGACCTGGCGTTGAAGGGATTAAACCCCATTTAAACGGAAAGTATTGTTAAATATGTAAAACAATACATATCTCAAGGTTTATCTTGATGAGTAAAATAAGCATACTCCCAATGCTAAGGGGAGCCTTATTCACAAGTTATTACAGTTCAATACTCCACAGGCCAGTACCTCCAGTACAATAGCCTATGGAGTGATATTGTTACTGGCAATAGATGCCCATAGGCTGTTGTAACAACAGTGCCACCATATAATATCAGGTAATGGAAATGCTACAACTAAAAAACTGAAAGGGGAGCCTTATTCACAAGTTATTACAGTTCAATACTCCACAGGCCAGTACCTCCAGTACAATAGCCTATGGAGTGATATTGTTACTGGCAATAGATGCCCATAGGCTGTTGTAACAACAGTGCCACCATATAATATCAGGTAATGGAAATGCTACAACTAAAAAACTGAAAGTATAGGCTGTAATAATTTAATTAAATCATCTTTCAACAGCAGGAGTACCATATAAACCCTGCTCTATTTTTCATATTACTCAGTACTTTCCCTTTAAAGGGATAGTAATACTTAAAATGTAAAAAAAGTATGTTGTAGGGTTTATCCCCCTGAATAAAACAAGGGTACTCCTTGCTGCTAAAAGGTGTTTTATTTAAACTTTATTACAGCTCAAAGTTGAATTTTTAGGTGCAATATCACATTGGCGTCGTTGCTACACCATCCTGTGGACAGCTCTGGTCCCGGGACCATAAATCTCCATAGGATGGTGTAACAACAGCGCCACTGTATAATTTCAGGTGACTGTGATATTGCACCTTAAAAATTCAACTTTGAGCTGTAATAAATTTTGAATAAAACACCTTTCAGCAGTGGGAGTACCCTTGTTTTACTCAAGGGGATAAACCCTACAACATATATATATTTTTTTTTACATTTTAACCCTTTGAGTGCCAGAGGGATAACAATGCTTTGTGTAGCTCTCTGGCACTCAAATGCTTAAGTATTATTATCCCTTTAAATCAATGGGAAGTTTTTGAAAATGTTTTCTCTTTTGTGCTTTATTTGATTTGCCATAAAATTAATAACAATTGCTCATAGTCCCCCCCCCAAAAAAAAACAAAGTTCAGATGAGTTCATATTTCCGAATCCATTCACTAATCATCTTAAGTTTCATTTTCTCGGTCCTGAATCCCTAAATACCATTGAATCTAACCTCTAAAGGTTGGAAATGTAAACAAAATTCTAAATTGCTGAATCGTAGAAACTGTGAAAAGGAAGGTGTCTTTACCATTTCTGAATACTTTGAAAAATAACCTTGCTTTTGATCTTTAATTAAAGTGAGGAATAATGTCTGAGGTTGGAACAAAGAGAATTGATCTAGAAGACGATTACTACACAATATCAGCAACCATTTATTTGGCTTGTATAAAAGTAGGACGTGTTTTGAAATGAATAGGCAACCACGCATGGCATGTTTACAGATGTAACAATGGAGAGGTGTTCATATCTCCAGGAACATAAGATAACTGTGCCACTTCAATTTACTGCTCAGTCGTCTATTATCAGGTTTTATAGAATCTTTGCGCAACATGTATCATCTTTTAAATGTGTTTTTCCTGCCTAAGAAATCTCTTCTTAAACCGATCCAGCTCATCCGAGCAACAATTATACACAAAACCAAGGCAAGAAGCCAGTTGTCTACAGGCTCGGAGTCTGAAGTTCAACAGAAATTGTCAGTGTGCATGTCAGCAATTGATCTTGTAAGCTCTATTTTATTTTAAAGGAGCAGTAAACTTTTTTTTTTATGAAAACACATATTTTATAGAGAATTTCCTGCTTAATAAAACAAGGTCAATCCCATCACTGTCAGACGTTTTATTCAAATATTATAGCAGTTTAAATAATCAGGAAGTGAATTTACTGTGTTCACTTCCAAATAGTTCTAACTGACAGGAAGTGAATTTACTGTGTTTACTTCCTGATAGTTCTAACTGACAGGAAGTGAATTTACTGTGTTTACTTCCTGATAATTCTGACAGGAAGTGACAGGCAGTTTCTATCACATTCTATGGAGAACTGTATGTCTCTGACTTTTCTGACTTTCCTCTCCATTAGAATATAACAGAAAATCTAATTAGAATTTGACCACTAGAGGGCACTGCTAATGTAAAAAAACATGGGTTTAAACTGTAATAACTCTGGAAATATAAATCTCTTGGCAGTGGGAGTACCCTTATCTTACTCAATAGGAAAATCCCTACAATATATATTTTTTCATAAAAAAAGTTTACTGCTCCTTTAAAAACAGACACTCCTGACAAGTGAAGAGTGTTAAAGGTACAGTCAAGGTACAGTCAACTTTTTAGATGAAAAATATATGTTATTGTGTTATCCTGATCATTAAAATAAGGGCAATCCCTCATCTGGGAGAGGCTACATTCCAAAGTTATTGTATGTCACATCTGTTTTTATTTAAAGCGGAACTTTCACCTTCTATAAAGTTGCCTCCAATCATTAAGCATATGGCGACTAGCTTCATAATATTTCTATTAGATCTCAGAAGTACCCGATTTTGAAGTAATCCTTAGTCTTTGGAGACCGGAAGCCAGACATCAGCACAAAAATCTTGTCATAGAGACGTCAGTGTGCCTGTGCCGCCAGTCCCAGTCTCCTCTAGGAGGCATTGCACTGTGACTGATGGTGCAGGAGTGCAGATGGTGCTAAAGAAAGAAGCCTGGCCATCAGTTTCCGAAGACTAAGGATTGATTCAGAATCGGGTACTACAGTAAGTGCTATGGGGTGTAAGTGCTTCCTACCACATGAACTTCCGTTCAGTGAGTGGGAGAAACAAGAGCTTTACAGTACAGTGGCCCAATCAAGTAGAGGCTGTCTGTGAACAATGAGGCCATGTTGGGGTTTTAGGTGGGAGAGCGATCGTAGAAGGGAACAAAAGTGCATATAGGTTGGACAGGCTGTTGAGCAGGCCTTGCTCATAATGGTCATGGGGTGGTTGATAGGCTTCCCTGAAGAGACAGGTTTTCAGACAGTGTCTGAAGATTGAAAGGCTTGGGGAGAGTCTAATGGGATGGGAGAGAGAATTCCGGAGATCTGGTGCAGCACGGGAGAAGACCTGTAAGTGGAAATGGGAGAATGTAATAAGAAAATTCTGTGAAGAGTCAAGATAATGAGCTGGAGCTGTAATGGTTGCAGTGTTAGTAAGGGCTCTGTAAGTTAGCACCAGTATTGTGAATGCAATTCTATATGATAATGGGAACTAGTGTAACCATTGGCAGGGCAAAGAGGTATTCGAGGAGCAATGTGTTAAAGGGATAGTAACGTTTCATAATAAAATCAGCTCTAATTAATCATCATAGTATTTGGACTTTGGAGAGTGTTATTTCAATTCTGTCAGAGTTGTAGTTCAAGAGTAATTCAATGACAAAGTGTCCCCCTCCCGCCCCTTTTACTGATGTAACACTGCTCAGCCAGATCAGAAGGGAGGTGCCCAGGTAGACTGCAGAGAGGGACAATCTTCAATTCAGATAAGGGAAAAACCTGAAAAACTTGTCAAGGGGGGCAGGGCTTTCATTGTTCTCATAGGAATAAGAGTTTCCTCTTCTGTTATCTGTCTGGTCTATAGAATGCATTCCACATCTGAGAAGAGATGGCTTACACTAGGTAAAAGGGGCGGGAGGGGAAACTTTGCTTGTGAATATCTCTTAAACCATAAAGGTTTGAGAGATAAGACTTTTATCATTCTTCATGCTTTTTAATGCCTACAAAATAAAATAAAGATAAAACGAAGTATTACTATCCATTTAAGTAGATTAAACTAAGGCAGAGTTCATTATGGGCTGTCAGGTAAGAGACAGGCTAATTATAGGAGTGAGTTGCGGTAATTGAGATGGATGTGATGAGCATCTGGATTAGAATTTTGGTTCTCTTTTGACTGAGAAAAGGTTGAATTCTAGAAATGTTAAGGAGATAGAGATTGCATGAGTTGGAGATTGACTGAATGTGAGGAACGAAGGATAGGGCAGAGTCAAAAGTGATCCCCAGGCATCATTCTTTGGAGGTTGGTGTGATGGTGGTTTTGTTAATAGTGAGGGAAATATCCAGGGAAAGGCTGGTTGGAGAAGGAATATTATAAATTCAGTTTTAATTAGTTTAAATTTTAGATGATGGAAGGACATCCAGGAAGATACACAGCAGTGCGACAAAGGGCAGAAGAGAAGGGGTCTGGTGAGGAAAGATACATATGGGTGTCATCATGTCACAGCTTACCTTGGCTTCAGCATGATTACAGGAGCGAGGCTTCAAGCAGGCTGCAGGCCTCTGTTTTATCTGTTTGCTTACTGTTGTCTCCTCCTACCTACTTCCTACTTCCTCCCTCTGAGCTGCTCCTCCTACTTCCTGTGGGGGGGTTTAAAAGGCAGACTGAGGCCTGACTCAGATGCCCTTGTGTTGTTGTTTTTAGGTGAAGTACTTGGGATCTGTGTGTGACCTGGCTATCTACGAAAACCCACTCTTTGTATGACCCGGCTAAGTACGAGAACCCTCTCTGTGTATGACCCAGATACGTATGAGAACCCTCTCTCTGTGTATGACCCAGCTAAGTACGAGAACCCTCTCTGTGTATGACCCAGTGATCACGAGTACCCCTTACTATGATCAATTTGAGCTATTGGCCTAAGACAGACCACTGTTGTGGACAGAGTCTGATTGGTGACTGCAGGCGTGAATCATAGGGTCTCGATATAGTGACTGCAGGCAGAGTCACAGGGTCTCTTAGTGGTGATTGCAGGCGTGGGTCAGTTCTCCAGTCCAGCAGTCCTTGTGTTCCTGTTCATCAGATCAAGATTACTGAGCCAGTGTTCACAGTGGTTGCCTGTTCCAGTGTTCCAGTCGACGGATCAAGAGCTAGAGTTCCTGTTTCCTGCTGAGACTCACAGGGGCTTCGGCCCAGTCTCCAGCATTGTGGTCTAGCGAGAGGCCTACTATTTCTGGTAGTAGTGCCTCCAGCTAGTAACCCTTTCCTTGTTGTACTACATATTTATTGCTGTGGTTTATTCTAATAAATATTTTGCATTACATTACCGTACTGAGTTCTGAGCATTCCTGGGTGCCAGTGACACATCAGCATAGATAGATCATATTTTCCCTGACGAACAAGTGAGTTTCAACTTTGAAACGTGTTGGATGATCAAGGAAATATTTATTCAGATGTAGAGTTGGACATAATATTCATTAACACAATTTCCGTGAAGTAAAGAAAGTATACTCCCCAGTGAAGGACAAGTGTGTAAAAGCGATTTATACTTCAGACACTTGCGCTCACCTGTATATCGTTAAACGTATTACATTGAAACAGATAGCCACTTTCCATCACCACACATGGTGACCGGATGAAAGATTCCAGGTAATGTGTGCAGTGGCAGGATAAGCCTTGGAGACGCCAACTGCAAAAACACTTGTGCACTGAGTCTATAGCGTTTTAAAGGAATCCGGATTCACGAGCGAAGGTAATCCTTTATGCTTTGTAAAATCGCTTCAAATATATCTGGGTGATAACACACTTAGTTTCAGCTACAGACCTTCACATAATAGTGGGAGTATTCATAAGGTCAGAAGTCATCGTGGGGTAATTATTACACATTTGAATATATTTTAAAAGTGAATAGCCAAGTAATATCCTGAAGGATTAAAGACAATGAAGCAATACAGGATAATATCTAAAGGATTCCATCTAAAGAAGTTTTATATGGTTGTGGACTATCATAAAGTATATCAAGAGACTGTGAATAATTAAAAGCAAAATTATATCCACATCATTTCTGAATATAGCGTCCGTTTTACAAGCAGTCTGTTTTTAACAGATACTTTTCATCTGCAGCAAAAGTATCTAGTTTTTTAAGCTCCTCCATCTCTTTTTTAATATTTGTATCACATTTGAATCTATTGTTGCAAAGGTCAATTAGGATGAGCATTTGCTATACATAGAGGGTTATTATGATTGTAGGTAATAGGAGATGTTATTAATTATACAAGTTGCACCTCTTACTAATGTATTTTTGATGCATACAAAAAACTTTTTCACTTTTTAAAGTTGGAGCACAATTTAATATAATATATTATTCCTCTCTTTTTGGATACGTGTTTAGGATATTATAACATTAACTGTGCGGTTTATTATATCACCTAGGTGTGTGGAAAACTAGGGGTGCCATTTGATTTTATAGATTGTGAACTGCATGGCGACAACAGCGGATGGTCTGTGTGGCCTGAATCAATTTATGGCCCTAGGGATAGGAGGAGTGTATTGACTCATACGATAGGTGGGGGAGATTATATGATTTAGGCTGAACCAATTCTGATTTGTATGTCGCTGAGTGGTTGGACATCTGGAACTATTGGCAACCACAGATTTTTCCTAATAAGATATTTGGATAGGTGAAGTATTTGCAAATTTGAGATGTTTTAACTCTCATGGTGTATTGAAATAGAATTCATTGTGTTACTTTTAATAAATTATTATTTTTATTATCTAATGTCTGATGTTTGTTCTCTGTAAGCAGTAGTGCTTGGGATAATTTTGGTAGAGATAAAGAAGTGCAACCAGAGAAAGAAACCCTGAATGATCGGTTGGAGAGGTAGGATAAGAACCACGAGAGGGCATTGTCATGGAGACCTAGGGAATGGAGAGGTAGGAAGAAGAGTGAGTGATATACTGTATCAATGACAGATCCAAGAGAATGAGAATGGAACAGTGACCTTTTGACTCGGTAGAGAATAAATCATTGGCCACCTCAGTGAGGGCAGTCTTAATGAAGTGATGTGGGCAGAATCCATGTTGCAGGGGATCAAAAGGGAATAAGAGAAAAGGAATTTTGTGAGATGCTTGTATATAAGATGTTCCATGATACAGGCAAATGGGAGAAGAAAAATGAGCCTGTAGTTGGAAAGTTTGAGTTCAGAGAGTATTTCTTTAAGATGGGTGTGATTAGTGCGTGCTTGGAATAGGATGGGAAGGTGCCGGTTGCCAGAGAGGGGTTGAATAAGTGAATAAGGGTTGGAGTTAGTATAGGAGAAAGTTCTTGAATGAGCTGTGATGGGATTGTGTCAAGAAGGCACGTGGTTAAGTGTAAGCAAATATGGAGGAAAATCTTATCCTCTGTCATGAGTGAAAAGGAGTTAAACGTGTATATGTAGATAGGGGGAAGAGCTTAGCTGGCTGGGTGGGGGTGGGAGTTGAAGTGTGGAAATTTGGTGTCTGATAGTCAATCTTGTCCTTGAAGTAGGTTATGAGATCTTAGGTAAAGAGGTTAGTGGAAGGGGGCTGTGTTGGTGGGCATCAAAGAGATTTAAAGGTTGAGAAGAGGGGTTTGGGGTTAGAGGAGAGATTAGAAATTAGGGAAGAAATATATGACTGTTTGGACAGGACAAGGGCAGAGCTATAGAAACAGAAAATTAATTTACAGTGTACAAAGTCTGTTGAGGAATGTGATTTCCTACAGTGACTTTCCGCAGTGCATGAGCACAATTGGAGGTATCACATCTGTGTTTCTTGCCACGGTCGAAATGCAGTTCTGCAGGGGTGGCATACATTGTAGGTGCAGGACTGTCTAGGGCTGTTGTAAGAGTGCTGTTATAGAGAGCAGCAGTTGGTTCATGACACATAAGTGTAGAAATGGGGTTAAGGTGAGGTTTCAGGGATGTGGAGAATTGTTGCAGATCAAGAGTTTGCAGGTTTCTCTGCATGCTTTTGATCATGGAGGTGGAGTTGGATTTACGGAGTATGAGGAGGTTGCCGGTTAGGAGGTGGTGGTCAGAGAGAGAGGGAAGAGAACATTAGACCAGTCAGAGACAGAGCATAGAGTACATTATAAAAACAGATCAAAATCTGATAGATAGACAGATAGATATAGATATGAGATAGATAGATAGATAGATAGATAGATAGATAGATAGATAGATAGATAGATAGATAGATATAAATATGAGATAGATAGATAGATATAGATTAGATAGATAGATAGATAGATAGATAGATAGATAGATAGATATGAGATATATAGATGTATAGATAGATAGATAGATGATAGATAGATAGATAGATAGATAGATAGATAGATAGATAGATATGAGATAGATAGATAGATAGATAGATAGATAGATAGATAGATATGAGATAGATAGATAGATAGATAGATGTATAGATAGATAGATAGATAGATAGATAGATAGATAGATAGATATGAGAAAGATAGATGTATAGATAGATATGAGATAAATAGATACATATAGATATGAGATAGATAGATAGATAGATATAGATATACGATAGATAGATGAGATAGATATGAGATAGATAGATAGATAGATAGATAGATAGATAGAAAGATAGATACAGATATGATAGATAGATAGATAGATAGATAGATAGATAGATAGATAGATAGGCACAGTGATAGATAGATAGATAGATAGATAGATAGATAGATAGATAGACAGACAGACAGACAGATAGATAGATAGATAGATAGATAGATAGATAGATAGATAGATAGATATGAGAAATATAGATATAGATATGAGAGATAGCTAGATAGATAGATAGATAGATAGATAGATAGATAGATAGATATGAGATAGATAGATAGATAGATAGATAGATATATAGATAGATATGAGATAGATAGATATGAGATATATAGATAGATAGAAAGATAGATAGATAGATAGATATGAGATAAATATGAGATAAATAGATATAGATATGAGATAGATAGATAGATAGATAGATAGATAGATACATAGATAGATAGATAGATAGATAGATAGATAGATAGATAGATAGATAGATATGAGATAAATATGAGATAAATAGATATAGATATGAGATGGATAGATATAGATATGAGATAGATAGATAAATAGATAGATATTACTTTAAATACAGACATATGGTCACACAAACATACAGATCACATTGAAGGTAACATTTAGGTCAATGTACAGTGGCGATTCCTCATTAAATCAGGAGATGAAAATGACATATGTCCTTACTATCCTACTTACCCCATTTGTAGGACAGTGGGGTTTCCTCTAAATGTTATTTACAGCAAGGTACTTACAAGAAGTAGATGAAACATAATAATTTAATGCCATTTCCCTGCACATAATATGAGGCTGTTGTACAGGGACTGCTGCATTAAAGTCCTAACGCCGCTGGTATGCATTACAGGGATCACATGATCTAGTGCATACCCTACAGCCACTGGTGTTAGAGGATAACACGTGCGAGACTGTACTGGTGAATTAATACATTCTCCCCATTGTTTTTAAAGAGCAATTATTATGTTTATGAAAGCAGATTTAGTAAAAAGCCTGGGTCTGTACTGAACAGCCCCAGAACAGTTCCTATCAGCCTTTCAGGGGGACAAAGGTCAAAAACTGACCTCTTCAGCTGGTACCTAGATAGAACGTAACTCAAATGGTAGTGGATCACAGCCACAAATTTTCTATTGTGCATGCAGACTCTATAGACCTTTACAGCCCAGCTTGAAAATCTATCACTAGGGTTTATGGAGACTGTTCATGCAGAGCAGCGAGACTGGTAGAGTCTCTAAATTCAGTCTCTCTTGTGGAATCAATGAGGGAGCAGAGAGGATCTCTCTTCAGAACCCCATTCTGTTTAGTTCACAATACCGAAGATCTCTTCAGTTTCACTGAAATGGTCTTCTACATGTGCTTGGTTTGTACTTGGTTTGCAAGCACATGTAGAAGACCGTTTTAGTGAAATAATTCTTTGTCACTAACACGATTGTGGCTCTGCTGCAGAGCTGCATGATGAAAGACAGACCGGATATCCCTGCAGTCAGCACAACGCTGACTTCAGGGAAGGGGGAGGGAGGGGGGATCTTTGCCTTCGGTTATCTCTCAAATCATAAATGTTTGAGAGATGAACCTGGGGGCTATTAAATTATTTTGCAAATACCTACGATATGAAGGATAGTAATAATAAAGTATTACTATCCCTTTAATTTACAGCCTCTGTGGGCAGAGGCTGATTCTCAGGGCTCAGTGCATTCACTTGTAACTCCGCCCACTTCACTGCTAGTTCCACTCACTCTCTGCCCCGTCCTCCCCACTCTCCGCCCATTTTAAAAGCAAGCCCCACCTCCCAATACTGGCCACCCAAATCAAGCCCTACCCACTTTATGATGTGAATAATGACATTTGGAAACTCCTACTCCCTAACCTTAGTGTTCCTAGCAACAGACCTGCTGATATGGCACTATTCATGTGATAGCTGCCCTTAAAGGGATAGTAATGTTTCATAATAAAAGCAGCTCTAATTAAATATTCATCGTATTTGGACTTTGGAGAGTGTTATTTCAATTCTGTCAGAGTTGTAGTTCCAGAGTAATCCAATGACAAAGTGTCCCCCTCCTGCCCCTTTTACTGATGTAACACTGTTCAGCCACAGCAGAAGGGAGGTGCCCAGGTAGACTGTAGAGAGGGACAATCTTCAATTAAGATAAGGGAAAAACCTGAAAAGCTTGTCAAGGGGGCAGGGCTTTCATTGTACTCATAGGAAGAAGATTGTCCCCTGCTGTTATCTGTCTGGTCTATGGACTGGATTCCACATCTGAGAAGAGATGGCTTACACTAGGTAAAAGGGGCGGAAGGGGAAACTTTGCTTGTGAATATCTCATAAACCATATGGCATGTAGGCATGTTTTTTTAATGCCTACAAAATAAAATAAAGTTAAAATGAAGTATTACTATCCCTTTAACCTTTTTGAGGACAGAGGTGTGAAACAATGCTTTGGACACCCGGACACCCCCTGACGCTTAAAGAGTTAATCTTTATGTATTGGTCAGCACAGTAATGAGACCATTATCCATCTGGTCATTATACCTTGCTGTTGTGCTTCACATTAAGACTGTAAGGTCAGCAGGGATTTCCCCTTGATAACTAAGGAAATTAGTTTACCTAACAAATAAGGGATGTACATTGGTCGCCCAGGTCCCCCGCCACAAAACAGCACAAGCTAAAGTGCTGAGGAAGCCTGATAAAAGCATTACTGTCTGAAAGACTTTACAAAATGAATGATGCAAATTAAACTTAAAACACTAAATTCTTCCCTTTTAACGAAATCTTTCAACACAAAGTAAAATGTCTAATGGTTAAAAAAGAATGAGGCCACATTGATTGCATAAGTAATCTACTTGTTACAATGTGTTCTTAAGTGCAGCCGTAAATCAACATTACTTGAAAATTCTGAGGTTGGCTATGAAAGGGTAATTAGACTTCAGAGAGCTGATGAGTTTTACATTTTATGGCTCTATTGAGAATGTTGACGATGTTGTAATTGTGAGTTCAGGTGGTGGCCATTTTCTCTTTTAACCCCTTGGGGACCAGAGGGATGTGTAATACATGGTTCACTTAAAGGGATAGTAATGGTTCAAAATAAAAGGAGCTCTAATTAATCATCATAGTATTTGGACTTTGGAGAGTGTTATTTCAGTTCTGTCAGAGTTGTAGTACAAGAGTAATTCAATGACAAAGTATCCCCCTCCCTCCCCTTTTACTGATGTAAGACTGCTCAGCCAGAGCAGAAGGGAGGTGCCCAGGTAGATTACAGAGAGGGACAATCTTCAACAAGCCTAGGGTTGCCACCCAGATGGTATTTTACCGGCAGGCCGGTAAAAAATTGGCTTCTTTCCAATGTTAAAGGGGAACTTTCACCCCTTAATAACTAAATCTCCCTTTACTGCTGACCTGGCGACTAGCTGCTTAGTAGCGCTAGTCGCCAGAAAACTTATCCCCGTTCTCAAGATTTCGCCGTTTGAAAGGATCAGGAAGCACGGACGTCTCTTCACAGTGACGTCCGTGCGCCTGCGTTGTCAGTCCCTTGTGCACCGTATGCACCGTACGGTGCACAAGGGACTGACAAGGGACTGACAGCGCAGGCGCACGGACGTCACTGTGAAGAGACGTCCGTGCTTCCTGATCCTTTCAAACGGCGAAATCTTGAGAACGGGGTAAGTTTTCTGGCGACTAGCGCTACTAAGCAGCTAGTCGCCAGGTCAGCAGTAAAGGGAGATTTAGTTATTAAGGGGTGAAAGTTCCCCTTTAAGTCTATGGAGGGAATGCCTTGGCCGGTGTTTTTTTGAAGAAAAGGTGGCAACCCTAAACAAGCCCAACAAGGCTGAAACATATGTCTGTGGTTGGCTGCTTCTCTTGTTCAGGGAGGAATTGCCTGGCACTTCGTGGCTGGTCTGCCTTTTGGTAGGATCAGTATGATATGCTTTAGGATATTTCCTCTCTGTGAAAGGCACTAGTGAGCTAATAGAGACTGCACCCTGGGTAGGATACTTATCCTATAGAGCCTCATCACTTCGAGTGCAGGCTCGTTCCTAGTTGAGTGTCTCTGACTAGCTCTTTTGCATATGTCAATTGCCCTTGGGACTAGTCATCCTAAGTGTAACAGGGTAATCCAGACGTGGACCCCTTGCTCACAGTGTCTAGAGAGATCAGCTGTACCGGACTGATGAGGCCCAACAAGGCTGAAACGTATGTCTGGGGTTGGCTGCTTCTCTTTTTCAGAGAGGAATTGCTTGGCACTTTGTGGCTGGACTGCCTTTTGGTAGGATCAGTATGATGTGTTTTAGGATATTTCCTCTCTGTGAAAGGCACTAGTGAGCTAATAGAGATTGCACCCTGGGTAGGATACTTATCCTATAGAGCCTCATCAATTCGAGTGCAGGCTCCTTCCTAGCTGAGCATCTCAGACTAGCTCTTTTGCTTAAGAAATGGCTTACACTAGGTAAAAGGGGCGGGAGGGGAAACTTTGCTTGTGAATATCTCTCAAACCATAAAGTTTTGAGAGATAAGACTTATATTGTTCTTCATGTTTTTTTAATGCCTACAAAATAAAATAAAGATAAAACGAAGTATTACTATCCCTTCAAAAAATGTTGCACGCATAAGAGCTTGTGACATAAATACACAATAAACAGGTCGCCAGCTTGAAAAGCGCAACATCAGAATCTCGCCTGCATCAAATGGGCGAGAATCTTATGTTGCAGCCTAAAACATCGGCTCCATCCATTTTAGTGCCCGCATACCTTAAGCTTTAACCCTTTGTGTGCCCCCGACCTCCACACACGAATAACCCATGTCACCTCTCCCCTGCCTGCCATAGCTTGCCAGCAGCTTCCACCAACAAAGTTTAATGTAGTTTGTGCTATTCTAAAGGCACCTGGCTCCTTCTTGCTGTTTATGGTGCTGTGCGTGAGGCTGCGGTTTACACCATGCATTGCAGGTTTATTTGTCGTGGCCCCTTTAACAAACTGTAAACTGTAACCATAGCTGTGTGTGGGGCTACAATTACAGTTTAAAGATTCAGAGTCTGTTAAAGGGACCATGACTAAGAAACCTGCAGTGCACAGTTTAATCCGCAGCCTCACGCACAGCACCATAAGTGATGAGCAGGAGCCAGGTACATTTACAACAGCACAAACTGCATTAAACTTTGTTGTTGGAAGCTGCCGGCAAGTGACAGCAGGCAGGGGAGAGGTGACATGGGTTATTGGTGCATGGTGGTCGGAGGCACACAAAGCTTAATGTATGCGGGCACTAAAATGGATGGAGCTGACGTTTTAGGCTGTGGTATAAGAATCTCACCCTTTTCATGCGGGTGAGAATCTGACGTTGCACTTTTCAATCCAGTGACCTGTTTATTGCGCTTTCAGGTCGCAAGCTCTTATAAGATAAGTGCAGAACGTTGTTTTTTACTGTGTATTCATTGCCTGGCTTGCTCCTACATGTCTCTGCTGCCTGCAGGCAGCTGTTAAGACAAACTACTGGAGGAAAAGGGGAGGGCATATAATGCCACAGGGAGACTGCCGATGCCACAGGCAAGCTGCATAATGGATTTTTGTAAATGGCTTTTCTGGAAAACAGAGCAAATTTAAAAAAAAAATGAAATTACTTTTTATAATTTTTTTTCTACCATTTTCAGATGGGAGCAAGAAGTACAAAGGTAATAGTTCTCCTTTAACCTTTTGCATGCCAGAGGGATACTCAATGTTTTACAAAGCGTTAAACGGCTGTTCAGTGGGTTAAGCTTCATTTGGCGTCAGTCCCAAATTTGCTGGTCAGACCCTACCAGGCATATATATTTGCATCACCTCTAGATTAGTGGAAACTGAATTATAAAGCCCTTACACTCATAGTTTCCAAGAGTCATTCATTTAGAACGCAGTGGCTCTTTTAAGCTGTCACTTTAAAATATGTCTTCTCCCATAAGCATGCCGCATCAGCAGAGAGTCTGCAAAGTGAGATCAAAATTTATGAATGTATTACATTTAGAATCCTAACAAAGACTGTGTGTTCTTATGGAAAGATAATCACTGTCATATCTCACTACCTGCGTCCTCTAATATCACTTAAACAAGCTTATAGGTCGGTAAATGTAATTGTTTTGCTTTTTATTATGTATTAACCCTCTGAAGGCCAGATGAAATGCCAAAACAAGTGTTGGTGATGTCACTAAAATGCAAGGGTAGGGCTCATATGAAAAATGATTACTGCCTTGCTAAATGGGAAGCACTGCAGTCGGAGATGGATTTCTCTAACTTTTTTTGTTGTCGTTGTCATGAGTAAGCATCTCCAACCTAAAACACATTGATCCTTGTTGGTGGCATCATCTGCCAACTTTTTTCCCCAAGAGAACCCTGCCCGCTGAACTTGGTATATATATACCTAATCAGCTAAACGGAACATTTAAAGATTTAACCATTGACATAGAGGCTACAACTCCTGGACTATTAGAACGGCTTGTATTGTATTGTATTGTATTGTATTCCATTTAGAATTTCCATTTACAACACTTTGATAAACATATTGTTTTTATGCTTGTAGATGATATGTATTAATAAACAATTGTATTCTTCTATTTCTGAACCATCTATATTTAATAAATAAGATATAGATTTTTAGCAGGGCCCTCTGATCCTCCTGTTCTCCACATCTGATTGTACTATTTAATACCTCTGTATGTCTATTCCCCAATTGTACAGCGCTGCGGAATTAGTTGGCGCTATATAAATAAAGAATAATAATAAAATTAAGATCTCAGCCCTTCAGTCCATTTTTCGTATTTGCTATTTTGTTTTTTATTTGTGACCATTCACTCCTAGGTCACAGCGGACACTGAGCAGCTGGACCTTTAAAGGGATAGTAATACTTTCATTTTATCTTTATTTTATTTTGTAAGCATTAAAAAAACATGAAGAACGATATAAGTCTTCTCTCTCAAAACTTTATGGTTTGAGAGATATTCACAAGCAAAGTTCCCCTCCCGCCCCTTTTACCTAGTGTAAGCCATCTCTTCTCAGATGTGGAATGCAGTCCATAGACCAGACAGATAACAGAAGGGGACAATCTTCTTCCTAAGAGAACAATGAAAGCCCTGCCCCCCTTGACAAACTTTTAAGGTTTTTCCCCTTATCTTAATTGAAGATTGTCCCTCTCTGCAATCTACCTGGGCACCTCCCTTCTGATCTGGCTGAGCAGTGTTACATCAGTAAAAGGGGCGGGAGGGGGATACTTTGTCATTGAATTACTCTTGAACTACAACTCTGACAGAACTGAAATAACACTCTCCAAAGTCCAAATACTATGATGATTAATTAGAGCTGCTTTTATTATGAAACATTACTATCCCTTTAAGGAGTGTTATAGATAGAGCACATTTTACACTGAATTGTGGTAATTTGCTTTTTTCCCCACACCATGGATCTATGTTTGCATAGGACATAAGCTGGTGTTTGCTACGAGATTAACATTCTTTTAAACTTTTTGCTACAGTAGAGGAATTAATGATTTTAGGATACTTTGTTTCCTCTTATGTGCATACCTGGGAACTTTGACTTCTGGACTCCCCCCGAGGAGAGTCCTGTGATGCCAATGGGGGAGATAAACGAGGTGATTGGCAGCATAAAATGGGAGGATCTTAATCTTGAGTGGAGGGTGGGGTGTCATGGACATGAAAAAAGTTCTAGGAATAGGCTGGGGAAGGAGGAGAAGTGGGTGGGGAGTGGGAGGTACAGACAGAGAAGGAGGAGAAGTGGGTGGGGAGTGTGAGGAACAGACAGAGAAGGAGAAGTGGGCGGGGAGTGGGAGGAACAGACAGAGAAGGAGGAGAAGTGGACGGGGAGTGGGAGGAACAGACAGAGAAGGAGGAGAAGTGGGTGGGGAGTGGGAGGAACAGACAGAGAAGGAGGCGAAGTGGGCGGGGAGTGGGAGGAAGAGACAGAGAAGGAAGAGAAGTGGGCGGGGAGTGGGAGGAAGAGACAGAGAAGGAGGAGAAGTGGGCAGGGAGTGGGAGGAACAGACAGAGAAGGAGGAGAAGTGGGCGGGGAGTGGGAGGAACAGACAGAGAAGGAGGAGAAGTGGGCGGGGAGTGGGAGGAACAGACAGAGAAGGAGGAGAAGTGGGTGGGGAGTGGGAGGAACAGACAGAGAAGGAGGAGAAGTGGGCGGGGAGTAGGAGGAACAGACAGAGAAGGAGAAGTGGGCACACCACCACATCCGGAGAGTCATCCTCTGTCCCATAGACCCAGTAATCAGCAGCAAAAACTGGAGTCTCTGGGGGCAAATCTGGAGAGGTCCCAGCTATGCTTATGTGAATGGTTTTTATGGAGGGACTTTTGTTTTGTTATCAGGATTTTTACAGAGTGTTTGGAAAAACTCTGGTTTGCGCACACTGCACCGCAAATGGATCATTCACAACAGTTCTTTGAGAGTTACTTAAAGGGGAACTATCACCTCTATACAAGTTTGGCTCCTAATGATCTTCATATAGCGATAAGCTGTAATAGATGTTTTATTTTCTTATACAACTCTGCCCCTCAGCCTGTCAATCTTCGTCTGCTCCCCTCCCCACATAGCACCTCGTTCCAACCTCCTCTGATGACAGAGGATTTAACCATATATGATGGAGCAATCTCATTGGCTAGAGAACGCTCCAGCTTACATGAGAAACCCTCCATCATTGGAGGAGGTTGGAACATGACAATAGTTGGGGAGGGGAACAGACGAAGATTGACACGCTGCGGGCAGAGTTGTACCTGCAGTCTGTATGGAAGTAAGGCCCCGGCTCATGCATTCTTCTTGTTTTATAGAGTTCAAGAAAATAAATTATGTGGCACAAATCTTATCTCTCAAACCTTTATGGTTTGAGAGATATTCGCATGAAATGTCCCCCCCCTCCGTCCCCTCTCCTGACGTCAGCGCTGTGCTGACAGAAGCAGATCCCGGTCCTGGGACCAGCCGGCGGCTCTTCAGCAGAGCTGAAATCGCATTATTTAAAGTGTTAGTAATGTCTAAAAAAAATTTTTTTTTTCATTTAGAAGAGCTTAAAAAACTGATCTAAATGCAAAAAAACGTATCTCTCAAACCGCTATGGTTTAAGAGATAGGGACGTTTAAAATTTGCTGTTTCCTACTGACAGCTGTAAAGCTGTCAGCAGGAGATTCGTGTTGGTCGACACGGTGGCGCTTGAGAAGTGCCGAGATCTCGTTACTTACACGGAATCCCTTCATTGGAATGGTCTAAATCGTGTGCCTGAACACTAGGCACACATTTTAGACCATTCCAATGAAGGGATTCCGTGTAAGTAACAAGATCCTGGCACTTCTCAAGCGCCACCTTTTAGAATCAGTAACTGGTGCCACCCTTGAGTAAGAATAATTTCAGCTGTTGGTCAGTATCTTGCATTGGTTTTGCTGAATTTTAGACCATTCAACCTTCCAAAACTATTTAAAGACAAAGACATTTCAGAGCACCTCATATGGACAGCTCACGTCAGGTCGCTCCACAATATTTCAATAGGATTTAACTAGGTAATTCTAACAAGAATTTCTTATTTTGCAGCCATTCCTTTGAAGACCTGCATATATGTCATAGCATCATTGTCTCGATGCATGACCCACTTTCTGTTCAGCTGCATCACAAGTGGATGGCCTGATATTCTGCCCTAAAATCGTATGTAACAATGTAGAGTTCATCGCTGTGTCATGGAAAGAAGTTTAGGTCCTGAAACACTGTGCTTGATAGGTGGGATTATGTTCTTCTTGTTTTTACCAAATGGTTCCAGAAGGTGTATAGATCTGAAAGTTGTTTGGCAGATTTCAGAGGGGCAGCAACATTCTGTTTAGAGAATAGCGGTTTACTCCTGTCTATCTTTCCTTGGGAACAATTCTTGTTCAATCTTTTTGTGACCACTGTGTCATGAACACTCACATTAGCCAAGGTGAAAATGGCCTGTAGATCCATGTATGTTACCCAGGAGTTTGTTGTGACTTCATTGAGGTTGTTCCATTTTGCTCTTTGAGAGATTTAGGTTGGATGACCGCTGCTTGGTAGAGTCACTGTGGTCTTGAATCATCTCCATTTGTAGACTGTCTGACAGTGAATGGATGGAGCAAAAAAACCATGGAATTGGACTTATAGCCCTTTCTAGACAGATGAGCTGTAAAATCTGACTTTCTGAGGTCCTCTGAGATGTCTTTTCATTGTAGCATGACATGATTCCTCACAACCATATTGAGAATCCCAATCTCACACAGGTCCTGATAGTTTTATAAGGTGAGGCCTGCCAAACTCACCCTGCAGACCAGCGAATTAACTAAACACTTGATTCTAATGAGTCCCTTTAACTGGGCTGATGTTCACGTTTTTTGCACATGCTCTGCCTCTTAAGTAGCCATTGTTTGTCTAATTTATACATCACACGGACATGATTAATATCAATCCTATGATAACCTATGATACATTCAACATATAAAACCCCTTCTTACACACAAGAAAAGAGACAGACAAGTCAACTTTCTTGTGCAAAAAAAGGCCACAACATGTATTATACATTAGCAAACTGAAGACCAAAATTAAGTAACATTATATCAGCTTCCTGGCACATACCTGGAGGCATGATGCTGCACATCAAGTTCAAGAATCTCTGCCCCCTATTTGTGCCATCAGCAAAACAAGTGGGGGTCTAACTCCCCTAAGTTTGTGGGGGCAAATTAACAGTCCATCTTAACTTGTGAGGACCTACATCCACAAATATCAATGAACAACCTGCGCTGTAACAAAACAAAACTCAACAACAGGAGAAGAGCAGTGGGGAAAATTGGTCTACACGGAACCTGTGAGGCTGCAACCTTTGCTGAATATGACGTATGAATGGAGCCTCAAAGGGAAATATTTATAAGCAGAGAAACCTCAACTCACTGCTATCAAACTGAACCTATACTTTTGATATAAAATATATATTGAGCCTAAGGAATGGATCTGCATCCACCAGCAGTCATAGCTTTCTTTTCCCTAGGAGTCCAAGGAAGGTCGCTCATAAGTCACAATACTCTTAAAAGGATAGTAATGTATTCAGGGGCAATTTACAGTCTAGGAAAGTTTTGTTGGTTTAATTGAGCATTAAACTTTTTTTAATAAAAAAACATATATTGTATTCCTGTTGAGTGAAATAAGGGTAGTCCCACTACTGAGTGATGCATATTGCGAGAGTTATTACTGTGGTAACCTGTGTTTTTTTTTATTATATTAGCTGTGCCCTCTAGTGGTCAAATTCCAGTTAGTTATTTTGTTACATTCTAATGGAGAGGAAAGTGAATGATAAACAGTTCTACACAGAATTTGATAGAAACTGCTGAGTCACTTCCTGTCAGTTAAATTCACTTCCTGATTATTTGAACTGTTATATAATTTGAATAAAACAACGGACAGCAGTGAGGGTGATCTTGTTTTACTCAGCAGTAAAAGCTCCATAATATATAGGTTTTCTTAAAAAACAGTTTACTGTTCCTAAGATCCATAAAAGTGGCAATTTGTGTTAGATAGGACTCGCTTAAAATGGGGTACCTTGGCAGGGTAAGCGAGCTTAAATATATTTTGGGCAAATTATGCAACAAAACCTATATATATATATATATATATATATATATATATAAATATATAAGCACATTGATATAATATATGCTCTATACAGGCATCACATTTGGGTAATTTGTATGGAGTAGTGCAGGATGTCATTTTTTTTTTTTTTTTTTTAGTTTGTACCAAATTTGGGGACTTGGCAGGGCTGGATTTACATCTCAGGAGCCTGTACGCACAGAAATCTGAAGCCCCCCTCCCCCCCGATTTGCCACAATGCTCCTAATCTCTACATTACCATATTGCCCCATCATCTCCACATTGCCATCATCAGCTCCAACTTGCCCCCCCATCATCTCCAACTAGCCCACCATCATCTCCAACTAGCCCCCATGATCATGTCCATATTGCCCCCATGATCATCTCCATATTACCCCTCACAGTGCCCCCATCATCTCCATATTGCCCCCCGTGTCCATTTCCTGTCCTGGAGAGGAGAGGTCTGTATGTGCCTCCTCCTTCTACAGAGAGCTGCAACTGCTGGAAGCTCCCTCGCGGTCTTCTCTTCAGTAATGCAGAGCGCTGGGAGATGATGTCATCTCCCAGTGCTCTGCATTACTAAAGAGCCAACAAGGGATCTCACAGCTGAATAAGGCACAAACTGAGACCTCACCATGTTGTTGTGGGCCGTGGGTGCCAAGTGGGGGATCTGAATGACAGGCGCCCCTCTGTGGGGTGTGCCTGTAGGCAGATGCCTACTCTGCCTAATTACAAATCTGGCCCTGGGAGAATCCCTTAATTCCTTGATGTGTTCCATACCCTGTTCACCTGGGTTCTTAAATTTGTAAGTGTATATTATGTGTTTACATTATGGTATGCTAGTGCTATGAGTTTCTTTTTCTTTCAACTAAAATTGAGAGGATCCGAAGGGCTCTTTCCCATGGGTGACAAACCTGTAGAAGCCCTATACACATACCGGGGAACTCTCCGAATCTGCCCCAGAGATTCAGGTTTTCATAATGAAGTACCGGGCCTCCGGGACCAGAAGATGATTTTCCTGTGGCAGAGAGCTTCTTATGAAACTCTGCCCTCTTCTCTACCTTCCTACCCTGTTCCTCCCACTTCCCTCCCACTCTTCCTCCGTTCCCACTCTGTTCCTCCCACGTCCCGCAGGCTTCTCCTCCTTCTGCCCACTTCCTTCCAACTTTATTTCAGGGCCTGTTAAGCCCTGTTAAGTATTTCTAATATGGACACTGTTTTTTTTTAGATTAAAGTGAGATGTATGATTAGAAGGTGAGTTTAACATGAACACTGATTTTGTAGAGAGATTAAGGTATGTGGGGGTTATTATTAAAAGGTGATTTTAAAATGAAAATTGATTTTCAGGACAGATTAAGTAAAATGAGGGTTACTATTAGGATGTGATTGTAACATGAACACTGATTCCCTGGAAGAAAATCAGTGTTCATTTGAAACAGATTAAGAGTGACTTACTTTCTCAATTTTGTGGAAATGTACCAAACGTCCGTTATGCCTGTAAGGTGTCCAGTGCATTGGCAAAAAAATGTCTTCTAGTTTATGTGGGCCAGAATGAAGAAATGATGTTAACCCATTACAGACCAAGTGATGGTAAGAGAATTTGTGTGGTGCACACGAAGTTGGTGGGAAGTGGAACGATCGTAAAATATCAGGAAAAAGGCAAATGTGGCTACTTACATGAAATTGAAATTGCTCTTAACCCTTTGAAATTGCTCTTAACCCTTTGGGTGGCAGAAAGGTATCCAACGCATTGCATAACAACATAACAGAGATTGTTTTTGGTGTGCAGTGTAATCCCACAGATGGCGTGACATGCAGTAAGTCATGAACACAATGAACTGTCCGAAAATTGCCCTTGTCATCTCGCGCAGTGAACATCTGTGAGGCTTTTGGGAGGTGTAGTGCAATCAAGCATGTGTGCTGTGCTGTTAGTGCTTACGGAGTCCCTGCTGAAATGTAGGCAATATATTTGTGCCGAAACTAAGATATTTTTGCCATTGGCAAACAGGACTGGATCAACACGGGGATGTCTGCGGGTAAGTGGGGGAATGAGGCAGGGAAACGGCTGACACAAGGTGGTAAGGCAAATGTAATATGTCCGGATAAGCTATATATGCGATTGTGCGCTGTTGTTAATGATATAGTGGTGTGGTGTGCAAGTCAACAAGAGCGGACAGTGTGGCGTGGGAAAATGGGGTATTTGGAGAAGGCTGAAGTGTGTAGCATAAGAAGTGTGAGGTAGTGAAAGAGTAAAAAGGAACGAGTTGTGATGTAACTACTGCTGCAACAGAGGCTAGTGATAGTCATGGATTGTATGTGTGTGCGTGTGGTGTAGGTGGAAAATAAAGTGAGTGCAAAGTTGTGTGCGTGGAGGGGCTTGTGTGTATGTGTGGGCCTTGTGTCTGTTTCTGGGGCTTGTGTGTGGGGCTTGTGCGTGTGTCTGTGGCGTAGGAGAGAGTGGCAGACATTTTTTTCCCCCAGTTTTATAGTGGTGGGCGGGCTGGAAAGAGGGGGTGGGCCAACTCCTGCATGATTTTCACAGGATAGCAGTGGCCGATCACACCACCATTGAATCACCCAATGGGAGCAGTAACTCCTTCTATGAAAATCACACCCCCATTGAATCACCCAATGGCAACAGTAACTCCTCCTTACTGCCGCCCCTGGGTGTGTTTTGCCAGGCACAAAGTCTTCTTTTATATATAGATATACACACACACACACATATATATTTTTTTTAATTTACTAATTTCGATATTTTGATATTTACTTTACATTTCACACAAAACCTGTCTATTTCAGTATTCACAATCGATAAATTGCTATTTCCTTCAATTATGATAAGTTTCTCACTTTCAGAACTTCACATTTCCTCCACTTTTTTCTTAACATGCAAATTCTGGTGTTTGCGCAACTCTTTTCATACGACAAATTTTCTTTACCTCTATATACAACAATGGCGAATAGTTTAGCCATGCCCTTGCCCCCATCCATTTGTCTGTAAATTCTGGAGTAGTTTCGTACACAACGGACGTTACTAGTTTTTTTGTCATATATTCTATAGAAAATATGTCGTTCATGAATACAATTATTATTCTTGTTGGTCATATAACATTTTCTTGTCGATATACCTTTGAATATACGGTCTTCTGTTGCCCATGGGAAAGGCACCATAGCCCAGTACGGTACCATTCATAGCAGGTGACATCATCATGGCAGCACCGTTCATGTAAAAGGAGTCTAAATGTTTTTCTATATTTTCACAATTTCTCCTGGTGACTCAGGGATTCTTAAATTAGCTACAGTCTGTTTCAATGTGCTTCTTCTATACGAACTGAGTCCAAAGCTTATTGCAGGTAAGCATAATAAAAGTTTAATAACAGTGATGTAACATGGCTGCACTCACTGCATGTGCCACTTACTTTCACTTTCCTTATCTGCAGCCTGCCACTTCCTAATAGTTTCAGTGTCCCACTATAAGTGCTCCCACTGGAAACTACAGCTAACATTTATAGTTCCACACATATTGTTACACAGTCCAGTGCTGTATTATATGCCATGACATTCTGATCAATATATACCAGTTAAAACCAGTGAAATGGCTTGTTTTACAAACTCCAGCAAAGCATCGCATTGCACCCCTTGCTGGCATCCTGAGGTGCTACTGGGTTAGAGTAAAATGGGGGATTAGAATCAAGCACATTATTAGTATCGTCACATCCCATGTGCACCATTACTATTAGAGTAATCAGCAGAGTATTACTCCAATACATGCTGTGGATTTGTAATAATATTCAGGTCTTTAAAGTGTTAGTATCTCCTAGGACAAATCTGAGATATGTAAAGTAGGATCTTGAAAGATGAAAACAAAAAAGATCTGTGTTATAATGCTTTCATCTTTATATTCACATCTCGTATTCACAAGCTCATACCTCCCAACATTTCAAATTGCCAAAAAGGGACACTTATGTTTTAGGGGGTGTTGCTGGGGGCGCATCTGGTGGGTGTGGCATTACCAAGAATTTTTAGGCTATTTCATGACCTATTGTCACCTCCTTGTGAAACCTAATAAATGATTTAGAACAAGACCAAAGTATTTTATTTACACAGACTAATTTATAAACACAGATACTGACACTTTATTGCTGTAAAGCAGTATGATACACTTATATACACACCACACAATCTGATCTCCTAAAAAGAGGGACATCAGGGTGGGAAAGAGGGACAGAGGGATTTGGGTCTAAAAGAGGGACTGTCCCTCCTAAAGAGCGACACTTGGAAGGTATGTGTTGGTCCTAGAACAGTGGGTGAGAGTCTGTGCTCTAAACTCACCTCCTTTTCTGGGTATGTAAGATCCTGAGATTCCATTTATCTCCTTCACCTCATGTCGCATGTTAAAGGGATAGCAATACCTATAATGAAGCACAGCTCAGTGTATTCTTTATTCTATTTTTAGCACATAGCACTATATATCTATACTAACAGGCTTGTAGTTCGACAGCAATTGAATCTGAAAGGATCCCCCTCCAACCCCTTCTGGCCACCTCCCATCAGTTGTTGAATCCAGTCGTGGGACAATCTTCTCTCTGTAAGTTTAAGGAAAACCCTGCCCCCTTGACGAAGGAAGGCAGGTTTTTCCTTATGCTTACTCAAGATTGTCCCTTACCTCACTCCATCCGGATCAGCATGAGAAGTAGAGTGCTGCAGGGGAAAGGGCCAGTAGGGGGAATCCTTTCAGATTCAATTGCAGTTGATCTACAAGCCTGTTAGTATTGAAATATAACTCTATATGCTAAAAAAATAGAATAAAAAAGGCTTGGAGCTGAATTCTGTTATACGTATTACTGTCCCTTTAAAATATCTTTAAAGGAGCAGAAAACTTTTTTTTATGAAAAAATATATATTGTAGGGATTTTTCCTATTGAGTAAAATAAGGGTACTCCCACTGCCTAGAGATTTATATTTCCAGAGTTATTACAGTTTAAACCCATGTTTTTTTACATTAGCAGTGCCCTCTAGTGGTCAAATTCTAATTACATTTCCTGTTAAATTCTAATGGAGAAGAAAGTCAGAAAAGTCAGAGACATACAGTTCTCAATGGAATTTGATAGCAACTGCCTGTCACTTCCTGTCAGTTAGAACTATCAGAAAGTAAACACAGTAAATTCA
The DNA here is from genome assembly GCA_037306005.1 of Rhinophrynus dorsalis. Classification (NCBI taxonomy): domain Eukaryota; kingdom Metazoa; phylum Chordata; class Amphibia; order Anura; family Rhinophrynidae; genus Rhinophrynus; species Rhinophrynus dorsalis. Next base: position 489,902,155 of record CM074722.1, on the reverse strand, counting down.
CTTCCTGATTGTTTAAACTGCTATAATATTTGAATAAAACATCTGACAGTGATGGGAGTGACCTTGTTTTATTCAGCAGGAAATGTTCTGTAAAATATGTGTGTTCATATAAAAAAGTTTACTGCTCCTTTAAGTCTGCTTGTCTGGTGTAATCAGTGGAATGTTTAGTGTGTGAAAGAGGCAGGAAAGAAGGAGATCAACTGAATTTACCAGATATGGAGAAATTCGGAGAAGGGAGGAAATATGAAAAGCTAGCTTTGCATTTTTAAGCTTTCTAGGGCTACTTAAGGATGTCATGGAGAAGCTTTTGTCCTAAGCATGGGGTATAGGTTCAAGAAAAAACAGTACACCTTGGGATGGATTTGAACAAGGCCGCAGCTTTATTATACAACAACAATATGTTAAATTACAAATATACATAAATAAATAATTTAACCAATTTTTTACCCAACCTTGAGCCCTTGCTAATATCCATCTCCTACAGGCTAACCAGCCTATCCTACTTTGGAGCCGAAACTCCAAACTCCTCAAATTGCCACCTTAACTGCACCTCATTAGCTGTTAAATAAAGCTCAATGAGGCCGGCGTCTAACCCGCGACAAAGTCCGGGTGTTCTTAGACCTAGGCCGCTGACCTACCATCTACCGTAACCTCCACCATCTTACTACCACTCTATACATTGGCAAGGGCCCAAGCCGCCAACATAGCTGCGACAAAATAGAAAAAACAAGTATAATAAAGAATAAATTACATTTATAAAACATTCTTATAAAACAGGGAGGGAGGGAACTGCTTCTTCTCCGGTTTAAGCCTAACTGCCACACCAACAGGAAGTGACAATCGTACTTATCCCTCCTCTGTTGGTCTAAAGCACCAAAGCCACACCCACTTTTTTCTCCCACCAAACCCCAGCCCGGACATGTCTCCCCTCCTAAAGTCCGTGGAGTTCTTTAACGCTGTATTTATTAAGAAACGTTTTTTTCCTGCTAGGAAGCATTGCCCCTAGGTAACTCTTTAAGGAGTGAGCAACAAATTGCTGTACTCAAAGGGATAGTAATACTTCGTTTTATCTTTATTTTATTTTGTAGGCCTTAAAAAAACATGAAGAACAATATAAGTCTTATCTCTCAAACCTTTATGGTTTATGAGATATTCACAAGCAAAGTTTCCCCTCCCGCCCCTTTTACCTAGTGTAAGTCATCTCTTCTCAGATGTGGAATCCAGTCTATAGACCAGACAGATAACAGCAGGGGACAATGTTCTTCCTATGAGAAAAATGAAATCCCTGCCCGCCTTGACAAGTTTTTTAATTGAAGATTGTCCCTCTCTGCAGTCTACCTGGGCACCTCCCTTCTGTTCTGGCTGAGCAGTGTTACATCAGTAAAAGGGGCGGGAGGGGGATACTTTGTCATTGAATTACTCTTGAACTGCAACTCTGACAGTATTGAAATAACACTCTCCAAGGTCCAAATACTATGATGATTAATTAGAGCTGCTTTTATTATGAAACATTGCTATCCCTTTAATGCTGTATTTATTAAGAAAATATTTTTTCCTGCTAGGAAGCATTGTCCCTAGGTAACTCTTTAAGGAGTGAGCAACAAATTGCTGTACTTAAAGGGTTAAAGACTAGATGCAATACCGCATCTTTATACACACACACACACACATTAAAATCTGAGTCTGCAGACAAAGTGAAAAAGCTAATCAGGAGGAATGGCATAATCAATTTCTTCACAGGTTCAGCCAAGGAAATTGATGTTATAAAAGACTCCGAGACACGATGACCCTCAGATCAGTGCTGTCCTTGACCGGGGACATCCTGTATAAATGAAACCATTTTTAATCAAATTGAGAACAATGTCTAATTGACACCCAGTAAAGTTAGATGAATTCTTAGATGTTTATCAGTCAATAGAACTATTATAGAATATTGTTACATTATAACCCATTTGATGCTGGTGACAAGTCTAACTCATTGAGGCTGATGTACGAAGGCGTTAGATATAAAGACGACAGTTCAGAGATATCCAGTTTAATTAGCTCTCTCTGGTATTGTTTTCATATGACAAAAATAAGAATCAAACCGAACTAAACAATTTGTTCCTCTCTACCCCAAACAGATCCTCCTGATTTGCTGAATTCAGAATAAATTTTCTCTGCCACTTAAAGGGATAGTAATAGTTAAGTATTACTAATTCCTATAGCAAAGTACTACTTAAAAAAAACGTATTGCCCCCAGTTTCATCTCTCAAACCTTTATGGTTTGAGAGATGATCGCTTCTAAAGTTGCCCTTTCCCTCCCCCTTCCCCGTAGTCAGCGTTGTAGCTGACTGCAGGAAAAAAAGGAAAAAAAGTCGTACGACTTTTATGCGGCTCTCCAGCACAGCCGGATCGCATTACTAAAAAAGAAAACTTTCACTGAAATGGTCTTCTACGTGTGCTTGGCTTGCAAGCACACGTAGAAGACCTTTTTAGTGTAAGTTTTTTTTTGTTTTTTTTTTTAATTAATGCGATCGCGGCTCTGCTGCAGAGCCGCCTGATGATCTCTGACCGGATTTCCCTGAGTCAGCTACAATGCTGACTACGGGGAAGGGGGAGGGCAACTTTAGAAGCGATCATCTCTCAAACCATAAAGGTTTGAGAGATGACACTGGGGGCAATACATGTTTTTTTTAGTAGTACTTTACTATAGGGATTAGTAATACTTAAGTATTACTATCCCTTTAATGATGTATCTCCCTACTATGACCAAATCGGTATCCTTTTAAAAGGCTTCACAACCACATAACACATTAAGCATTTCACCATAATAAAAATGGCGGCATGACAATCTCGCACTGCATGACAGCACAAGATTCTCATGTCACCTACTGTAAGGTCGCATCCCAGTCTTGCTGCCTGGCTCTATCGGTCACATCCCAGTCCTGCTCCCCAGCACTATGTCCTCTTCTGTGTGGATTAAACTAGTTGTTTTAATTGTTATCCTGACAAAGCACCTATCAGCTGATGCCTGTTGATGTTTTGCCGGTGCCTCCAGGTGGCAGCACTGACGAAACGGGCATCATCCTTGATTTGATCATACGAATTTTTATTTTCTGCAATGTGCTACTTTCTAATAATAATGATTTCTCTGTAATTTGTGGGCAATTCGTTACCCACCACATTGCCCTTTAAAGTGTTAATCACCAATATGGCTACTGATCCTTACTGTTTAGAGAGTCTGATCCTTTTTGAGACAGTGTTACGATTGCATGCTGGTGTCCTCACTCTCATGCATTAATCAGGATTGTTTCTTTATCTTCGGTAGCCGTTTTCAGTGACATTTATTGGCATACCATCTCACATTCATACATATTCTCCACTCTGTGCTCTATGGAGAAATTTAGTTTTTGATAACAGTGGACAGAACTTTATAAGCAACAGCTGTTTTAATCCTGTGAGCTTTACACTAGGCTTTCTGAAATTCACAATTAGATTTACTTTTTCTGTTGCTTTCCTTTTTTCCTTTCATTCCTATATGTGGCAAGTCAGATTATGCCCCGTTATGTCAAACTCGCATGTTTATTTGTTTTTAAAGTGTTAGTAATGTCCACAAAAAAGTTTTTTGCATTTAGAAGAGCTTAAAAAGCTGATCTATATGCAAAAAAAGTATCTCTCAAACCGCTATGGTTTAAGAGATACAGGCATTTAAAATTTGATCTCTCCTACTGACAGCTGTAAAGCTGTCAGCGGGAGATCTGTGTCGGCCGACATGGAAGCGCTTGAGAAGTGCAGCAATCTCGTTATTTACCAAGAATCCCTTCATTGGAATGGTTTAAAATGTGTGCCTGGTTTTCAAGCACTCGTTTTAAACCATTCCAATTAAGGGATTTGTGGTAAATAATGAGATCGCGGCTCTGCTCAACCGCTTCCATGTTGTCCGACACTGATCTCCTGCTAACAGCTTTACAGCTGTCAGTAGGAGAGATCAAACTTTAAACGCCTGTATCTCTTAAACCATAGTGGTTTGAGAGATATGTTTTTTTTTGCATTTAGCTCAGCTTTTTAAGCTCTTCTAAATCCAAAAAAACTTTTTTGTGGACATTACTAACACTTTAATTATTCAATTAACCCATGAAGGACCAGCGTACCTGGGGTACTTTTATCCTAAAGACTACATTCATCGAGGGGCACATGTGAACGATCACATGTACCGGGTTACTGAAACTGAGGCTGAAACTGACTGCTGGAGTCTTGAAGCTGTCAGTTTTAGGCTCCCGTCGTGATCACAGCGCTCCCACAGGAGAGCTTTGATAAAACAAATCATGACGTGCCAAGACAGTCAACCAGTTCTTAAAGAGGATCTATCACCTCTATAAAAGTTTACACTTTTGTAATCCTCATATAGCGATCAGCTTTAATCGTTGGGTTTTTTGTTAAAAAAAAGCATGCTGTGGCGAAATTTACTTTATTTAAAATGAGCCTGTGCCTTACTTCAGGACAGACCGCGGTTACAGCTCTGTACCGCAGTCTGTCAATCTTCTGTTCCTCCCTGAGCATGGCCGCATTCCAACCTCCTCCGAGGATTTCTCCTTGTAAGCTGATTGGAGCACAACCATACTTGGGAAGAGAACATAAGAAGATTGACAGACTGCTTTACAGAGCTGTAACCTTCAGTCTGTCCGGAAATAAGGCACAGGCTTGTTCTTAATAATGTAGATTTCACCACAGCTTACAATAAGGTAAACTATTATAGAGGTGATAGATGGTTATGATGGTCCTGAAGAGCTAGTCAGAGAAGCTCAACTAGGGACAAGCCTGCCCTCAAAATGATGAGGCTCTATAGGATAAGTATCCTACCCAGGGTGCAATCTCTGTTAGCTCACTAGTGCCTTTCACAGATAGGACATATCCTAAAGCACATCATACTGATCCTACCAAAAGGCAGTCCAGCCACGAAGTGCCAGGCAATTCCTCTCTGAACAAGAGAAGCAGCCAACTCTGGGTAGGATACTTATCCTATAGAGCCTCATCACTTTGAGGGCAGGCTCGTTCCTAGTTGAGCATCTCTGACTAGCTCTTTGCATATGCAAATTATCCTTGGGACTAGTCACCCTACGGGTAACAGGGTAATCCAGACATGGACCCCTTGCTCACAGTGCTTAGAGAGATCAGCTGCACCTCACTGATGAGGTCCAACAAGGCTGACACATACAGCTGGGGTTGGCTGCTTCTCCTGTTCAGAGAGGAATTGCCTGGCACTTCGTGGCTGGACTGCCTTTTGGTAGGATCAGTATGATGTGCTTTAGGATCTTTCCTCTCTGTGAAAGGCACTAGTAAGCTAAAAGAGATTGCACCCTGGGTAGGATACTTATCCTATAGAGCCTCATCACTTTGAGGGCAGGCTTGTTCCTAGTTGAGTATATGATGGTCTTGACACATCACAGCTCCTTCAGGGGTTGAAATAAAGTTTTATGTATTTTTGTCCTTTTTTTCTATTGTAGCTATGCTCACAGTGAACCTAGACTGAGAGCTACTTTTGCAGTTATCTTTTCTTTTTTCTTTCTTGATATATTTCCCCTGTGGTACCTTTTTTGGTCCTCTGTACATGAGCTATTGGATGATTTGTAGTACCAGTGTGCATGAGTTATATGTGTTTTTACGGATCGCATCCTATATTATAATTCGCTAAGGATGTTTGTCAGATGCCGTCATGCACAGTAGAGATGGCTGCATGCGCTGCAGTCATGCACATTAGAGACTGCCCGCGCCCCGGCTGATACGGAGCGGGGTGCTCCGAATTCCGACCGGAGTTTTCTCTGTGCACCTGTAGGTTCGCAGAGAGGACTACAGTCTGAATTCCAGTGCCCCGCTCAGTATCAGCCGAGGCGCGTTCGGGCAGTCAGTACTGCGCATGCCTCCAGTGTTGGCCCGTGTATATGGGCTTTAAATCTAGTTATATAGTAATTTGTCCAGTTTATATAGAAACAAAGACTTTGACAACAGATAAGAACCACTGGTTTCATCTAGTCGGCCCATTTTCTTACCTAAAATAACATGCACAGTGTTACATTTCAACACAGACCAGGTGCATCCAAATTTGTGTTGGTCACATGATGAGAAATTCAGATGTCTGAGGGCTACTTTCCATGACTATGGAACCTATTCAAGCCGCAAGGTTGCAGGTCCGAATCCCAGCAGGGTCAACTCAGCCGTTCATCCTTCCGAGGTAGATAAATGAGTACCATTGATTGGGTAATAATAACATCTATTAGTTCAGCTGCCGATTTGGTTAGTTCCGAGAGCGTGCGCTGACAGCGCTTTGAGTCCCACTGGGAGAAAGGCGCTATATAAATACTAGTTATTATTATTTTTTTTTTTTATTGATAACAGCTAGTTTTAAAGCCCGTGTATACGGGCCACAGTGCCACCCAGCAACCTTGGCTGGTGGTGGGAGCCTCTCTTCTCTTCTGGCGGTACTGCAGCCATGCGCAATACTGACTGCCCGAAAGAGCCACAGCTGATACGGAGTGGGGAGTTCCGAATTCAGACCGTAGTCATCTCTGCCCACCTTCTTGGGACCAAGTGGTCCCAGGAAGGTGCGCAGAGAGGACCCCGGTCTGAATTCAGGGTGCCCCAATACGTATCAGCAGCAGCACGTTCAGGCAGTCAGTACTGTGCATGACTGCAGAGCGGGCAGTCTCTACTGCGAATGACTGTACCGCATACAGCAGTCTCTACTGCGAATGACTGCACCGCATACAGCAGTCTCTACTGCGAATGACTGCACCACACACAGCAGTCTCTACTGCGCATGACTGCACCATACACAGCTGTCTCTACTGCACATGACTGCACCATACACAGCTGTCTCTACTGCACATGACGGCTTCTGACAAACATCCTAACGAATTATAATATAGGATGGTGAATTATAGCATGTTAGCAATTACAAAAAAAAAAGAAGTTTAAGCCCTTTGAATGGCAGAGTGGTATCCAACTCTGGCACCTTTCCAAACTCTCTGGCACTCAAATGGTTAATAAACTTTATTCATGCCAAAGTTATCCTTGAAAACATTAGGGTGTCAATTCTACAACAAGACTGGCATATGATTAAGCCCTGCTGACCTACTAGTCAATGAGTGCCAGCTAATTGAGTAACAAAATGTTTTCGCTAAAAATTTCAGGTGGTCCACACCCTGGAGTCAGGGGACCTCATACAGTGCATGATGGGCTCTGTTGAAACAGATGTGTCCAATGAGAAGCAATGTGTTGGAGACATTTTTTTAGCATCCAGGATGTGAATAGACACGTTTAAAGGGATAGTAACGTTTGCAATTAAGTAGCTCGCCGAGTCTTCTTTATAGTAAATGTAACACATTGCTCTATGTGTAACAACTAACTTTTATGTAGTTCAAAAGATACTAAATGTAGCAAAAATCCCCCTATCACCCTTTCTGGCTGTGTCACGCTGCCTCTCTGTCTGGTCCGGATTAGGGTGACCACGGGTCCCGGAATGTCCGGGACTGTCCCTTATTTCAGGGCTATGTCCCGCGTCCCGGGTCATCTTCAACCGGGACAATGAAGTGTCCCGGAATGAAGCCAAGCCGCCCTGGATGTCAGCCTGCAAGCGGTGTGTCACATCATGGACGCCGCAAGGGAGCGCTTGGTAGCATAAATCAGCGCTCCCTTGCGGCGTCCATGATATGACACAACGCATGCAGGCTGACATCCAGGGCGGCAATGCAGCTTACCTGATCTCCTGGAGGCAATCGCTCTAGTAATACAGAGCGCTGGGAGATGACATCATCTCCCAGCGCTCTGCATTACTGAGCACAGCGCGCGGGAGCTTCAGCTCTGTGCCGGAGGAGGCACAGAGCACTTTCCACGCCGCTAGACCACCAGGGACTCAAGGTAGGGCATGAAGGGGCAACTAGGGTGACCACGTCCCGGAATGGCAGAAGGGAAATGTGGTCACCCTAGTCCGGATGGATGCAGCAAGGGTCAAACTTCAGTAAGCAGCCTTTTCCTTATACTGACTGAATGAAGTTTGTCCCTCGCTACATCCGTCCAGTTTTGGGACCAGACTTCAGATTCAGTGGGAGGCGGCCAGAAGGGGCAAGAGGAGGATCTTTCTACGTTTAATATCTTTTGAACTACATAAAAGTTAGTTGTTACACATAGCGCAATGCGTTACATTTACTATAAAGAAGACTCGGCGATCTACTTTATTGCCAGCATTACCATCCCTTTAACCTTTTCAGTGCCAGAGGGTATGCAAAGCTTGGGAATGTATGTCTGTGCCCTATACTGCAGTTGATTTTCTCCAGAATTTCTCTGTGTTTCTTTTGAACACAAGAATGATGAGTTGCGCATCTCTCCGGCACTCACAGGCTTACAGGTCCGCCATCACCAGCGTAATGGGCTGTCTGCAGATCTTCTCTTGTACAAGCAGAACAGGAACCTTAAAAGAGCCCTCTGGGTAAACTGGACCGAGATAAACAAGCATCCTCCCTATTTTTCTCTTTTGAAGGCAAGCTGATAGAGATTTATGTCCTTGTATAAAAGAATAATCATATCCTCATTATTTCCAAGACTTGAACAGTTTTGCCTATTTTTCCTGCTTGATTTGTATAATTTGCTAACAGATTGTCATTCTCTTCCCCTCAGTGCAAACGTATTAGGTTTTAAGTTGCACAAGTAATAAAGCTGTTATTTCTGACTATCGCGTCCTAATAGGAGATCTGGCGCTGCTGTCCTCCGGCAGTCTCCTTTTTATACCAGTGGCATTTTACAGGATGATGAAGCTAATGTATTGAACCTTTTTTTAAAAAGTAACATAAACAGCTGACACAGATTAACTCTGTTGATGCTAGAGATGTCTCCATGCATTTCGAAGAAATGCGTAGAGACATTTTTAGCATCCAACAGGTTAAATATTCCAGTGTAGAACTTAAACACAGGGTGCTGTATCTTTTTAAAGAGATAGTAATACTTAAAATGTAAAAAAATAAGAAAATATGTTGTAGGGTTTATCCCCCTGAGTAAAACAAGGGTACCCACACTGCTGAAAGTTGTTTTATTCAAAAGTTATTTCATCTCAATCTTGATCTTTTTTTAGGTGCAGTATCACAGTGGCTGTGAAATTGTACAGTGGCGCTGTTGCTACACTATCCTATGGAGATTTATGGTCAACTGACCAGAGCTGTCCGTAAGGTTGGAGTAACAACAGCGCCACTGTAATATTTCAGGCTACTGAAATACTGCACCTAAAAAAGTTCAAGTTTCAGCTGTAATAACGTTTGAATAAAACACCTTTCAAAAGTGGGAGTGCTCTTGTTCTACTCATGGGGATAATTATTATTATTATTATTCTTTATTTATATAGCGCCAACTAATTCCGCAGCACTGTACAATTGGGAATAGACATACAGAGGTATTAAATAGTACAATCAGATGTGGAGAACAGGAGGATCAGAGGGCCCTGCTCGTGACAGCTTACAGTCTAAGCACTACAACTTATATTTTTTTACATAGTAAGTATTTCTATCTCTTTCACATCTATTTATGAAAGTGTTTATTCCAAAAATTCTACTCTTTACCCCTCTTGCTCCAAGGGGAAGGTAATGTGGAAGCATATAGAAATTATGATTGTATCCCATTGCTATGTGCATTGATTCCAACCATGTATTCACACAGAGCAGAGCGAAGCAGCTCCGTCCAAGTTCGATCCTCAAGGGCCACCCACAGGCCAGGATTTGATTTTCCTGATTAAGCACAGGTGATTTAATCAGCGGCTCATTCATTTTGATTGACCAATCTGTGCTCAAAAAGGGAAATAATTAAATCCTGGACTATTCATAACTCTTGAGGACTGATCTAGGACAGGACACCCCTGTTGTAGGGGATGTGTTTTGGGGTTGCTTGCACCTCTCTGTCATTCATAAGGTTAAAGTGCATGCTTCCCAACTGTCCCTCTTTAGGAGGTACAGTCCCTCTTTGAGACCCAAATCCCTCTGTCCCTCTTTCCCACTCTGGTGTCCCTGTGTTTAGGAGATCAGACTGTGCGGTGTGGATATAAGTGTATCACCCTGGTGTCCCTGTGTTTAGGAGATCAGACTGTGTGGTGTGTATAGAAGTGTATCACCCTGGTGTCCCTGTGTTTAGGAGATCAGACTGTGTGGTGTGTATAGAAGTGTATCACCCTGGTGTCCCTGTGTTTAGGAGATCAGACTGTGTGGTGTATATATAAGTGTATCACCCTGGTGTTCCTGTGTTTAGGAGATCAGACTGTGTGGTGTGTATATAAGTGTATCACCCTGGTGTCCCTGTGTGTAGGAGATCAGACTGTGTGGTGTGTATAGAAGTGTATCACCCTGGTGTCCCTGTGTTTAGGAGATCAGACTGTGTGGTGTGTATATAAGTGTATCACTCTGGTGTCCCTGTGTTTAGGAGATCAAACTGTGTGGTGTGTATATAAGTGTATCACCCAGGTGTCCCTGTGTTTAGGAGATCAGACTGTGTGGTGTGTATATAAGTGTATCACCCTGGTGTCCCTGTGTTTAGGAGATCAGACTGTGTGGTATGTGTATAAAAGTGTATCAGCCTGGTGTCCCTGTGTTTAGGAGATCAGACTGTGTGATGTGTATATAAGTGTATCACCCTGGTGTCCCTGTGTTTAGGAGATCAGACTGAGTGGTGTGTATAGAAGTGTATCACCCTGATGTCCCTGTGTTTAGGAGATATGGCTGTGTGGTGTGTATATAAGTGTATCACCCTGGTGTCCCTGTGTTTAGGAGATCAGACTGTGTGGTGTGTATATAAGTGTATCACCCTGGCGTCCCTGTGTTTAGGAGATCAGACTGTGTGGTGTGTATAAAAGTGTATCACCCTGGTGTCCCTGTGTTTAGGAGATCAGACTGTGTGGTGTGTATAGAAGTGTATCACCCTGGTGTCCCTGTGTTTAGGAGGTCAGACTGTGTGGTGTGTATAGAAATGTATCACCCTGGTGTCCCTGTGTTTAGGAGATCAGACTGTGTGGTGTGTATAGAAGTATATCACCCTGGTGTCCCTGTGTTTAGGAGGTCAGACTGTGTGGTGTGTATATAAGTGTATCACCCTGGTATCCCTGTGTTTAGGAGGTCAGACTGTGTGGTGTGTATAGAAGTGTATCACCCTGGTATGCCTGTGTTTAGGAGATCAGACTGAGTGGTGTGTATAGAAGTGTATCACCCTGGTGTCCCTGTGTTTAGGAGATAAGGCTATGTGGTGTGTATATAAGTGTATCACATTGCTCCACAACAATAAAGCTCACATCAATACTTGTAAAACATCAGTGCATGTGTTTATAAATTAGTCTATAAATAACATACTTTGGTCTTGCTCTAAATCGTTTTTTCAGTTACACAAAGAGGTGTCAATAGATCATGAAATAACTGAAAACTTCTCGGTAACGCCCCTCCCACTGGCCACACCCTCTAAAAAAAAGTGTCCCTCTTTGGCCATTTTTAATGTTGGGAGATATGAAAGTGACTAAACCACTGATTCATCACCCTGTGCTCAAGAATAGATATCCTGAGATGATAGGGTCTTGCGTATAAACGCAAACAGGAACAAAATGCCTGTATCACAGGGAACAGAAAGGATTCTGTTGATCAAAATAGGGATTTTCATCCCTTGATTCTGGGCTGCATGATATTTAACCCTTTGAGTGCCAGAGGGGTACGCAACGCATTGCTCTGCAATGCGTTGCGTACCCCTCTGGCACTCAAAGGGTTAAAACGTTTCTCTCTAGGAAGGAACTCATATTGCCCATGTGCTGAATTTTGATATGCCTGAGATAGATGAATTCTCTGGTTAAAGGAACACTAGAAGCTCCTAGTATTAAAGGAGCAGTAACCTTTTTTATGAAAAAATATATATTATATGGCGTTTCATGTTGAGTAAAATAAGGGTACTCCCACTGCTGAGAGATGCATATTTCCAGAATTATTTCTGTTTAAAGCTGTGTTTTTTACATTAGCAGTGCCCTCTAATGGTCAAATTCTTATTAGTTATTCTGTTACATTCTAATGGAGAGGAAAGTCAGTGACATACAGTTCTCCATAGAATGTGACAGTGTCACGCTTCGCTTTTCTTTTGTTCTTGGCCACTTACCCTTCCTGTACCTTCTTGCTGCGTTCTGAAATTCCTATTGGAGGCTGTGGGTTTTTAAAGGGATAGTAATACTTAAAGGGATAGTAATACTTAAAATGTAAAAAAAAATATGTTGTAGTGTTTATCCCCCTCAGTAAAACTGGAGTACTCCCACTGCTGAAAGGTGTTTTGTTCAAAAGTTATTAATTTTCAAAGTTGAATTTTTTAGGTGCAGTATCACAGTGGCCTGAAATTGTACAGTGGTGCTGTTGCTACACCATCCTACGGAGATTTATGGTCCTGGGACCAGAGCTGTCCATAGGATCGTGTAGCAACAGCGCCACTGTACAATTTCAGGCCACTGTGATATTGCACCTAAAAAATTCAACTTTGAAAATTAATAACTTTTGAATTAAATACCTTTCAGCAGTGGGAGTACTCTTGTTTTGTTCAGGGGGATAAACCCTATAACATATTTTTTTACATTTTAAGTATTACTATCCCTTTAACCTCCATAGGATCCAGTGCTCTTCACCCGATTATCGAGCTAGTTCCTGTGTGTTCAGAATTTTGTAGGTTCATTTATTGTTTTCCTGGTATTGACCCTTGGCTGGTATCCTGACTCTGCTTTGCGCTTCCTCCACTGTACCTGTTTGCCCCTGGTGTACCGTTGGCCCATCTCTCGACTACCTGCTCTCTTCCTTTGACTGATCAACGCTTCCGGTGACTATTGGCTTGTTCTGACCTCGCTCTCCGCTCCTGTGGCAGTTCGCTGACCCTGTTGCGCTATGCTGCTCTCCTTCCTCGCTGCTGTTGCCTGCTGTCTGCTTTGCAGTCTACCCCCGCTGGCCGGGCTTCCCTGTCTCTGGCAGACTTGGGGATCGGAGCAGCCTAGCTCCTCCCTGCTGCTCGTGGGTCCACTCAGTGAGAATCCCAGCGGATAGCCTCACCTGGGAACTCTCTCTCCTTTGTGGTACCCTTTCTGACTTCTTTGCAGGAGGACTGCCTAGTCCTACCTTGGTCAGTGGGGTGTTGGGACCTGCAATCGTGGGGCTAGTATTGGGGCTGCCTACTCTGGTCAGAACTTGCACTTGTTGTATTGGACCATGTCCAGTGGCTAACGGTGGTCCTAGCCTGCTTGCCCACTTGGGTTTCTATCCTACTCCATCACCACTGGTCTCTGATGGCCAACTCCCTCTCTGGTCCCCTCAGGGTACTTTGGCTCTGTCTGGGGTCTGCCTCCCTGGACAGTTCTCCTTCCTTTTCAGGCATTGTCAGGTTTATCTTTGCTAAGACCTTACCTGTTATCTAGTCAGTGTATCTCTTCCTTAGTGGGTCCCCCTTGACTTGTTTGGCTTCCTGTCTTCCAGCCTGTTTCTAGAACATCTGCACTAGGGATCCTCCGTTCAGCTGGAGTCTGAGAAGTACGGTACACCCCTTTTCCTATCCTGGCCAGGGTCTCGACTCAACCGAGATTGGGCATCTAGCTTCGTGGCCAGCACCTCTAATCCGGCTTAGGACGCAGCAAGGGAAAAGCGGTAACCATCGCCGATCACAAGCTACACCCCCTAGCAACTCTCTCTACCTTGCTGTCTCAGGCTCCTGCATCCACAGTGACAGATAGAAGCTGCTGAGTCACTTCCTGTCAGTTAGAACTATCAGGAAGTAAATGCACAGCAAATTCACTTCCTGGTTATTTGAACTGTTATGTTTGAATAAAACAACGGATAGTGGTATGAGTGACCTTGTTTTACTCAGCAGGAAAAGTCCTATAACATGTAGGTTTTCATAAAAAAAGTTTACTGCTCCTTTTAACTCCAATTTACCTTAATCTGGGAAGAAAACCCTTATGTTTATTAAAAAACCTGAATTCTGCATGGAGTGTTCTCCAAAATGTATATTTCATTAGTAAAGGACATAATGTGCATGGAGGCTGACATGATTCTTTGTTGTGGGACTCTGGGTCTCCAGGCTCTTCCCTCTGAGTCAGGAAAACTTGAAGCGTGAGGAGTTTGTGGCATCTGGTAACAGAGAATTATGTCTGCCTCCGTTAACATGCTATCCTGTTCCAATAAACGTATACTAATCCATGTACAAATGATTCATAGCAGCCGTTAGGATTTTTCTCCCAGATTACATAGTAACATATGTACTTATTTATAATTTTAAAGTCATACCGCCATACACTATAATTTATGCACAACTATAATCACATACATCCTCCCTCTTTCTATTGAATTCTTGATAACGTTCTCATTACAGGATTATCCTATATTCGGTTGACCACAGGAGGTTCCTAACTTTTTGATCCTGTTAATACATGGTCACACTGCCTCCTTGAGGTTATTAGCACTTGGTATTCCACATTGTCTCACTTTTCCTTGTTAAGCCAGGCAATGTGTATGTCACATATCACTGATTCACCCAGTTGATTATGACTCATCATGTTCTGATGACCTCTAATATCTAACCTTAAGTGGGGGAATCTATATTTCAATTTAGAGGAATGCCTAATTTGTGATATATTTGGGATTAACATAGAACGTAGTTCTCATAGATAAAGGCTCTTCATGATTAAATGCTTTTTGAGGTCTATTGCTAACCTACAGAATAAGATTCCTCTACATAAAGGAATCTTAACAATCTCAGTCCCTCCATATAGGTTACGTTCTTCATATAGGCCTCTTTGAATTAACAAAGAAACATGTTGTGACGAGCACCCATTGAGAACGAACAAGATAAAGTGTCTTGTTCTTGAGCATAGTTGCCCCTCAATGGTGCTACAAGTCACGTTTTTCACTCCCATGTGCCATTGCAGAGAGGAAATTTCCATATTCATATCAGAGTGGTCCCGCCGCCAGACAGTCCAGCTCCGATATGTCAGGCAAATCCTCCCCGCACGAGAAAATCAGCAAAACCACAGAGGTATGTTTCGGCCTATGTTGGCCTTGTCGGTGTGGTGCAGCTGATCCCCTCTAGGCACATGGAGAGCTAGGGCCCATGCCTGGGATCCCCTTCCACTTAGGGAAACAAAGAAACAAATGTTGTGACAAGCACCCATCGAGAACGAACAAGATAAAGGGTCTTGTTCTTGGGCACAGTGACCCCCTCAGTGGTGCTACAGGTCACATATTTCACACCCATGTGCCATTGCAGAGAGAAAATTTCATATTCATATCAGACTGGTCCTGCCCTCAGACAGTCCAGCTCCAAAATGTCAGGCAAGTTCTCCCTGCACAAGAATAAACAAAACCACAGGCGTTCCATCAACAGGTTTCTTTATCATCTTTTTATGTATACATAGTAACATAGTTGATGAAGTTGAAAAAGGCACAAATACATTAAAGGGATAGTAATACTTCATTTTAACTTTATTTTATTTTGTAGGCATTAAAAAAACATGAAGAATGATATAAGTCTTATCTCTCAAACCTTTATGGTTTAAGATATATTCACAAACAAAGTATCCCCCCCGTTCAACCAAATCAGAAGGGAGATGCCCAGGTAGACTGCAGAGAGGGACAATCTTCAATTAAGATAAGGGAAAAAGCTGAAAAACTTGTCAAGGGGGGAAGGCTTTCATTGTTTTCATACAAAGAAGATTGTCCCCTGCTGTTATCTGTCCTGTCATACAACCAGACTCACATCTGAGAAGAGATGGCTTACACTAGGTAAAAAGGTCAGGAGGGGAAACTTTGTTTGTGAATATCTCTTAAACCATAAAGGTTTGAGAGATAAGACTTATATCATTCTTCATGTTTTTTTAATGCCTACAAAATAAAATAATGTTAAAACGAAGTATTACTATCCCTTTAAGGTAATCTCCACAGCATTCCCTGACTGTGTGATACTTCATACAGACAGCAATCTCCTTGGGGATTATGGACTAAGGCATGATAATCAGGTGATGAAGTAGAGATGACTTCTCCAGTGATATCACTTCTCCAGTTCCTATGTTATTCTATAGAACCTATGCACTAAGATCTCCAAAGCTGGAGAAATCTTAGTTCATTGGCTCCATAAAATAATATAGGAACTGGAGAAATGATATCACTGGAGGAGTTATCTCCATGTTATCATCTCTTTATCACACCTTGGTGCATAACCCCTCTGTTGTCAGCTCCCCAAAGTCAAGCATACTCATGTAACAAGGGACAGAGGGATGAGGATCCCAGTAGCAGGATACAGACTGAGTAAGACTCCAAGGACTGGGAGCGGTTTCAGAAACACCAAAGGAGAAGGTACGTGCACACATATACACCAAGGGGGGCTTGAGCACCTGCCCTTTTTGTCCAAAGTGCCCTCCTGCCCTTTTAACAAAAAAAAATCTAATCAGTCCGATTTTATCTTATCCCAGTCCGTTTTTCAATTTTGATTACCGGGGGGTGGGGGTTGATGCTCTCCTCTTACGTCCAGGCCCTTTTTAAGTGTAAGGTTCCTTTAACATGCCGGCCTGGGTCCTTTTCATGTGCAGCCGGGTCTTCTCCTCTTGCGTGTTGGATCCTCTCCGCTTACGCCTTGCGCGCAGCGGATATGCTGCCATTGGATGTGACAGGGCTGGTAAGAGAAGTGCCCTTTTTTCATTTGAGCCCCTGCCCCCCAAAATGTCTGTGCACGTCCCTGCAAAGGTGAGTATAGGACCAGGAAGAGAGTCTGGATGAAACCCATAGTTAGCATATAAAGATGACATCTTAGTAGAAGAGCAGATGTGATTATTGTAAGCAAAGGCAGGTAATGGAAGAAAGGCAAACAAGTGAAACAATAGAGAGACTGCTTCAATGCATTGATTCATTATCTCTGTTTGTCCATCAGGGCTGGATATACATCTCAGGAGGCTGTAGGCACAGAAATTTGAAGCGCCCCCCCCCCTTGTGGGCCATCTTTACTGGATACCTCCACAATGCTCCTAATCTCCACGTTGCCCCCCATGATCTCCACATTGCCCTCACAATGCCCCCCATCAGCTCCACATTGCCCTCACATTGCCCCCCATCAGCTCCACATTTCCCTCACAATGCCCTCATCAGCTCCATATTGCCCCCATCAGCTCCACATTGCCCTCACAATGCCCCCCATCAGCTCCACATTGCCCTCCACCCCATCAGCTCCAACTTGCCCCCACCATCTCCACATTGCCCTCTATCGGCTCCAACTTGCCCCCATTAGCTCCACATTGCCCCCCCCATTAGCTCCACATTGCCTCCCCCCATCCCATTGTCTGTTTCCTACCTCCCTGGTAGGAAATCTGTCATCTGTCTGTGCCTCCTTTGGCACAGTCTTGTACCTGATGGAGCTCCCGCGCGGTCTCCTATTCAGGAATGCAGATCGCTGGGAGATGATGTCATCTCCCAGCGTTCTGCCTTCCTAAAGAGGCGACGAGAGAGCTCCATCAGGTACAAGACTGGGGGGGGTGGACAATGTGAGTGGGTGCCGCCAGCGAGGCGGCTATTTTTTTTTTTAAAGAATATTAAAAAAAAAAAAAAAAATACAAATGGCAGACACCCCTCGTTGGCGTGCGCCTGTAGGCAGGTGCCTACTTTGCCTAATGGCAAATCCGGCCATGTTGTCCATGTGTCTGACGGTAAACGGTAAACAGTTGAAGATAGTATAACTGTGGTACACAAAGCAGTACAAAACAATTTCCAAAATCTAGACGTAAAATATTGGGAAGTATACGTGAATTACCTATTTCTTGTAAAAACAGGGAAGCAGTTTCAGAAACACTAGCAACCTTTTTTGGATGAAGCAAAATGAGTAGACTTGTGCATGGGGAAAATTTTTGGTAAAATTCAATTTCGGACAATTTTTTTTTTCCCATTCAGAGGATCTGAATTTCGGACCGGAGCTGTTCGACTCGGACGAAATTTGGCAATAGTCCAAATTATTTGACCAAATTTAAAAAAAACTTTAAGATAATTTTAATTTTTTTGTTTAATAAACTTTTCTTAAGCTGCACCCATTATGTAACACATTATTACTGCCAAAACTGTAAAAAAAAGTGGGTTTTTTTTGTTTTGTAATTGTTTTATTTCTTTAATAATAAATGAGAATTTACGTATGTATATGTCACATCAAATTAAAGCCCTTTCTGCCCTTTAAAAATGGTATATAATATGTGGAATATATAGGAATTATGGTTGAGCACACACATAGCAAAAATACTTGAATCGCTTGTGTCCTTAAGTGGTTAATATCTACACTTTGCATGAACTGTAAAGCACCTGTTTTACCAGATCTATTTTTAGCAGTATATAGCAACACTGGAATAGTTTCAGGTGGGAAGGCGCCGTGCCATCTATTTTTAGCAGCATGTAGCAACACTGTAATAGTTTCAGGCGGGAAAGCGCCGTCCGAATTTCAGAAATTTACACCGATATTTCGGACTAGGTCCGTTTTTGATTCTGATTTTTTTTTTTTGTGTGCGGACCTTGGTTTTTGGAAGGTCCGAATTATGCCGAATAGCCTTATTCGCCCGAATTCCGAAATTGGCCGAACTGAATCTCTCAAAGTCTAAAAATGAGTCTATCCACAAAACCAGGTACATTAGTATAGGAACGTGCAGATACAAGATCCTCTATAAAACCCATAAAGCTAGATCCTCAAGGAAGAAATGGTACAGAAAGTGAATAGGAGCCTCTGAGAATCATTTCATGATATTTACTAAATATGCTTGTGCTTCTTCAGACCAGAAGGGATTGCGTTTCAGGTAGTCAAGAAGGTGTAAGGAGATACCAGCTTGGAAAAAAAATTGATGGTTTTACTATTGAAATGTCACCCTTTATTTGATACAGGCGATATTCTGATGTACCCTTTTGATTTGGGTGACATTATGCTCTCGCTCTTCTGATGATCACCAAATAGAGGGCGTCATTTCAATAGGATACCAAAATTGATTAGTCAAGAAGGAACTGGACCACCTTATGTTTTGTAGGGGTAGGCCAGTTTATGATGGCAGAAATTTTGTGAGGATCCATCGTAATCCTTTCAGGTGAAAGAATGAAACCAAAAAATTCTGTGGCTGAGATTTCAGACAGGAGCCATCAAATGAGTTTTCTTGCCTTTTTACAAATGTTTACCTTTAAAGGGATAGTAACACTGAAAACATAAAAAAAAAAAAAGCTCTAGGGTTTATCCCCCTGAGTAAAACAAGAGAACTCACACTGCTAAAATGTGTTTTGTTCAAAAGGTATTATAGCTCAAAGTTTAGTTTTTTTATGTGTAATATAACAGGGCTATTAAATTGCACCCTCCAATAACAGCACCTAAACATCTGCTCCAAAGAGTAGGAACACACTTAAGTTTATTGAAATTGAATACGAGGTCTTTCACAACATACATTTAAATTAGGGCGACATGAATATAACAATATATCACAATACACAGAAGACAAAGCATACAACAAACATCACATAGTTTCACAATTTTGGGGTGTAGGATGGGGGGATATAATTAAAACATTGAAGACAAACTGGAGGTACCAGAATGCAACAGTGACATATTTGCATACTCGCATGGGACACAGCAATGCTGCAATGTATGTCACAACCAATAGATGGCAGTGCACCGAACAATGCTGCTATGCTTGTCACCAACCAATAGATGGCAGTGCATAGCACAATGCTGCAATGCAAGATTCAACCAATAGATGGCGAGGTTCAGTTCAAAGGACTAGAGATAGGAAAAGTCCATAGCAGATGTATTGCTGTAATGTCCATGTAATCCCACAATCCTCATATATCACAGAGACATGAAAGTTTAACCTCTTGTTTCTTCACACTCCTCCCCCTCCGAAACGAGTGAGTGTCGGGACGGTCTCCCACAGACCCCCTGCAGACTCACTTGATTTACAGGGGGAAATTAAAATACAGTTGTCCTCGAGTCCTGCTTGTAGGACCAGAGTGTGCATTGTGCAGAGTCCCACAGCAATGTCCACTCCTGATAACTTTTTTTTTTGCATAAAAATATTTATTTACAAAAACAAAACATACACATCACAAAGACAAAACATTACTGTCTCTTTTCCATACAATAGTGCCTATTCTAAAAATAATTTCTCCGTTCTATGACCCTCCAAAAATGGTTTGCAGCTTCCACTCCGATATGTTTTCTGTCTATCAGAACATAAGAAAATAGTTTTACAAAAAACATCCCAAGTGCTTCCTCTACTGGGATCATTTCTCTCTTAAAAACATAAACATTCCTAATGTCCCATAAAGTTTCCTTCATTGAATTAACAATTTGCCATACTGCTTTATCCCCATCTCTAAATCCTAATTCGGATCCATAAATGACCATTTCATAAGAAAGAACTTTACCTGATACAAAACATTTTATAAACTTTATAATTTTAGACCACATATCTCGGGCATATGGGCAATTCCATAGCAAGTGCATAACTGTCTCATCCTGTCTACAAGTATCTCTAAGACATTTGGCAATTGGTGCCATTCGTCTACTGTGTTGGAAGCTTCTCACTGGCAAACAGTTATGGACTATTTGCCAGGCCAGATCCTTCTGAACATTGGTAAGAAAAGTAGCATTAACCCTTTTCCATATCAACCGTGTTATGTCAATAGTGAACCTTTCAACTGGACATAACATTTCCTTTTTTCATACCAGTCCTTTAATTTCTTATAATTCTGTACAGTCTTCCTTGTAACATCCACTCCTGAAAACACAGCCTAAACATCTCCTCTGTAAGAAAGAAACAAACACAGTAAGGTTTATTGAAATTAAATACCAGGTCTTTCACAGAATACATTTAACTTGGGGCAACATGAATATAACAAAATATCACAATACACAGAAGACAAAACATACAACAAACATCACAGAGTATCACAATTTTGGGGTGTAGGATGGGGGAATTTAATTAAAACATTGAAGAGAAACTGGAGGTACCAGAATGCAACAGTGACATATCTGCATACTCGCATGGGACACAGCAATGCTGCAATGTATGTCACAACCAATAGATGGCAGTGCACCAAACAATGCTGCTATGTTTGTCACCAACCAATAGATGGCAGTACATAGCACAATGCTGCAGTGCAAGGTTCAACCAATAGATGACGAAGTTCAGTTCAAAGGACTTGAGATAGGAAAAGTCCATAGCAGATGTATTGCTGTAATGTCCATGTAATCCCACAATCCTCATATATCACAGGGACATGAAAGTGTAACCTCCTGTTTCTTCACAAGAGCCTGGAGCAGCGCTGAGCTGCACCGAAGGGGTTAACAATGTAGTTTGCTCATCTCCGTGAATCAGTTGGACACTCTTATTGCTTATTTTAAAATGAAGCCTTTAAATCTGGGGCTATATTCGGACCTCAAGTCTGGTTAAGCTGGATGCCCAATACAAATTGAATAAAACAAAACTACTGAATGTGCTGTTTAATACAGGTGACATGAGAAGCTCTCACTTTTCTGACAGGGCAAGATTCTCATGTCACCCGTTTAATCACATTGACATGTTTATAGCGGTGTGACGTTGCACGCAGTTTCGTGTGCGACGTTTTAAAAGGATACCATTCTCCACAGCTAACACTTTAGCTCCTTTCACTTCTGTTTTTGAATCATTTAACCTTTTGAGTTCCAGGGGGGTGTCCAGCGCATTGCGCCCTCTGGCACTCAATTGGGTTTAAAAAATAGCAACATTGATTTCATTATTGCCATGTCTAAAAAAAAAAAAAAAATCTTGGGTTTATTTGTATGCCACATTGAGCTTGTGCCAGCTGCCTAAATATCACACAGTCAGGGAGCGCCGCGGAGATAAAGGAATGAGATTTGGGCATGCAAATAAAGACATGAAATGGTCACAGCTTCCCTTCTTCCCCTCCGCGGGGGCTCATTTACATGCCCATACAGAAATCTGTTCTGTCTACACTCCTCTATTCTCTGTGACATTCAGGTGTCCACACGGGTCTGCTGGGGATTTTACTTCGTTATTTTTATTAAAGCTGAATGCAAAATGATATTATTACTATGATGTAGTTAGAAGAACTTCAACAATTGTGGTACGAACCAATCACACCCCAGGGGACAATTAAAATGTCCAAAATTCCACTGATTTCAGTGGGTCTTTTTAACCCCTTAAATGCGAAAGTGATTGAGATCACATGCTTCTCAGTGCACATTTAAGATGTGAAAAACACAAATTAAATTCATGTGAAGGTTTATTTGTCCCACAATGGCTCAAGTTCTTATTAAATCATCCTCTATATCTGTACGAAAAAGTGTCACTTGATTTGTTTAACAGGTGGACTTAACTAGGTAGGAGTCCATCATACAGCAGTCAGGTGTATCTATATAATTACTCTGTATAACATAAGGACTTACCTAGGTTGGAGTCCATCATACAACAGTCAAGTGTATCTATATAATTACTGTGTATAACAGAAGTACTTACCTAGGTAGGAGTCCATCATACAGCAGTCAGGCGTATCTATATAATTATTGTGTGTAACAGAAGGACTTAACTAGGTAGGAGTCCATCATACAGCAGTCAGGCGTATCTATATTTACTGTGTGTAACAGAAGGAATTACCTAGGTAGGAGTCCATCATACAACAGTCAGGTGTATCTATATAATTACTGTGTATAACAGAAGCACTTACCTAGGTAGAAGTCCATCATACAGCAGTCATGTATATCTATATAATTACTGTGTGTAACAGAAGGACTTACCTAGGTAGGAGCCCATCACACAGCAGTCAGGTGTATATATATAATTACTGTGTGTAACAGAAGCACTTACCTAGGTAGGAGTCCATCACACAGCAGTCAGGCATATCTATATAATTACTGTGTGTAACAGAAGGACTTACCTAGTTAGGAGTCTGTCACACAACAGTCAAGTGTATCTACATAATTACTGTGTATAACAGAAGCACTTACCTAGGTAGGAGTCCATCATACAGCAGTCAGGTGTATCTATATAATTACTGTGTGTAACAGAAGGACCCACCTAAGTAGGAGTCCGTCATACAACAGTCAGGTGTATCTATATAATTACTGTATATAACAGAAGCACTTACCTAGGTAGGAGTCCATCATACAGCAGTCAGGGGTATCTATATTTACTTTGTGTAACAGAAGGAATTACCTAGGTAGGAGTCCATCATACAGCAGTCAGGCGTATCTATATAATTACTGTGTGTAACAGGAGGACTTACCTAGGTAGGAGCCCGTCACACAGCAGTCAGGCGTATCTATATAATTACTGTGTGTAACAGAAGCACTTACCTAGGTAGGAGTCCATCACACAGCAGTCAGGCATATCTATATAATTACTGTGTGTAACAGAAGGACTTACCTAGTTAGGAGTCTGTCACACAACAGTCAAGTGTATCTACATAATTACTGTGTATAACAGAAGCACTTACCTAGGTAGGAGTCCATCATACAGCAGTCAGGTGTATCTATATAATTACTGTGTGTAACAGAAGGACCCACCTAAGTAGGAGTCCGTCATACAACAGTCAGGTGTATCTATATAATTACTGTATATAACAGAAGCACTTACCTAGGTAGTGTCCGTCAAAATGAAGGCAGGTGTATCTACATAATTACCGTGTGTGACAGAAGAACTTACCTAGGTAGGTGTCCGTCACACAGAAGGAAGGTGTATTTACATAATTACCGTGTGTAACAGAAGCACTTACCTAGGTAGGGGTCCGTATTACCGCATACATACACATAAATCTGTCATCTTCAGTCCATCCTGTTGGTCATGTCCATGGAGGGGGACATGACCATTGTTGTCAATTTCTCAAAATGAGTGCCGATGAGCCTCAGTAAACCTTTATGGACCACAGGGAGATGTAACGCATTGCGTAGTAAAGCGTTGCTCTCCCTTGTGCTCCTTAAAGGGTCATACGGACATCGCCTGCAGCACCCACTTACTGCCAGTTATAACCAAGTCAATCTGTTGTCTGTTTCCTTTTGAAAACACCAGGCCGATGTGTAGACTGCTCTGGGTACAAAGAAGCCGGCATTTTACTATGGAAGCAATGAAAGTCAATTGTAAATGCTTCATGTATCAATAAAAGCAGATCTGGGGAGTAGAAAGCAATCATATTTCTTAGCCTGGTGTATAAGACTGTAGGGTTTGCTCCTATACTGCACTAAAGCAGTGATCTGCTATCTGGCTAAGAGGGAGATTTATGATGCGGTACACAAGCCAAATGCATTCTCAAACATTTTCTTGCCATTATTTTTCATTTTTACGACTGTTTACTTTATCTCTCTGTAAAGTATTTTGCTAGACTCTTAGGAGATAGCAGTGTACTAAGAGGATTTTGAGAAATTTCAGAGCGAACCAAATGCTCTACAGGGGAACGAAGATGCATTCCTGAATCAACGTTGATTGAAATGGGGCTTTTAACCCTTTGCGTGCCCGAGGGGTTTTCAGCGCATTGCAAAGCAATGCATTGGATACCCCTCTGGCACTCAAATGGTTAACAAACTGAATCCAACATTTGTGTTGATTTAAATGGGGCTTTTAACAAACGGAATCCAAATTTTCATTGATTTAAAAGAGCAGTAAACTTTTTATTATGAAAAAATATATATTGTAGGGCGTTTCATGTTGAGTAAAATAAGGATACTCCCACTGCTGAAAGATGCATATTTCCAGAGTTATTACTGTTTAAACTTGTGTTTTTGTACATTAGCAGTGCCCTCTAGTGGTCAAATTCCAATTAGTTATTCTGTTACATTCTAATGGAGAAGAAAGTCAGTGACATACAGTTCTCCATAGAATGTGATAGAAACTGCAGTCACTTCCTGTCTGTTAGAACTATCAGGAAGTAAACACAGTAAATTCACTTCCTGTCAGTTAGAACTATCAGGAAGTAAACACAGTAAATTCACTTCCTGTCAGTTAGAACTATCAGGAAGTAATCACACAGTAAATTCACTTCCTGATTATTTGAACTGTTATAACATTTGAATAAAACAACTGACAGCGATGGGAGTGACCTTGTTTTACTTAGCAGAAAAAGGTCAATAATATATAGGTTTTCATAAAAAACAGTTTACTGCTTCTTTAATTGCAGTTTTTAACCCATTGAATGCAAGTTTGTCAGAATAAAGAAAATAATTGGAACAATCGTGGAGCATACCAAAGGCACCTTAGGATATAAATAAAACTGCCAAAAAGTCCAACTGATTAAAACAGGGCTTTTAACCGTTTGAGTGTCACAGTGGGTACACAATAAAATGCTTTGCAATGCGTTATGTACCCTTCTGGCATCCAAAGTGCTAACCCCTTGCATGCTATTGAGGATTCCAATGCATTGTATTGCAACTGGGATGGACTGGGTCTACCTTCTCAGCCAATCAGAGCCCAGCTTTTTGTCACTGCCAGACTTTCAGTCCAAGCCAGTCATAGACGTACCTGGGAACTCAGACTGCATTACCTGGTCTCCGGGGCAGAGTCTGATTCTCTGGCGGTGCGGAGTTTCTTCTCCTTCCCTCCCACTTTCCACCCAATTCTACACCTTCCCACCCTGTTCCTCCCACTTCTCCTCCTTCCCACCCTGTTCCTCCCACTTCCCATCCACTTCTTCTCCTTCCCACCCTGTTCCTCTCACTTCCCTCCCACTTCTCCTCCTTCCCACATTGTTCCTCCCACTTCCCGTCCACTTCTCCTCCTTCCCACCCTATTCCTCTCACTTCCCTCCCCCTTCTCCTCCTTCATACCCTGTTCTGCCCACTTCCTTCCCATATCTCCTCCTTCCCAACCTGTTCTGCTCACTTCCAGCCCACTTTATGACATGCGGCTGTGGAAGCTCCACCCATCTGATTAAGCCCTGCCCCTTTCAAGGCACGAATCGTGTCATTGACATCCCCTGTCCAGCAGCACATGCACTCTCTCCAGGGGCTCAAAGAGAAGAATTCCCAGGTATGACCATACCTTGGACTATGATTGACAGAGAGTTCTATCATGTGTACCATTCTCCCTTTGAATATTAAAAACATACCTATTTCACTATTGTTCTCAGATCGCTACATTGTTATGCATATGCAGTTGTGTGTGTGTGTGTGTGTGGGGGGGGGGTGTTATGCACTAAGGCGTGATAAAGAGGTGAAAAATAGGTGATGACTTCTCCACTTCCTATGTTATTCTATGGAGCCTATGCACTAAGGTTTCTCCAACTTTGGAGATCTTAATGCATAGTCTCCACGGAAAAATTGCAGACAATGTGTTGTGTACCCCTCTGGCACCCAAAGGATTAAAAATCTCCATTTAAATTAAAGAGAATTTTTTTTTGGTCCTGCAGTTCATTTGCCTCGTAATTGATCCGGTTCCTCTTTGAACATCAGCCTAATTGAGTGTCCTAAGTGGTAGAAAGCGCAGTCAATGGGCCATATTCTGGATGCTAAAGTCAAGTCATTTTGGACCAAATCGACTGTTTCACAGAAGACAAATGAAGTTCCCTAATGATGTATAGTGGACTCATCACCCTAAAGTAAGTTTAGCTGATTGAAAAGGGAATTAAAAACTGTCTACATGTTACTCTAAACATTTGTTTGTAACATAAATAGTCTTTGAGACATTAACCTTTATTTGCTGGTTGTACAGTGTGCACTATGCTAATTTGTTTCTGGCCTGAACCAATATTCCCCCCACACTGTGATATGAATGAATCTAGGCAGAGTCCACACATTGTGATATGAATGAATCTAGGCAGAGTCCACACATTGTGATATGAATGAATCTAGGCAGAGTCCACGCACTGTGATATTAATGAATCTAGGTAGAACCCACACACTGTGATATGAATGAATCTAGGCAGAGCACACATTGTGATTTGAATGGATCTAGGAGGAGCCCACATACACTGTGATATGAATGAATCTAGGTAGAGTCCACACACTGTGATATGAGTGAATCTAGGCAGAGTCCACACACTGTGATATGAGTGAATCTAGGCAGAACCCACACACTGTGATATGGATGAATCTAGGCAGAACAATCACACACCCACTGTGATATGAATTGATCTAGGAAGAGCTCACACAAAGTGATATGAATGAATCTAGGCAGAGCCCACACACTGTGCTATGAATGGATCTAGGCAGAGTCCATCTTGTGTGACACTGAGAAGCATATTATGGATATGTTACAAAATCTGAGGCATTTTTTAACATATATATATATATATATATATATATATATAAAGTCCACTAGAATAAGCACTCACGCTTCATAACAATGTACCGGGTGCTCCAGAGAGATAGTTACATATATAGTGATAAGCTGGGCACTCACGGATTTTTACAAAACAAAAAACCAATTTAATGGAACATGAACTGCAACGTTTCGGTCCTCAAACCGGGACCTTTGTCAAGCAAACATAATACATCAAAAATAATTTAACTTATTTATAGAGACAAAGAGACACTCACCTCGTGTTAGCCAAATGACCCAATGTGATGACGTACAAAGAGACGCAGACTAGAGAATGATAGACAGCACCAGAACCATAGAACCCAATAGAACCCAAGAAAATCACCCCAAATAGTGCCACCTAGTGTCAAGGGGACAAAAAAGAATGAAAATCTTAAAAATACTAAACAACATGTCAAAAGAAACATTATATACTAGATCATATACCGGATCGTATATTAAATGTCTACATCCTTTTAACCTAGACATAAAGATATTACCAAGTAACAAGTCTAGGCAGACAAACCATCCTGCATAGAGACTTGATACTCTACGATGTTATAAACCGAAAATCGCTACTTAACATCAATATGACAAATAAATATAACTATAAAGATATATACACTGACTGTATTCATCTGTCAGACAAAAAGCAAGAAAAATTATTATGTTCATTAAGTCCTGATGGATTGATCGTATTTAATTCCTTAATCCAAAAGCACTCTCTCTGAAGAAGCTTCTTTGCTCTATCACCCCCCCGTTTAAGAGGGTGAACGTGTTCAATCCCAATGAAACTAAAATGAGTTAATGAATGTTTTGCAGCCAAGTAATGTTTTGCAACAGGTTTGTCTGAGACTGCATCACGAAAAGCAACCTTGATTGCTGAGCGATGCCCTGTCATCCTCTCTCTCAGGGTCCGTTCCGTTTTGCCCACATATGCCAATCCGCACGGGCAAGTCAATAGATATACCACAAAATTTGTTGTACAAGTAATCCGATCGTTGATCTGGTATTTTTTGTTGGAATGAGGATGGGTAAACCAACGGCCTGCACGCATAGACCCACAAGTGGTACAGCCCGAGCATCTATAGCAACCTGGACGGGTCGATGTTAACCAGGTTTTCTTAGTAAGCAAATAACTGTCCCTGGGATCAGTCTTAACCAGAAGGTCACGAAGATTTGGACCTCTTTTGTACCCAAAAATCGGACGGTTTTTAAAGACTTGGGGAAGTTTCCCATCCTTTTGTAAAAGAGACCAATTATCATTAATACACTTTCTTATCCTTGCTGAGGCTGACGTGTATTTACTTGGAATAATCATCCTATCAATTTGAGGTGTAGTCCCTTTAAGAGATTTTTGATCATTTTTCAATAGCAGTGCACATTGATTTTCTAATTGTTTCTTGGAGTAGCCTCGGGCCACAAATCTTTCAATCATTTCATTAAGTTGCTTATTTCTTATATCTTCAATCGAATTATTTCTAATAACACAAAGAAATTGAGATTTAGGCAAAGCATTTTTGAGAGCTGGTGGATGAAAACTGGAATTATGCAAAAGAGTGTTGCGATCAGTATCTTTCCGAAACAGACAATATTCAAGTCTATTGCATTTTTTAAAAATGTTTAAGTCTAGAAAATCAATTTCAGTTAGGCTATATGATGATGTGAATTCAACAGGGGTGTTTAAAGCATTAATGTCCGTGACAAAAGTTGTCAAGGACCCTTCATCTCCTTTCCACAAAAGGAATATGTCATCGATATAGCGATGGTAAAGTAAAATATTCTGCAAATAGACTGGGAGAATATAGCGACTCTCGAACATATACATATAAGCATTGGCATATGATGGGGCCATACTAGCTCCCATCGACGTACCAGTATTTTGCAGATAAAACTTGCCTTCAAATTGAAAAAAATTATTAGTCAAACAGATCTCCAGGAGTGTCAGTAAATACTCTACCGGAGGACCCAGGTATTTGTCTGAATTAGATGTAACTTCACGAATAGCTTGTAGACCTTCCTGATGGGGTATAATAGTGTACAAACTTTTTACATCCAATGTCACTAACCACACATCATTGTCCACATTAGATAAATTCTTTAAGATCTCAATTAAAGATGGAGTGTCTCGTAAGACTGTTTTCAAGCTTTGGATAACTGGTTGTAGACAAAGATCAATAAACATACCAATTGGCTGTAATAGGCTGTTTCTCGCAGAAACAATAGGGCACATAGGAGGATTTGAAAGATTTTTATGAATCTTGGGTAATCCATACAAAATTGGACACACAGGATATTTTATTCTCAGATAATTGCCTGTGTCCTCAGTAATCCAATTAGACTGGACTCCCAATTGGACCACATTCTCAATCTTATTTTTAATTTTCTCAGTGGGGTCGAAATTAAGCATTTGATATACCTGAGAGTCCTGAAGTTGTGATCTCAACGATGCACTATAATCACAATAATCTTGAATTACGATCGAACCGCCTTTATCAGCCGGTCTGATGCAGATTGATTTATCCTTCTGCAAAGATATAATGGCATGTCTTTCCTCCTTTGACAAATTAGGATGAGCATTACCAAAAGTGACAGAGGATTTATGCATATCTGCCTCCAATGCCGTTTTAAAAAACAGAAGAGACGGATTGGAGGAATCAAAGCTTCTTGTGCTTTTCAATTTAAATTGTTGTATCGTACCTGTGTCCGTTTGATGAGCCACATTAGCAAATTGTTCTTTGAGGCTCATTGATCTAAATAATTTAAATTGCTCAATTTCCCATTCAAATGCATTAAATTTATTGGTGGGGACAAATGATAAACCTTTGTTAAGCAAAGATGTTTCTGCTTTTGTTAAAGTGTGTTTAGACAAATTGTATACTACACACGTTATTTCTTTCCCTTCTTCACTTGTCCTTTTGCTCCAGTGCTGCCTTCCCTTTTGTCCCCTTCTAGTGTATCGTCTTCTTTTATTAAAGATACCTGCGGGGGTTTTGGGGGTTTGCCTGGATCCAAAAAAGGTTGTTTCTGAGAAGAGCTCCGTGTTATCATGTGAGTTTGTTGTCCACCACTAGCTTCAGACAATTTGTCATCTTCAGATTCTTCAGAACTATTGTCGATTGTTTGGAAGTTAGGTTTATTAATTTTAGCCCTTTGTTGTCTCCTTCTTTGATTAATAAACCTAACTTCCAAACAATCGACAATAGTTCTGAAGAATCTGAAGATGACAAATTGTCTGAAGCTAGTGGTGGACAACAAACTCACATGATAACACGGAGCTCTTCTCAGAAACAACCTTTTTTGGATCCAGGCAAACCCCCAAAACCCCCGCAGGTATCTTTAATAAAAGAAGACGATACACTAGAAGGGGACAAAAGGGAAGGCAGCACTGGAGCAAAAGGACAAATGAAGAAGGGAAAGAAATAACGTGTGTAGTATACAATTTGTCTAAACACACTTTAACAAAAGCAGAAACATCTTTGCTTAACAAAGGTTTATCATTTGTCCCCACCAATAAATTTAATGCATTTGAATGGGAAATTGAGCAATTTAAATTATTTAGATCAATGAGCCTCAAAGAACAATTTGCTAATGTGGCTCATCAAACGGACACAAGTACGATACAACAATTTAAATTGAAAAGCACAAGAAGCTTTGATTCCTCCAATCCGTCTCTTCTGTTTTTTAAAACGGCATTGGAGGCAGATATGCATAAATCCTCTGTCACTTTTGGTAATGCTCATCCTAATTTGTCAAAGGAGGAAAGACATGCCATTATATCTTTGCAGAAGGATAAATCAATCTGCATCAGACCGGCTGATAAAGGCGGTTCGATCGTAATTCAAGATTATTGTGATTATAGTGCATCGTTGAGATCACAACTTCAGGACTCTCAGGTATATCAAATGCTTAATTTCGACCCCACTGAGAAAATTAAAAATAAGATTGAGAATGTGGTCCAATTGGGAGTCCAGTCTAATTGGATTACTGAGGACACAGGCAATTATCTGAGAATAAAATATCCTGTGTGTCCAATTTTGTATGGATTACCCAAGATTCATAAAAATCTTTCAAATCCTCCTATGCGCCCTATTGTTTCTGCGAGAAACAGCCTATTACAGCCAATTGGTATGTTTATTGATCTTTGTCTACAACCAGTTATCCAAAGCTTGAAAACAGTCTTACGAGACACTCCATCTTTAATTGAGATCTTAAAGAATTTATCTAATGTGGACAATGATGTGTGGTTAGTGACATTGGATGTAAAAAGTTTGTACACTATTATACCCCATCAGGAAGGTCTACAAGCTATTCGTGAAGTTACATCTAATTCAGACAAATACCTGGGTCCTCCGGTAGAGTATTTACTGACACTCCTGGAGATCTGTTTGACTAATAATTTTTTTCAATTTGAAGGCAAGTTTTATCTGCAAAATACTGGTACGTCGATGGGAGCTAGTATGGCCCCATCATATGCCAATGCTTATATGTATATGTTCGAGAGTCGCTATATTCTCCCAGTCTATTTGCAGAATATTTTACTTTACCATCGCTATATCGATGACATATTCCTTTTGTGGAAAGGAGATGAAGGGTCCTTGACAACTTTTGTCACGGACATTAATGCTTTAAACACCCCTGTTGAATTCACATCATCATATAGCCTAACTGAAATTGATTTTCTAGACTTAAAAATTTTTAAAAAATGCAATAGACTTGAATATTGTCTGTTTCGGAAAGATACTGATCGCAACACTCTTTTGCATAATTCCAGTTTTCATCCACCAGCTCTCAAAAATGCTTTGCCTAAATCTCAATTTCTTTGTGTTATTAGAAATAATTCGATTGAAGATATAAGAAATAAGCAACTTAATGAAATGATTGAAAGATTTGTGGCCCGAGGCTACTCCAAGAAACAATTAGAAAATCAATGTGCACTGCTATTGAAAAATGATCAAAAATCTCTTAAAGGGACTACACCTCAAATTGATAGGATGATTATTCCAAGTAAATACACGTCAGCCTCAGCAAGGATAAGAAAGTGTATTAATGATAATTGGTCTCTTTTACAAAAGGATGGGAAACTTCCCCAAGTCTTTAAAAACCGTCCGATTTTTGGGTACAAAAGAGGTCCAAATCTTCGTGACCTTCTGGTTAAGACTGATCCCAGGGACAGTTATTTGCTTACTAAGAAAACCTGGTTAACATCGACCCGTCCAGGTTGCTATAGATGCTCGGGCTGTACCACTTGTGGGTCTATGCGTGCAGGCCGTTGGTTTACCCATCCTCATTCCAACAAAAAATACCAGATCAACGATCGGATTACTTGTACAACAAATTTTGTGGTATATCTATTGACTTGCCCGTGCGGATTGGCATATGTGGGCAAAACGGAACGGACCCTGAGAGAGAGGATGACAGGGCATCGCTCAGCAATCAAGGTTGCTTTTCGTGATGCAGTCTCAGACAAACCTGTTGCAAAACATTACTTGGCTGCAAAACATTCATTAACTCATTTTAGTTTCATTGGGATTGAACACGTTCACCCTCTTAAACGGGGGGGTGATAGAGCAAAGAAGCTTCTTCAGAGAGAGTGCTTTTGGATTAAGGAATTAAATACGATCAATCCATCAGGACTTAATGAACATAATAATTTTTCTTGCTTTTTGTCTGACAGATGAATACAGTCAGTGTATATATCTTTATAGTTATATTTATTTGTCATATTGATGTTAAGTAGCGATTTTCGGTTTATAACATCGTAGAGTATCAAGTCTCTATGCAGGATGGTTTGTCTGCCTAGACTTGTTACTTGGTAATATCTTTATGTCTAGGTTAAAAGGATGTAGACATTTAATATACGATCCGGTATATGATCTAGTATATAATGTTTCTTTTGACATGTTGTTTAGTATTTTTAAGATTTTCATTCTTTTTTGTCCCCTTGACACTAGGTGGCACTATTTGGGGTGATTTTCTTGGGTTCTATTGGGTTCTATGGTTCTGGTGCTGTCTATCATTCTCTAGTCTGCGTCTCTTTGTACGTCATCACATTGGGTCGTTTGGCTAACACGAGGTGAGTGTCTCTTTATCTCTATAAATAAGTTAAATTATTTTTGATGTATTATGTTTGCTTGACAAAGGTCCCGGTTTGAGGACCGAAACGTTGCAGTTCATGTTCCATTAAATTGGTTTTTTGTTTTGTAAAAATCCGTGAGTGCCCAGCTTATCACTATATATATATATATATATATATATATATATATATATATATATCCTAGAACATAAAGTGATAGAATGCTTCGCTCCCTGTGAGCGTAACCAAAGTCTCTACTGTGCATGTGTGGTTTCGCACACAGGGAGCGACGCATTCTGTGAGCCATCTGGAGCTCCCCTTTAAGGATCAGCGCGTTCGGCGAGTCTCTGCTGCGCATAAACACGCTGATCCGGAGTGGGGAGCTCTGACGGCTCACCGCCTGTCTCTGCTTCAGGGCCACTGGGTGCACTTTAGCCCATGTATACGGGCTTTCATACTAGTATATATATATATATATATATATATATATATATATAGATCGAGTCGATGATGCACAAACGATACACAAATCTACAATCTGGGTGCCGTATATGTAAAAGTATAATATGTAAGGAATCAGCACGCTCAGGAATCTTTGTTCGAGATGCAACAACGTTTAATTGAAGTGATCAACGTTTCGATCCCAGCCAGGTCTGGATTTACATCACAGGAGCCTGTAGGCACAGAAATCTGAAGCGCACCCCCCCCCCCCGATTTGCCATCTCCACAATGCTCCTAATCTCCACATTGCCCCCCATCAGCTCCATATTGCCCTCACATTGCCCCATCATCTCCACATTGCCCTCATCATCTCCATATTGCCCCCCATCATCTCCATATTGCACTTCGCATTGCCCCATGATCATTTCAATATTGCCCCTCACATTGCCCCCATGATCATTTCCATATTGCCCCTCACATTACCCACATAATCATTTCCATATTGCCCCTCACATTGCCCATATGATCATCACCATATTGCCCCCCGTGTCTGTTTTCCTACCCTGGAGAGGAGAGGTCTGTCTGTGCTGCCTCCTTCTGCACAGAGCTGCAACTGATGGACCTCCCGCGCCGTCTTCTCATCAGTAATGCAGAGCCCTGGGAGATGATGTCCTCTCCCAGCTCTCTGTATTACTAAAGAGCCGACGAGGGAGCTCACAGCAGCTACAGGTCTGTGCCGAAGAAGGCACAGACTGAGACCTCACCATGTTGTTGTGGGCCGCGGGCGCCAAGCGGGGGATCCAAATGACAGGCGCCCCTCTGTGGGGTGCGCCTGTAGGCAGATGCCTACTCTGCCTAATTACAAATCCGGCTCTGATCCCAGCAGGGATCTTTTTCAAGACTCTTGAAAAACATCCCTGCTGGGATCGAAACGTTGATCACTTCAATTAAACTTTGTTGCAACTTGAAAAAGGATTCCTAAGCGTGCTGATTCCTTACATATTATAGTATGTATATATATATATATATATATATATATATATATATATATATATATATCCTATATAATAATTCGCTAAGTTGTGTGTAACGCCCGACATGCGCAGTACACACTGCTGCGCGTGCGGCAGTCATGCGCCGTACAGACTGCCCGAGCCGCAGCTGATACAGAGCTGGGCGCTCCGAAGGAGCGTCCAGCTCTGTATCAGCAGTGGCGCGGGCAGTCTCTACTGCGCGTGACTGCCCCGTGACCAGCTGCCAGAGGCACTGTGGCCCGTATAACGGGCTGTTCAACTAGTATATATATATAAATATATACTATGAGGCTTTAGCCCTTTGAATGCCAGAAGGGTATGCAACACTTTGCAAAGCACTCAAAGGGTTAAGACTGCGAATGGAAAGTTTCGGATATTTAGACTTACAGTCAGAGTTATTTGCAGATATGAAAGGAGGCGTTTGGGTAACAGGCTGCATTACTGTCAGACAGCTGGAGGCTAGTCGGCTTTCAGTGATATTAACTGATAAATAAAGTACCTTTTTGTGACAAAGCTCAGAAACACAAATTGCACATAAAACACATTTCGGAGTGCCCGGAATAAGCAGGGAAATGAAAAAAGAACTCTTCTACTGCAATAACTTACACTATTGTCCTCTTGACACGTCCAACCCCCCGGCCTCTGATCCCAGAAAGAAATCATTTCTCCAACAGTGTCTCTCTGCAGCTAATACTAAGCACTTGCTTCTCCAGCCTCTCTGTTTTGCTTTGCTTGCACATTCTGAAAACACTTTGAGAAGATTGAAAGGTCCTTGTCCCAGTTATGTTGTTACATGATTCTGCCCTATCCGCCTGATGTACAATACGAAAGAGAAGCGATTCTGTGGCAAAAGCAACGGCACCATAGTGGAAAAACTGTTCCATTGACTTGAAAGCATATTTTAGCTCTTTGAATGATAGATGGGCATCCAACTCATTGCCAAGCAATGCGTTGAGAACTCTCTAGCATTCAACGGATTAAAAGTCATTTTGGGACATTGTTCATTTTCATCTCAACCATAATAGAGAACCTTCTTGTCCCAAGCATCCAGAGGCCGGAGGTCCTCTAAGGTCTGGGGGTGGGATTGTCCAAATGATGTAGAAGAAAAAGTCAGAGACTAGGCTCATGAGCTTGCAAGGTATACAAAAAGCTCACTGGTACTGTGTCATCGCGCCCAGGGTGCAATCTCTTTTATCTTACAAATGCCATACACAGAGAGGAAATATTCTGAAGCATATCATACAGGTCCTGCTGAAAAGTACATCTGGGGTTAGCTGCTTCCCTTGTTCAAAGAAGAATTGTCTGGCATATCATGGCTGGGCTGTCATTTTGGCAGGACCAATACGATATACTTCAGAAAATTTCTACTCTGTGTATGGCACTTGTGAGCTAAAAGAGATTGCACCCTGGGTGCAGTACACAATCCAGACGTGGACCCCTTGCTCACAAGTGCCTAGAGGGATCAGCTGCACATCATAGATGAGGCCCAACAAGGCCAAAACGTACGCCTGGGGTTAACTGTTTCCCTTGTTCAGAGAAGAATTGTCTGGCATTTTGGGACTGGACTGTAATTTTGGAAAGACCAATATGTTATGCTTCAGAATATTTCTTCTATGTGTACTGCACTTGTGAGCTAAAAAGAGATGGCACCCTGGGTGCGAGGACACAGTCCTAGTGAGCTTTTTGCATACTTTGCAAGTTCATGAGCATCTCTGAATTCTTCTTTTAAGTATGCACATCACTCTTAGGGTTGGTCACCCTAAGAGTAATGGGGAAATCCACATGTGAACCCCTTGCTCACAAGTGCCTAGAAGGATCAGCTGCATCTTACTGATGTGGCCCAACAAGGCTGAAACGTACGTCTGTGGTTAGCTGTTTCCCTTGTTCAGAGGAGAATTGTCTGGCATTTTGTAGTTGGGCTGTCATTTTGGCAGGACCTGTATGATATACTTCAGAATGTTTCTACTCTGTGTATGGCACTTGTGAGCTAAAAGAGATTGCACCCTGGGTGTGAACACCCAGTCCCAGTGAGCTTTTTGTATACCCTTGCAAGCTCATGAGCCTAGTTGAGCATCCATGACTTCTTCTTCTAAGTTGTCCATATGATGCAATTTTTGTCATAAGTGGGTGGGACTTCATTTGGGGGGGGCAGGCTTGGGAGGAAGGGTTTGCCCTTAAAATGGGTGGAGAGTGGGGAAAAAAATGGCAATGAAATGGAGTTACTAGGGAACCCACAGAAGCACTGCTTCTGTCCCCGTAGACCTGGTAACGAACCATTTAAGGTCTAGAGAGGTATCCAAAGCATAGGTATAAAATCCAGAGTCTCCAGGTCAGTTCTCGACCCATAATTGCTCCTCTTCTTTATATTCTGTATAAAGCCCTTTATATTAGGAAGCCAATTTAATCCTTTTAGCGCCAGAGGGGTACACACCACACTGCAAAGCGATGGGCTGTATAACCCTGCTGTCCTTAAAAGGTTATGCAGTTTATGGGTTGCATGTTGTATAACAATTTTTACATAGTAAAGGAACATGAGTATTTCCTAATAATAAACTCACACTTCCCTTAATTTGGCAGCAAATTCTAATGGCCATTATAAAACAATTATGTGTGGGCAGTGGAGTAACAATAGTGGTCGCAGGGGTCACAACAGCGAGCGGGCCCGTCACTCCAGGGGCCCGGCCGCCCCCTGCTAGACCACTGCCACCAATTACAAGCTTGGCCAGTAGGAAGAACAGACTGAGGTCTGTGTGAGGTCTGTGCCTTCTTCAGCAACGAGACCTCTATTAGCAGCTCCATTGAAGTCCCCAGCTTTCTAGTAGTGCAGAGCGCTGGGAGATGACATAATCTCCCAGTCCTCTGCGTTACTAGAGAGAGGACCGTGCGGGAGCTGCTAATAGAGGTCTGTGCAGAACAAGGCACAGACTTCTCCTTCAATGATGCATGCTGCTGTACCACCAGTATGGGGGCCAATGTGGAGATGGACATTGAAGGCAATGTGGAGATGGAAAATGGGGACATAGTGGAGGTGGACAATGAGGGCATTGTGGGGGTGGACGATGGGGGCATTGTGGAAGTGGACATTGGGGCAATGTGGAGATGGACATTGGGGGCAATGTGGAGGTAGACAATGGGGGCAATGTGGAGGTAGACAATGGGGGCAATGTGGAGATGGACATTGGGGGCAATGTGGAGGTGTACATTTGGGTGTAATGCGGAGACGGGCAATGTGGAGGTGGACAATGGGGGCAATGTGGTCAGGAGGCCCATGGCAATTTTCGCACCAGGGCCTTGTGGCTTCTAGTTACGCCTCTGTATGTGGGCTTATTCCTCAAAAATTAATCTGTAATTAGCACTGGTTATCATGATCACTGAGGACATTATACTTTGTTGCCCGACTTAAGGACCCCAAACTCCTCCCCCCGATGACATCATTCCTAAGAAGACTTCAATAGAAGGAGTTTGTATTCCATGAAAAATAATAATATTTGTCAAGATAGACATAATATCTAGCACTAGTTAAAGGTTACATTTGGAGAACCAATCATAATGGACATTTTCCTGAATTTTATCTCAGTAGAAGGATCATTGCTAAGAGGGGTTAGTGTTCCCTTAAGGGAAAGAAGCAGAACATAAATGGTATATTCCAGAAAGCAAAAAAAGAGCAATGTGTACTATGGGCATACCTGGGAACTGCTCCGGAGACTCCGATTTTCAGACTGAATCACAAGGTCTCCGAGGGCTGTGAGTTTCTTCTCCTTCCAACCCTGTTCCTCCCACTTTCCAACCACTGATCCTTCTAACCACCCTGTTCCTCCTACTTCCTGCCCACGTCTTCTTCTTATTTCCACCCAGTTCCTCCCACTTCCTGCCCACTTCTCCTCCTTCCCACCCTGTTCCTCCCACTTTCCAACCACTTATCCTTCTAACCACCCTGTTCCTCCTACTTCCTTCCCACGTCTTCTTCCTTCTACCCAGTTCCGCCTACTTCCTGCCCACTTCTTCTCTTTCCCACCCTGTTCCTCCCACTTCCTGCCCACGCCTTCTTCTTTCCACCCAGTTTCCTGGTATTACTATGGTTGTGGGTGGGGGGGAGGGTGAAAAGTATCGTAGATTTAAATTAGGTTTTAAATCCCTTGAATGTTTGAGAGATCTTCAACACATTACTTCACAATGTGTTTCCAATCTCTAGCAATCAAAGGTTTAATAACCCAATTAAAATCATTGGGGGTATTAATTTGTCCCCTGTGATGCAGTTGGTTTGCTCCAGAATTACACATATTTAGATTTCTGCATAAGGTCTAGTGCAGGGGTAGTCAACTGTTGGCTCTCCAGCTTTTGGGGACTACGACTCCTATGATCCCCCACCAGCCAATAGATCATGGGAGCTGTAGTCCCCAACAGCTAGGGGTTCAATAGTTGACTAGTCCTGCATTAGATCTTATGCAAAATGCTAAATATGAGTAATTCTGGAGCAAACCAACTGCATCAAAGGCAGGAAATAATGTGTACCGGGAATGTAAAACAGATCAGATGTTGTTGTAGATTAATAAACCAAGAAAAAAAATGGAATGAAAACTTTAGTGACCCATTTCATTAACAGTAATGGATTTTTATACCATTAATTGACGAAGCGATTGCACAGAGAAAGACTCTGTATTAAATTTCCATTGAACACCACGTCCCAGCTTGAAAGCACTTTACGTCCTGTCTGGTTAATGGTGAAGGAACCATATTTACAGATGAGCAATTAAAACAATGTAGTCAGTAGGTCAAAGAAGTCACAATAAAACATAAAAAAAATACTTCTAATAGGAAAAACAGAGTAGGGAAAAATTAATAAAAGATGCGGAATTCATAGTTTGGTGAATAGTCATTGGTGTGGCAAGTGCAAAGGTCAGTAAATCAAGGCACTTGTTAATGTATAGGAGGAATTGTGCAGTCCTACAGAGCTGGGCCGCACACCTGTGATTACCTCAGAGTGAACAGTGCTGATGTCATATGTTGCACACTGCTGCCATATCCCACGCCACAGCTGTACAAATAGGGTTGTGGGCAAATAGACTCTAAAAACATTTTCAAGGATTACTGTAAAATCTCAGGTATAAATGCACCTGTGTATAATATGCACCTGTGTATAATACTCAGGAGCAAATTATACCCAAGATTTTAAGGGAAAACAAGAGTGACTATGTATAATACACACCCTTGCATTCCCCCGTCTCAATAAAATAAATTTACTTTGGGCACTTGACTCCTTCCCTCCACCGATTCCCTTTGCTCCTTCCCTGCTTCAACTCAACCCCCAGAGTCGGCTGTGATCAGCTGTGCGCAGCAGGAAACATTCTTGCATCTGCTGCCCGCATCCAGCAAACCCCTGTGAGGACATTTTCATTTGAGCCAATGGTAAGACCTCAAGGACCTCGCAGGGCGATAAGTACATCCAATACGCAGAGATCTATGCATTCAATGTAATGTATTGCCCTGCGAGGACCTTGAGGTCTTACCATTGGCTTAAAGTATGTATGTATCTTTATTTATATAGCGCCATACATGTACACAGCGCTTAACAGAAGTTGAAATAATACAATACAAAAACGACAGAACTGGGTTAAGAGCATTCAGGTTAAGTACAATCATTACATTATTTGTGAGGGAAAGTGCAGCAAGGGAATCATACACTAGGAAAGGGACCCTGCCCCAAGGAGCTTACAATCTAAGCAGAACTTCCACCTCAGAGATTCCTGCTCCCAGGTGAAAGAGGATTGAAAATCAAGCCATAATTGCCTATTTTTTTTAATTATATTGTTGTCCTTTGTGAATATAGCTATTATTTATGATGATGGTGACGTCAACATGAGCTTTTCTGCGGTACAAGCTGTACCGCAGACATCGATTTTCCAGTGCTGGCCATCCCCTCTAGCTTCTGATGCCTGCCCACCATCCAATAGAGAATGCCGAGTTCATGCCGAGCACCAGCCTCCGAGAGAAGGGGCAGGTGCAGACGGACATTAGGGCAGGGGAGCACTGCCAATCATGCTATACACAGTCAAGATGCCAGCCCTCTCCCTCACCAATGCCACTCTCGTTCAAGAAAGGTGTGGGCCACACAATACATTTTGCAATGGGGAAACAGTCTGTTTTGGACAACTATAGTCTTTTTAAACATTGGGGGTGAGTTTCAAGAGAGGTGATAGTTCCGCTTAAATGAAAAGGTCCTCGGAGGGATTTGCTGGAAGCGGGTGGCAGATGTATTATATGCAAAGAAAATTTTTTACTTGCATATAAAACACCCCCTCACTTCACAAGGAATGAAGAGGGGCAACACTGTGAGCAATTTTACAGTATGTCGCTGTAGAACCTGCTAAGAACTTTCTCTTTCCACTGTGAATTTCTTCACGTCATCACTCAATAGCAGATATATTGCAGCAGGAGTTCTAGTGGTCATAGAAAGCATGCAGTAAAATCTCGCATATAATAGGCACAATTTTGCCCCTCTTCACCTTATGTGAAGTGGTAGGTACGTATTATAGACAGGAAAAAAAAATGCCAGGGTGCCACACTGCTTCCCTCGCTCCCCCGCTTACCCATGGTCGCCTCTCCCACTCCGTAGTCCAATTTCAGCATCCTGACAGGGTCCCGGCGGGTGGCATGCTCGCATCCGCCTCCCGCTTCCAGCATTGCCCTGTCAGGACCTCTTCTGTTTCGCTAATGGTAGTGTCTTGTGAGGACCACAAGGTCCTTGCAGGGCAATACCGTAGATCCAATGCGCAAGACACTACCACTGGCGAGACAGAAGAAGTCCTGGAAGCGGGCGGCAGATGCAAGCATACCACCCACTGGGACCCTGTCAGCAGGCACGTGCACACATAGACACCAAGGGGGGCTTGAACACCTGCCCTTTTCGTCCAAAGTACCCTCGTGCCCTTTTAACAAAAAAAAAAAAAAAAAAGTTGCCTCGCCGCCTGCACTAACCCCCCCCTTCCCACCGCCCAGTCAGGTCTGTGCTTCCTTCAGGACAGACCTGTAGATGCTGTGCTCCCTCATGGGCTCTTTAGTATTACAGAGCGCTGGGAGATGACATCATCTCCCTGCGCTCTGCATGAAGAGAAGACCACGCGGGAGCTACAGCAGCTACAGGTCTGTGTCAAAGGAGGCACGTACAGACCTCTCCTGCTGCTGGACCACCAGGGAAGAGTTAAGAAACGGACACGGGGGGCAATGTGGATATGATGGGGCAATATGGATCTGATGGGGGGCAAGATGGAGATGATGGGGCAATGTAGAAATGATGGGGCAATGTATGTGAGGGTAAATTGGAGCTGATGGCAATATGGAGCTGATGGGGGGCAATATGAGGGTAAGTTGGAGCTGATGGGGGCAATATGGAGATGATGGGGCAATGTGGAGCTGATGGGGGCAATATGGAGCTGACAGGGGACAATGTAAGGGCAATATGGAGATGATGGGGGGCAATGCGGAGATTGGGAGCATTGTGGAGGTGTCCAGTGGAGATGGCCAATGGGGGGGCACTTCAGATTTATGTGCCTACAGGCTCCTGAGATGTAAATTATTTTCTTTTTTTAAATATATATTTTGAATAAATAATTATGAGAAGTGCCCTTTTTTTCATTTGAGCCCCTTCCCCCCAAAATGTCTGTGTATGTCCCTGCCTGTCAGGATGCTGAAATTGGACCATGGAGGGGGAGAGGCGGCCATGGGTAAGCGGGGGAGCGAGGGAAACATTGTGGCACCGTGGCATTTTTTTTCCTGTCTATAAAATGCACCCACCACTTCACATAAGGTGAAGAGGGGCAAAATTTAACCTATTATATGCAGTGCTGTTGTGACAACAAGGGTGAGTATTATACATAGGCACTCTTGTTTTCCACTAAAATCTTGGGTATAATGTACACCTGCGTATTATACACAGGTACTCAGTCTAAAACTGCAACGTTTACACAGGAAACTCCTTGGCGTAGCAAAAAGAGGGACATTTTATGTATTTTCTATTGGGGAAAATTTCCATGGGAAATGCAGCAAATTGTAGTTTTTGCAAAAATTCACACAAAAAAGGAATTTTTGGCCATCTTCAGTACAATTTTACCATAACTGAGACGTGCCCATAATCCCCTCTAAGAGAAGAGATTGGGAGGATATATACATCGCGAAATCGCAGCTAAACCGATAAATATCCCCCTAGACAATAATAGTAAGTTCTTTTGTTTCTGTAATTATTTTCATAAGACTTTAATGCAGATACTGGTTTTGTTTGACTTGATAAATTGTTCTTTTAACAGACCATTCTGACATCTATTATTTATACAGATTTCTCAGCATTACATTATTAAAGAATTATTATTTCATTACCTGATGGAGAACAGGGTACTATAATTCCGCTCAGTGAAGTATTGGTTCAGTCTTTTCCGCTGATTATATTTCCCTACTACAGCAATGCTAAGTGTCTCAGTCATGCAGACTTATTCCCTATTTGACAAGGTTTTGCTTACATTAGAGATTAAAGGAATAGTAATGCTTAACCCTTTGAGTGCCAGAGGGGTACGCAGCACATTGTAAAGCAATGTGTTGCGTACCTCTCTGGCACTCAAAGGGTTAAAACACGTTTTTGTCTCATTGAACTATAAAGTATTAAAGGGTGAAACAGTATTAAAGACTGCAACTGATGTCAGTCACAATTTGTAACCCTTTGAGAGCCAACAATGCGTTGAATACCCTTCTTGCACTCAAAGGGTTAATACTCATTCTTTTTTTAGTTATTTAGTTGTTAAAATCCTCCGTACACCCCCTTCCTCCGTTGCCAGCCTTTTTCCCAAGTTAGGAGGCTGGTGGACTGAATTAAGCAGTTGCCATGGTCATCTGCAGAAGTTTATACGGGGGGCAAAGCCAAAATATGCCCCCTGTACCAGTCCGCCTAGCCCAAATCTAGCTTTGTGAGGAGGGGTGCCGAGGGGGAAGTGCTCCTTCTTTCCCCTTCACTGCCGTTGCCATTGGCAGTTGTCATCGCAACCCACATGGCAGATTACTGGCACCAGGGCCGGTGCAAGGATTTTTGTATACAAAGGTGAAGGTGCATTTTGATGCCCCCCCCAACCCAATCCCCTGACCTTGCCACAAACCCCTGCATCCACCCACATATTCACCTCCACACTCCCCCCACCTCCACAATGCTCCCTTCACCTCCACATTGCCCCTTCATCTCCACAATGCCCCTTCCACAATGCTCCCTTCACCTCCACATTGCCCCTTCATCTCCACAATGCCCCTTCCACAATGCCCCCTTCATCTCCACATTGCCCCTTCCATAATGCCCCTTCATCTCCACATTGCCCCTTCATCCCCTACCTTGAGTCCCTGGTAGTCTAGCGGCGTGCCATTAGAGAGCTCTGTGCCTCCTTCGGCACAGAGCTTAAGCTCCCGCGCGCTGCTCTCAGTAATGCAGAGCGCTGGGAGATGATGTCATCTCCCAGTGCTCTGTATTACTACAGAGCCTGGGTCTCTTTGCGTTGTGAGCTTCACATAGATGCCGCGAGGGAGCACTTGCTAGTGTAAATCAGCGCTCACTCGCGGCAGATATATAAATTTAAAAAAAAAAAAAATCCCAGCTTTCCCCTTTTCGGCGCCCTAAGGCAGCTGCCTGTGCTGCCTTAATGGTAGCATCGGCCCTGACTGGCACAGATAAACCTGTACACTGATTCTGCTTTAGCGCACAGTTGGCATTAAATCTACACACACAGAGACTTGTGTATGTGAGTGAAGTATGGTCGCCATTTCGGGTTGGCTGGCCTTTTAGTCAGTTCTCGAATGACCTG
The DNA here is from genome assembly GCA_037306005.1 of Rhinophrynus dorsalis. Lineage (NCBI taxonomy): Eukaryota > Metazoa > Chordata > Amphibia > Anura > Rhinophrynidae > Rhinophrynus > Rhinophrynus dorsalis. Next base: position 489,857,482 of record CM074722.1, on the reverse strand, counting down.
ATCGGATGTGTGGGAATGGAGGGTGTGGAAGGAGTTTAAAATCTAAATAATTCTATAACTAGTATGTATTGAAGAGTTAAATAAAAATGCTAAGATATAAAACTATATGAAGCATTACTATCCATTTCATTTTTCTTGTGTTCTTTGTAATGAGAGAGGCAGTTCAATTATTCGGATTCGTACCCACCACTCTTGTGTTCAGAAAGGCTGTTAACATGTCTCAGTCCACTTACAGACAATTTTGTACTATCACTTCTGATACAGCTATCAAGATTGCTACTGCAGCAATGGTCCGCGAGCCCTTCAGAAGGCATGAATGACTGTCCCAAAGAGCATATGTAAGATTAGATTTTCGGTCGCAAGAAACAAATAAGACCCTATTTAATAAAATTAGGCCAGAAAGCGCACCTCCCAACATTTCAAATGACCAAAGAGGGACACTTTTGTTTTAGGTAACGCTGCTGAGGTGTGGCTGGTGGGCAGGGTATCACCAGACATTTTTAGGTTATTTCAGAACCAACTGATACCACTTGGTGTAACTGAATAAAGACCAAAGGAGCTTATTTACACAGACTAATGTATGAACACATATACATGAAAAAAGACATAAACAGCATAATAAATATATTTAATTTCAAAATTGCTGTCACAACACAATACATTATTACGGCCTTACAAACATATCCTAATAAGGTCCTTTATCCTTACTTAAAACAAAACCCAACCAGTGTTAAACATACATACCCACCAGCCGCTTCTCCAGCCAGCACAATAAGCCACTTTTAGGAATATACCCATTTTCCACCAGCACCCTCCTAATTCCCCAGGGACCCTATGCCGTTCGACAAAACCATGTAACCATTAAGCTTAATTTTTCTCCACTAAAGAAACTCAATCAGCCCTCTCCAGTATTTAATCTTATGAACAAATATGTCAAGGACCCTGCCACTGTACGCAGTCCTTACCCCTTAAAGGGATAGTAATACTTCGTTTTATCTTTATTTTATTTTGTAGACATTAAAAAAACATGAAGAACGATACAAGTCTTTTCTCTCAAACCTTTATGGTTTGAGAGAAATTCACAAGCAAAGTTTCCCCTCCGGATTTAGAGCACTGTCTCAGGATCTCAGGATGAAACCTTAAATCCTCTGGGTAAGGTACATTTGCTACTCCTGTTGCTCAGCTATTATTGTAAAAAATATTAATAATAATATACATGTCAACCATAATTTAAATAAATGCCTCCTGTACTGTCATTGCAGGTGCCTTGGTTATGGCCCCTAATGTGAGGATGAAGGCTGGTGAACTTGCATCCCAGCAATAAAATATATATATACTAGTGTAAAAGCCCGTGTACACGGGCCAAGGTCTGGGTGATGTTAACTCTTTGAGTGCCAGAGGGGTATGCAATGCATTGCTTTGCAATGCTTTGTGTACCCCTCTGACACTCAAAGGGTTAAGAAGCCGGACCTGCTCAGCATCCTGCTGCTGACACAGTTATGCACTGTAGAGACTGCCCGAAAGCACAGAATGCTCCCAACACAGAACTCCCAGCATTCCTGCACCTCCCAGCATTCCATGTTCCCAACATTCCATGCTCCCAGCATTCTGTGCTCCCAACATTCCATGCTCCCAGCATTCTGTTCTCCCAACATTCCGTGCTTTCGGGCAGTCTCTACTAAATATGACGGCTTCTGACAAACATCCTAGTGAATTATTATATAGGATATCCACAAGCAGAGATATGTGACCTGTCACATGATCTGACAGACAGCCAATGTTGGTTGGCGTTGCTGGAGAGAAAGTGGCAAAGGATGGGACATGAGGAAGAGTGATGATGACGTTGCTGCATACATGGCATCACAGGGCAATCTAAGTGGGAGAAGCAGTGAAGGCAGAGCTGAGCAGAGAACCTGCCCTACCCACCTCTAGCCAGCCAGTGTTGTAAGTTCTTAGTTTTCTCATCATCAACAATAAATGAAAGTCTCATGAACATCATTTTGGCAGAGCAGGGGGAAGAGGAGGCTTTCACTGTGGTGTGGGATCCTTCATGTTAGTGTCTGTGTGAGTGAACTCAACTTTAATTTATGTAAAATGTAATTGAGCAAGCTGGAGCTCACATTTTTATCAGGAGGACACTGTCTGGTGGTTTACTTCCAGTATGACGTTAAAGCAGGTTGAGCTATTTCTGAAAGTTCAGAAAATTACAGAAAAAGGATTTAACCTCATGGTAGCTTGAGAGATCCCCAACGCATTACGAAGCATCCAAGGGGTTAAATAGTGTGAAACGGATTATATAACTAGTACAGGGACATTGAGATTGTTCTGACCACAGCTGAGGCCTCGTCCCTCAAAATCTGACACTCTAGTTAGTTGCTTACTCTGCCTATTGGGAAATCTGGTATAAGAAACAGTTCAGCAGCTCTAACTTCTAATCCCAAGGACCTTAATGGACAAATGTGTATATATATGTACAAATCTTCACAAATCTATATAGAAACCTTCTGTATTGGCAGAATAACCAGTGCGTTATTAGAGAATCCCCACGTATTCTATAACGAAATATCAAAAATGCAGGAAAATCACACATTCAAAATAATCTCAGGATCCAAGTAAAAACAATAAAGCTTTATTGAAATTCAGTATATAAAAATGCAGATACCTTGACAACATCCTTGCATTTCAGAGAATAGGAGGAGAGACTTGTGGGGTATTCATATGAAACCAGTGAGTGTGGTAAATCGGTGCCTCATAGATCAACACGTTTCGCGTTTCTCACGCTTACTAATGACCTATTCATATGAAACCAGCGTGTGTGGTAAATCGGAGCCTCACAGATCAATGCATTTCGTATTTCACAAGCTTACTTATGATCTGAGGTCATGAGTAAGCATGAGAAATGCGAAACGTGTTGATTTCTGAGGCACCCATTTACCACACTCACTGGTTACATACGAATAGGTCATTAGTAAGCATGAGAAATGCAAAACGCGTTGATCTGTGAGGCACCGATTTACCACACTTGCTGGTTTCATATGAATAGGTCATGAGCAAGCGTGAGGAATGCGAAATTTATTGATCAGTAAGGCACTGATTTACCACACTCGCTGGTTTCATATGAATATCCCACATGTGTTATTCTCTGAAATGCAAGGATATTGTCACGGTAGATACATTTTTAAATACTGATTTTCAATAAAGCTTTATTGTTTTTACTTGGATCCTGAGGTTATTTTGATGTGTGACTTTCCTGCATTTTTGATATTGGAAAATCTGGCCCTGCATGCCTTAATTAGCATAATCCCAAATCTAAATAACTTAAAAGCTAGTTTCCTAAATACAAAATGGCTAATACGACATATAGGTGACTTCATACTGTCCTATTAATCACTAGTGATTTCGGGGGGGGGGGCGTATTTAACCCCTAAAGTGCATATGGTTTGCTCCAGAATTACTCTGCTTAACTGTCTGAGTGCCAGTGAGGTGTGCAACTTGTTGCCTTGAAATGCGTTGTGTGCTTCTCTGGCACGCAAAGGATTTAGACATCAGCCTCACAGTATAACTGATTGAAAACAAGAAGGGTGATATATTAGCATATATATTTATGTATGCATGGCTTTAGTCCAGAAATCTGGAAAAAAAAAAAAAGAAAAGATGAAAAGCGGTGAGTGAATAGTTTTTTGGTCATAAAGCTTTCATTTCGGTGAGTAATAAAACTGAGTGATATGAAATGGGGTGAGAGAGAAGGGAGGGAAGATGAAAATATTAATGTGAAAGGTGAAGTTTGAACAAGATTATAATTTAGATGTCTCTCGGAGAGTGTTGTTCACCATTTCAAACCAATTATCTGCATCTCTCCCATCAGATCATTCAATAGGAGAGGTGAGCAGTGCATTTTTCCCAAAAGTTTTTTTTATTGGTAGTTAAAGCAACACCAACATCTAAAGAGGAATTTATAAGGCTGGATTTCCCAATAGGCAGAGTAGGACACTGCTTAGAGCTCTGAATTCAGAGGGGGGCGGTGCCTCAGCTTTGAAGGCCACACCTACATTCTGAGTTGTGGGTGTGGCTAGAGCAATCTCAGTTTCTCTTCAGCAGTGTAATACCCCTTTACAGGCTATTATTTAACCCTTTGAGTGCCAGGTGCACTCAAAGGGTTAAAGGTTAAACCCTTGGATTCATTGCAGATCTCGTTAGCAACCAAGGGGTTAAAGTTTTTTTGTTCTTGCATGTTACAGGCCAAGGGTATTTTCTGAGACAGGAAACAGTGAATGTGACTGGGGGGTGGGGTTATGTGAGGAGTAGGTGTGTTGCCATGGGCGGAACTAAGATCACCTAGAGTGCTTTGCCTAGGGGAGCCTGGGATGTTAATCTGGTCCTTTGAATTGGGGTAGTATTCAGTTAAATATCCTATACTCCATGCCAGTATCTATAAAAATTATCTATTTTTTATGATGCCTAAAATCAAACCTGCCAACTGTTTCTTATTTCCAGGGACAGTCCCTGGTTCTGGGTCTCTGTCCCTGGTTCCTTTTGTCCTTGGTTTTAAAGCTCATTTCTCAACCCCCATATCCTATGTGCTTTTCATTAAAGGCTTAATAGGTTCTTCTTCATATGTCAGTATTCAGAGGCATAACCATGGCCCCCCCCCGACCACATTGGCCCCCTCATCCACATTGCCCCTTCCACAGTGCCCCCGCCATCTCCACACTGCCCTTCCACAATGCCCCCTTCATCTCCACAATGCCCCCCCTTCATCTCCACATTGCCCCTTCCACAATACCCCCTTCATCTCCACAATGCCCCCATCTTCACATTTCCCCTTTATCGCCACATTTCTCCTACCTCCAGTCCCTGGTGGTCTAGCGGAGTGTCTTTACAGATCTGTGCCTCATTCGGCACAGATCTTTGTAACTGGAGCTCCCGCGCGCCGCTGTAGTAATGCAGAGGCTGGGAGATGATGTCATCTCCCAGCGCTCTGTATTACTAGAGCGGCGCACCAGTAGGAGATCAGTTGAGGACTGCTGCGGGTGAGGGGATCGCAGGGGGTGGCCGGGCCCCTGGAGTGACGGGCCCGGTCGCAAGTGCGACCTCTGCGACCCCTATTGTTACGCCACTGTCAGTATTGCTTATATGATTTAATGTAGCATTTAAGAAGTGGTGATATTTATTTTGCTGTACATGCAAGGCAGCTTGACCGGCACTTAAGGATCATGGAGCATCTTTAATTTTTTTTGCTTGCTGGACTCAAAGGTCACCGAACGGAGTGCAGCCGCTCAGATACCCCCGAATTTCAGGACGTATATGTACATCATGGGTCCTTTAGGCACGTCCTTAGTCCATAACCCCTTAATGACCCTTGACCATCATGGCGCCTTTTGCGTTAAGGACCCATGACATGCCAGGACCGTAGTGGAATTCCAGGCTCCCCACGCAGCTGCACGCCATTTGGGGAACCCGGAACCAGATACAAAAAAAATAAATGGTCTGTGGTTCTTAAGTGCCAGCCGCTTGTGCTCACGGCCAGTCCTTAAGGGGTTAAGGGGTAAAGTCTGTTGTGCAAGGTTTTCTGTTGACATTGGTTGACGCCAGTGGCATAGAACACTTGCCCTCAAAAACTAAGAACAGAGCATGTCTTAGGCATGGGGTAATATTCAAGTAAAACACACAGACAGTACATGGGTTTAAATCAGGCCGTAGCTTTAGTAATTTAATTTACATCAAAACAACCAAACCCCACTTTAAGTCCTTGCCAATCTCAAACCTGTTAGGCCAGTAAAACTGCCTTACCCCAGCCTGAGCCTATGCTCAGCTCGTTCATAACTCCACCCACACCACGCACCATTAGCTGGTCAGTGCAACTCAATGGGGAGATGGTTAAAACATGCAACCGCAGTCCGGGGGAGTCCTAGTACCTAGGCCGCTGGCCTCTATCTCCTTTAACAATGAAAACTAATTATTGCCCATTTTTTACCATTGGCAAGGGCCCAAAGCGCCCCCAAAGCTGTGACAAAGAATACAAAAACCAACCCCACACCTGAACAGAACAAAAATTCCCCAGTACTCCATACAATGTACCCCCACCACTCGAAAAACAGGGCAGGAGGGAGGGACGCTGTGCCACCACAGATCCCAAGAGGAAGTGGCTAATAACCAGAGGGCATATATAACCTAGCTACCCTACCTCAAATACCACCCGCTACTTCCTGCCCTCTATCACCCAATCCCCATTGGCTTTACTTGGCACCCCATCCCAGACATGCCTCCCCTTATTTCTTAATTTCTTGTTCTCAGGATATCCCTGAATGAGCACAGTTAGAATGAGCACGAATAGAATGAGCCATTAATTAGTCCACCTGTACTACAGTTGGGATATCCTGAGAACATTCACTGTAGGTAGCTCTCGAAGGTCAGGGTTGGCTACTCCTTCTCTACAGAGTACTATGGACCAATAGTGATGCTCTACCATGTGACTGCTCAGAGGAAAGGGGACCCTGGATATTTTTTTTAAATGTTGGTTTGTAAAATCTAGTCTTCCATAAGCAACGTGTCGGGGGGCAAATCCTACATTTTCCAGGGCTCCCTACTCCCATTACCATAGAAATTTTGTATCTCAGAAGTGATAGTGCTGGATCATCTGCAAGTAAGTTGAGATATATGACAATCTTTCTGAGTAGAAGAGCATGTGGTTTCTACTTGTATATAATGGTGTCCTTAGTGCTTGTCCTCATTAACTCCTTAAGGACCCATGACTTGCCAGGACTGTCATGGGTAAACTTTCCATAAGGACAGATGACGGTCCTGGCACGTCATGGAATTCAAGGCTCCCCGCATGGCTGCAACCCGTTAGGGGAGCCCTGAATCAGATGCAATAAAAAAAAATGCTCCATGGTCCTTAAATGCTGGCCGTGAACACATGCGGCCGGTCCTTAAGGGGTTAATGACTGTACAGGCAAAATGAGGTCCCATTCAGATGAGTGAAACCAGTGCAGCAACTGTGAGTTGCTTATGTAGTCCGTGCAGAAAGGAAAGCTTCTGGGTTATAGTGTCTTTCACCAGATGTCTGCGATCTTGTATGAAGTCCAGCAATCTACCTCTTTAGTGCTCTAACGCTGGAGCACAGTAACAATGCTGTAAGGCTGTGGCAAATCTTACACATGAGCTTCAATGGAGGTTGCAATACTCGACTATCAATGAATGGTGGACGCTATAGGTGGTATTTGGTTCCGGTAAGGCTGGCTGCTATGTATCCACAAGCCTCAAAATTGTGCAGGAGATGTGAGAGGGAAATGGGTTCCCTCTTACATGTCTGGTGGGAGTGTAGCGGAGTTCAGGAAGCCTGGAGGATGACCTTTGATATGTTGGAAAAGATTACGGGAGTGAAGTTTGATAGAATACCGGCAGTGGCTTTGCTGCATCTTAATTGGCCTTTATTGTCAAGAGCTAACAGATTAGTTGCAATACACTTTCTGGTGGCTACTAAGCTTATGATTTCAAGGCAATGGAAAAGCAAGGAGGTTTGTGCGTTGCTACAACTTAAGAATAAGATAAGGTACCAATTGGACAATGAATTGGGTTTATTGTGGATCAGTCGATCTAGTGGAAGAGACTGCAGGTTTTTAAGAGATTGGCTCCAGAGTGAAGATTGTAGAAGACTAAGAACGTAGATATCAAATCTTAAGAATAGAAAGTTAAGAAAAAAAAATATTTGGTGTAGTGGTGGAGTGATTCTATGAATGTGTGATGGGTTGAACAGGTTTAGGTACTATTTAAGTGTATTTTAAGGCTGTAATATGGATACATGTTTATGTGATGTATTTGTTTATTACTGAAAATATAATAAAGATAAATGATAAAAAAAAAGAATGGTGGACACATGTGGGCATCAACCAATAATATCTGGCTGACACTCAGATGGTCCTGCTATCATCCACTCTCCTAATGAGATGGGATCACCAGGAAAACATTGGATAAAGGTGAGTTAGAGGGCAATGAACATTTTACTATGTCTTCTCCTATGGAAGCTTTAATGTGTGCAGCCTAAAAATGCTTGTATTATCCATATAGAGAGGAGAAACTGGCCCCTTTTGACTGGAACCGAACTAGGAAGTCCATGGCTGTCAGCCACAAACTCCTGGATTGCACACAAACCCCAGAAAAACTTGCAATGTGTGGATTTCCAGCCCAATACAGAGGATCAATGGGGACCAGCATCACTCAGGACAGGAAACAGTCTGTATGAAGTAGATCAATCTCTTCCCGGGGAAGCAACAGGGGTCTATTTTCTACACTTGTGCGTTTCGGTTCAGCTAATTGTGGAATTCGTATGAATAAGGTGTATTCGGCATCATTTGGACCTTCTGAAAGCCAAGGTTCGCCCACAAAAAAAATCAGAATCTGAAACGGACCTAGTCCCAAATTTCGGTGTAAATTTTGGAAAATTGGACATCGCTTTCCTGCCTGAAACTATTACAATGTTGCTACATACTGCTAAAAATAGATCTGGTAAAACAGGTGCTTTACAGTTCATGCAAAGTGCAGATATTAACCACATAAGGACACAAGCAATTTTTGCATTTTTTGCTATGTGTGTGTTCAACCATAATTCCTATCTTTCTCATTTATTGCACATATTATATACAATTTTTAAAAAGGCAGAAAGGGCTTTAATTTGAAGTGACATATACATATATAAATTCTCATTTATTATTAAAAAAATGAAAAAATAGCAAAATGAAAAAAAACAACACTTTTTTTTTACAGTTTTGGCAGTAATAATGTACTACAAGGTGGGTGCAGCTTAACACCTTAAAGGAGCAGTAAACTTTTTTTAATGAAAACATCTATTTTATAGAGCATTTCCTGCTGAATAAAACAAGGTCACTCCCATCGCTGTCAGATGTTTTATTCAAAATTTATAGCAGTTTAAATAACCAGGAAGTGAATTTACTGTGTTTACTTCCTGATAGTTCTGACAGGAAGTGACAAGCAGTTTATATCACATTCTATGGAGAACTGTATGTCTCTGACTTTTCTGACTTTCCTCTCCATTAGAATCTAACAGGAAATCTAATTATAATTTGACCACTAGAGGGCACTGCAAATGTAAAAAAACATGGGTTTAAACTGTAATAACTCTGGAAATATAAATCTCTCAGCAGTGGGAGTACCCTTACTTTACTCCATTGAAAAATCCCTACAATATATATTTTTCATAAAAAAAAGTTTACTGCTCCTTTAAGGACCCTGTCCTGGACCGTCATGGTTTGTTATACCCTTAAGGACCGATGACGGTCCTGGACCGTCATGGAATTCAGGGCTCCCCACGCGGCTGCATGCCATTCGAGGAGTCCGGAATCGGATTCAGCAAAAAAAAAAAAGAAAATGGTGCCTGGTCCTTAAGTGACCGCCTCGTGCACAGCTGGTCCTTAAGGAGTTAAGAAAAGTCATTCAAAATAATTTGTCCTGATGGACTCACCTATGAGGCTTGCCTTGGTGTGGCAGGTGAGCTTACATTCAAATGACCTCCAGTTATTTAAATGTGCATAGGGATTTGGGACAGAGCGCAGGTAACTCTTTTTGTTTTTTGTACGATGTATTTTGGGCTGATGAATACTATAGCCATTGCTTGCTAACCAGGAGTACTGGGAGTTTGAGCGCAGGGCTTTGTTTTGTGTGTTTGTTGTATATTCATTTGTATCACACAGCCATGTTACATTTCTGCCACTCACCCCATATTTGCCCTATTATGGGTTAATAAGTCTGTAGGGGTTTATAAAATACCCCTTCCTGTCTCATTAGAGATTTAATATTATTATTAATTTAGTTTAATGTATTTTTTTTATTTTTATTTGTTTAATTTCAATTTTGTATTGAATATTTAAATTTTTTTTTTAAATTCGGCCGAATAATTCGGACTATTGCCGAATTTCGTCCGAGTCGAACAGGTCCGGTCAGAAATTCGGATCTTCCGAATGGGGGGAAAAAAATTTGCCCGAAATAGAATTTTACCAAAAAGTTTTGCCCCATTGGTGTGCTGGGGCTCACAATGCAGCCTCAGTGTAACCAGTAGGGCTGTCCTTAACCCCTTCGCGTCCTATGACGTACCCGTCACGCTGGTCCGGCACTTAAGGACCAGTGACGGTCCTGGTACGTCACGTACTATTACTCACCGCGCTCCTGTAGGAGCGCGGTGAGTAATACCGTGGACTGAAGTTGATCGATCTAAGACAGGAGCAATCTCTTTCAGTCCTTCTTTCGATGTGCCGCCCCACGTGATCAGTCACGTGGGACGGCACGTCAAACTCGTCTATCTGGTTCTTAAAGGACCAGACACCCCATGATCGCTGGACCTTAAGGGGTTAAAGAACATAGGCAAAAGAAATGTAGCAGGAGGCAGCTTCAGTTCTGTTGTCCATGTGAATGAGCCCTTAAACTAGATTTGTTAAAATGACCCAGCAACCCTGGTAATCTTTTCACCAACTGCCCCATAAATGTTTTTTCTAATCTCTTCCCCTCAATATGCTAGTGATAAGATTGTAGGAACTTGTGACTGATCCTGGTGCATCATGAACATGTCAATCTTTAGGGACACCAGGTACAACATGTATATTCACTGTAACTACTAGACTCTCTCATATGCGTTAATCAGAATACTGAGTTTGTGATCTTCTGTATGCTTGATGCTCCTGAATAAATCATGATGCGGACTGAAAAAGAACATCTACTTGGTCTCTTTATATAATTTTACCAGGGAAATGTTGCATGCATTAGAACATCATGTTTTATTTAATCTCTGCTGAATACATTATGAATCTTTTAGAATATTTTATGTAAAATCAATGCAGAAATTATTGCATTATCAATGGCGAGAGGAGGGATGAATTTCAATTCAAAGAGAGTCTGAAGTTGCTAACAATTCTGTGGCAAAGCAACTGCTCACACGTGACATCAAAGCATTGATGATTCCAACTGGAATCTCCTGCAGTGAGAGAGTGAGCACAGACCCAAAAGGACTGAAACTCCACCCGTCCTCTTTATAGGTCCATCCTACCCCACCCACTACAAACTACATTTAATCTGTATAACAAACTTTAATTAAAAGCAATACCAAGGCTAGGCAAGCCAATAAAACCAAGACCAAATAGTATGCCTTTAAGATACCCCCTTTTTCTATTTAATAATCTATTATACATATTAAAACGTTCAGTTATTTTTTTCTTTCTTTGCACAAAATAATGAGTCTGCCTCTTTGGTATATACACAAATGCCCATGCACTCTGATCTAATCAAAAAGAAACAAAAAAAAAGGATACCGATAAGGAATTAAGATGTACAGGTGCTACAGGGGAGCATATAATATAATATATATTTGCAACACTACCCTGAAGAAGTTTGTTTGCCGCCGAAACGCGCGTCGGATTGTGTTGCTGATCCTTTATTCCTTCCGTCTCTAGTCAGTCTTTGCTGGTATGTGGATGAAATCGGGGAGATAGAACTTAGTAAGTTCTCTCCCCTTGTCTTTTCACCCTTTTTTCAGATCGCTCTGCTTGGTGACTCCATGTCCAATTTTGATTGTAGCAATCATCTCATTGACTCACCTTATCGCTCTTGCAGAGTGACTGACATACCATTGCAAATGTATAATGAGTTAGGTGTATAGAGAGACTGGAAGTAATAGAGAGCGATTTATTTGTTGGGGTTCCAATACTCTTTATATTTTATATACACTGATTTAGAGATGATACTTAGATTATATCTCGTCCCAGTAGTTAATGCATATATTCTCCTGGGAGAGTCATCACTATTTAAGAGCCTACTTATGTAGACGCGATTTCTTAGTATTTGACCCACTTATATTTACGTCAGAGCATATATTATATGTAGCGTTTCTTTGTATAGAAGCGTTGCATACACTTATGTGATCACTTGTGTAATTTTTTCAAGTGATTTCTATTTGCTCATTATCTCTCATATATTTTTTTGAGAGATTTGGTTCATAGCTCTCTTAGTGATTTCTTTGTTCACAAGTGTCTCGAATTAATATCATAGTGAGATGTCACAGGATTCCTTGGAGAATTTGGCGAACAATTTTTCTTGCACAAAATGTGTTTTTAAAGTAATTTTGTGGCAAATTTGATAGAGTCTCGGTTTACTATTTTCTTTTAATCAATATATAATAAAAGCTGACTTTTAATTATTTTTATATTAGTGTCCTGACCTTGGGATGCGGAGGAATATTCAGATGTTTTGAGTGCTATTTCAGCAGGGTTTTTTCTGTTTTTTCTTCCTCTTTGGTATAACATTCTGGTATTCACTTTCATAGACATGTTCATGTCTTCACCAGTAGAAACATACACTCAAGCCTGCACTCACACGCACTTCACTGGGGCCAAAACGACTAAGACGAGATACAGAGGCGTAACTAGAAGCCTTCGGGCCCTGGTACAAGAAGTGCCACGGGCCCCCCACCACATTGGCCCCCCTGACCACATTGACCCCATCTCCTACCTGTTGCTCCCCGCGTGGTCCTCTTAGTACTGCAAAACATTGGGAAATGATGTCATGTCCCAGCCCTCTGCATTACTAGAGCTCCGGCGGGAGATTGTGGGCGTCAGGAGGCGGGTTCGCGACTCCTGCAACCCCTATAGTTACGCCACTGAAGAGATAGTATAACAATGTACATCAGAGGTCAATTCAAGGATCTCTCTGATGAGCTTTTATTTCAAGGTCTGATCAAATTGTCACAGTTTACCAATAATGTTCAGGAGTCAGTACGGTATAGTTAAATGCAAAATGTATTAATAATAGAAAAGTAGAGCACACTATATACACAAGTAGCAAGAAATGGGTTACAAGCCAGCGAGCACTGCTATCAGGAATAGTAGGCTGCCAAGCTTGACCACTCTACTGGAGACTAGACCTCAGCCAGTGGTAGTCTCTGCAGGAACCAGAAGCAGGAACAGGAACACAGGATCTTGATCCGACGTAGCGAGAGTACTGACTCATGCGTGCAGTCAGTATAAGTAAAGGGATACCTGACTCATGCCTGCAGTCAGAATAAGGAAAGGGATACCTGACTCACGCCTGTAGTCAGTATCGGAGCTAGTCTACCAGAGCCCCAGGTCCGCACTAGATTGAGTGTCTGTTAAGTACAAGGGACAAACGTAAGAATAGTCAGACAGAGCCACAAGTCAGCACCAGAGGGGGTAGTCAGACAAACCAGGTCATACACAGTTCAGGTAGTCAGACAGAGCCACAGGTCTGCACCAGGTTGGATGGAAGACTAGCCAAGTCATACACAGAGCCCAAAGTAACAGAACTGCTATAAACAATAACGCAAGGGCAACTGAGTCAGGACTCAGACTGCCTTTTAAACCCCTCCTCAGGAAGTAGGTAGGAGGAGCAGCTCAGAGGAAGGAAGTAGGTAGTAGGGGACTACAGGAAGCATGGCACATAAAGCAGAGGCCTGCTGCATGCTTGAAGCCTCGCGCCTGCAGATGACTCTGAAAACAAAGTAAGCTGTAACACAAATAACCTCCCCTTAAGATTAGAGGAAACAAGGTTTCACTTTCAGAAGAGGAATTTTTTTTTTTTTTACACTAAGTCTGTTAAATTGTGTAATTCCTTGCCCAAGGATGTGGTAATGGCAGATACAATGGATAAATTTAAAAGAAGATTAGATATATTTCTTTCAAGAAGGAACATACAGCTTTATACTAACTATTAGTAGGCAAAACAGGAGTTTCAGATAAAGGCTAACTTATTTGACATATATAGAAAAAAACAGAATGTCCGCACTCGCTGACGTTTGTAAAAATATAAAAAAAACAGCGCTTTATTGAAGAATAAATAAAAACATCCGGACACAGTAAGGACAACAATCACCGCACGATAATTCCCTTACGCGTTTCGGACCGCAATGGTCCTTACTCATAGGTGATTGGCATCAGCTTGATAGTCAAGCGTGGAGGTGAGCGTTCGCACGATGGGGTGAGTGAAGCATCCAGTTTATTGTGATATAACTTGCAGTTCTCGCTACTTTGATGTGCCATGTGTTATATTGTTGCCTGCTAGAGCGGTCTAGTTCTGTATGTATGTATGTAACTTATTTGGCAGCAGGAAAGCTATATAATCCTCATATCTCTGGGTTATAAGTCAAAGGTTGAACGTGACGGTCTTGTGTCCTTTTTCAACCTAATTTATTATGTTACTTATCCTCTCGTGGTAATTTCCACTGGAGGTGACAGTTTCCACCTATTTCTTGCTGTATAAAAACATTTGATCATCCCTAGTGTCTAACAATGGATTAGTCAATTGTCAGACCTCCGGCTGTCGGGCACTACAACGTCCATCATCAATAATTGGAGTTGTCATTCACAACATGTAGAGGTCCAACACTGAACCTGCTCTAATGTAATGCTTCTCAATGAGTTTGTGGCAATGCTAGCTTCCAAAGGAGTAAACTCTGTTACTGTGTTGCAAAATGGAAACTACATTTAACTCTTTGAGTGCCAGAGAAGTATCCAACGCATTGTCTTGCTAATGAAAGTTCTTTATTGCTATACACGATCTTAAAGGGATAGTAATGTTTCATAATAAAAGCAGCTCTAATTAATCATCATAGTATTTGGACTTTGGAGAGTGTTATTTCAATTCTGTCAGAGTTGTAGTTCCAGAGTAATTCAATAATAAAGTATCCCCCTCCCGCCTCTTTTACTGATATAACACTGTTCAGCCAGATCAGAAGGGAGGTGCCCAGGTAGATTGCAGAGAGGGACAATCTTCAATTAAGATAAGGGAAAAACCTGAAAAACTTGTCAAGGGGGGCAGGCTTTCATTGTTCTCATAGGAAGAAGATTGTCCCCTGCTGTTATCTGTCTGGTCTATGGACTGGATTCCACATCTGAGAAGAGATGGCTTACACTAGGTAAAAGGGGCGGGAGGGGAAACTTTGCTTGTGAATATCTCTCAAACCATAAAGGTTTGAGAGATAAGACTTATATCGTTTTTCATGTTTTTTTAATGCCTACAAAATAAAATAAAGATAAAACGAAGTATTACTATCCCTTTCAAACTTGCTTTAAATGTCCCTTTGGTGGATTCTAAAGAATGCTCCAGTACATTGATTTACAAATGCACTGAGAATGTGATAACTTCCAAGTGTTAAAGGAACCCTATTAGGGATTGGAGTAAAGTCCCATTTTCTTTGTTGCTGGAATTTTGACAACCCCCCCCCACTTTTTTTTGTCTTTTTCAGAGAAATTCACACACATAGAAAATCCATTCAAATTTAGCCCTTTTTGGCTACCAATAATGAACTTTCCATAAGAATTTCACAATTTCCACATATATTTTCTAAGGACTGAAAAGTTACCTTTGCGATACTTCAGATGGCCACTTTAAGACACTGGTGGGCCGTGGGTAAAGGCATACCTCCCAAGTGTCCCTCTTTGGCAATTTGAAATGTTGGGAGGTATGGTGAAGGTCATGCTAGTGCCACCCCACTACCCACATTGCCCCTCCCACTAAGAAAAAAATGCACAAACTAATCTCCCCACTCTAGGAGGTGGCCAATGTGGTTGAGGGGGTCTGGGGTCAATCGGGGGGGGGGGGGGGCCATGGCAATTCTTGCACCAGGGCCTGGTGGCTTCTAGTTACGCCTCTAATAATAACTATGCATTGGGATGTGTCAGTGGGGTGCAACACGTGACATCAGATGTTTAATATCTCTGTTTCCTTCAAGAGAATAAGTAAGCATGTCAACTGCTAACATTTTGGCACATTTGCTGTTCCACAGGCGTACGTTTGGATTGTTTCTCTGCATTTTTTTTAACTTCCTCCAAATAATTCAGTATTCAATGGGTTGGCAGCACATAGAAGAACTTTGTAACGTAACTATTTTAACATGACCAGTGGTGTGAAGGTGGTGGTGGCAGCCCTAATAGGAACCCTGTGAAGCTTGTCACCTCCAGCTGGTTCAGTCTCATAGTCAACCTTCTCCACTCTGCGTTTGCACAGCAGCAGTAGGAGATATTAGTATTATCATTGTTAATGAAAATATCTTCCCACTCCCTGAAGCACCTACATCACTACTATTATGTCCCCTTCAGCCCTGTGTACTTTAAGGAGTGCTGCTACGGCTACCCCTCCTAGTTGTCTCAACTCTGATGTGCTATTGGTGTGTCTCTTAATCAGACCTGTGGTTGAGCTTCAGATGGGATCTCATTGAGGATGTGCCTAGATGTGATCCTTCACACACTGTAAAATGTTTAACATTTGTATTGTGAGTGAAGTATCTCCATAATGAGATTTCATAGTCTGATGTGTTGCTGAGGGACTACCACTTATTACATCATCATTACTACAGGGGTATGATGTTACAGTAGGACTATTAGTAGCAGTAAGTGACAGTGGCTCTGCACTATGAACAGCAGCAGGAAAACACATAGCTTGGGTTGCTGTTTATTCAATAATAGTGCGTATAAACTGATGGGGGTTGGACTTGGAAGCAGTGAAGGTGATGATGATGATGATGATGACAGAGATGCTTGCATTTTTAGGCATGTTTACTTGTTGAAATGTTCCAGTTGCTCTCTGAATGAGCTCTATACCTGATCTGTATCCCAGTTGCTCTCTGAATGAGCTCTATACCTGATCTCTATCAACAGACATGGAGGTGTATGAAGGGACAGATTCTAAATCAACTTCCTCAAAAAACAGGTCAGCAGCATAAGTGGCAGAAGCATCCTTCCCAATACTTTTGGTCCAACTACTGCTAAATTTTCCTCCACTAAGAGCAACAGCACTAGGACGTGGCCTCTTGTCTCCTTTAGTGTTAAAGGGATAGTAATACTTCATTTTAACTTTATTTTATTTTGTAGGCATTAAAAAAACATGAAGAACGATATAAGTCTTATTTCTTAAACTTTTATGGTTTAAGAGATATTCACAAAGTATCCCCCCCCGTTCAACCAGATCAGAAGAGAGGTGCCCAGGTAGACTGCAGAGAGGGACAATCTTCAATTAACATAAGGGAAAAACCTGAAAGGCTTGTCAAGGGGGGCAGAGCTTTCATTATTCTCATAGGAAGAAGATTGTCCCCTGCTGTTATCTGTCTGGTCTATGGACTGCATTCCACATCTGAGAAGAGATGGCTTACACTAGGTAAAAGGGGCGGGAGGGGGAAACTTTGCGTGTGAATATCTCTCAAACCATAAAGGTTTGAGAGATAAGACATATCATTCTTCATGTTTTTTTAATGCCTTTAAAATAAAATAAAGTTAAAACGAAGTATTACTATCCCTTTAAAAGGCTCAGTACTGCTACTGATGGAACTTTTCATATCACTTTTACAAACAGCCTCCTCGAGCAGCGGAGGATCATCAGTATTAATGCAGTAGCTGCTGCATCCATGGCTATAGTCTGTTTTTAGTACAACTTTATTGCCACAAACATATCCATGTCCTTACCCCTACCATGTTTGTTAGATATAATGATAATAGTGTTGATTTTTATTGTAAAGTCCCCATAGAGCTGATAGCTCCAATGCTTCTGCAATTAATTGCACAGGACAACATGGGAGAGCTGCAACACCTTTTTCTTTTTCTTGTCTGAGTGTGAAATGAATTTATGTCTTGGATTCTTATTGTCTGTCTGATAATAACATATCTGACTTTAGTACCTATCACTCTCTCAGTCTCAGGTTAGGTAAGATTACCTACCTGTCTGTCTGAGTCAAAAGCATTTTTTAAACTGCCACTGTCTACAAATCACATGCACACTCCCTGTACCCCACCTGTCCAGAGAACAAATGGCTACCACCCATACTCCTTAAATCAAGCAACACCAGCTGCCCTTCCTTGCCAGGCTGCCTCTACAAAACAATAGCTAGCTAGCTAGTGTCAAAACATCAGTATTTCTCTCTCTCTCTCTCTCTCTCCAAGTTTATTTAGGTGATATGGTCCCTTGAAATGGAAGTGCAAAATATTAAAATGTACTTGTATCTACTTATCAATTGGAGAAATATATTTTCAGGCCAATATATGGATTAATTTAAAATATCCCTATTAGTGTTGAGCGAGCACCCCGATGCTCGGGTGTTCGGGTGCTCTGACCGAGCACCCCCTGAGGCTCGAGTGCTCGGCCGAGCACCCGAACCCCATTGCATTAAATGGGAGGACTCGAGCATTACACCAGGCACCCCCTGCTCTGATGAGGGGAGGGTGCCTGGTCAATTACCCCCCTTCATCTCCGCAATGCCCCCCTTCCACAATGTCCCCCTTCCACAATGCCCCTCTTCCACAATGTCCCCCTTCATCTCCGCAATGCCCCCTTCATCTCCGCAATACCCCCTTCATCTCCGCAATGCCCCCTTCATCTCCGCAATGCCCCCCTTCCACAATGTCCCCCTTCCACAATGTCCCCCTTCATCTCCGCAATGTCCCCCTTCATCTCCGCAATGCCCCCTTCATCTCCGCAATGCCCCCCTTCCACAATGTCCCCCTTCATCTCCACAATGTCCCCCTTCATCTCCGCAATGCCCCCTTCATCTCCGCAATGCCCCCCTTCCACAATGTCCCCCTTCCACAATGTCCCCCTTCCACAATGTCCCCCTTCATCTCCGCAATGTCCCCCTTCATCTCCGCAATGCCCCCTTCATCTCCGCAATGCCCCCCTTCCACAATGTCCCCCTTCCACAATGTCCCCCTTCATCTCCGCAATGCCCCCTTCATCTCCGCAATACCCCCTTCATCTCCGCAATGCCCCCCTTCCACAATGTCCCCCTTCCGCAATGCCCCCCTTCCACAATGTCCCCCTACCACAATGTCCCCCTTCCACAATGTCCCCCTTCATCTCCGCAATGTCCCCCTTCATCTCCGCAATGCCCCCTTCATCTCCGCAATGCCCCCCTTCCACAATGTCCCCCTTCCACAATGTCCCCCTTCATCTCCGCAATGTCCCCCTTCATCTCCGCAATGCCCCCTTCATCTCCGCAATGCCCCCCTTCCACAATGTCCCCCTTCCACAATGTCCCCCTTCATCTCCGCAATGCCCCCTTCATCTCCGCAATGCCCCCCTTCCACAATGTCCCCCTTCCACAATGTCCCCCTTCCACAATGTCCCCCTTCATCTCCGCAATGTCCCCCTTCATCTCCGCAATGCCCCCTTCATCTCCGCAATGCCCCCCTTCCACAATGTCCCCCTTCCACAATGTCCCCCTTCCACAATGTCCCCCTTCATCTCCACAATGTCCCCCTTCATCTCCGCAATGCCCCCTTCATCTCCGCAATGCCCCCCTTCCACAATGCCCCCCTTCCACAATGTCCCCCTTCCACAATGTCCCCCTTCATCTCCGCAATGTCCCCCTTCATCTCCGCAATGCCCCCTTCATCTCCGCAATGCCCCCCTTCCACAATGTCCCCCTTCCACAATGTCCCCCTTCATCTCCGCAATGCCCCCTTCATCTCCGCAATGCCCCCCTTCCACAATGTCCCCCTTCCACAATGTCCCCCTTCATCTCCGCAATGTCCCCCTTCATCTCCGCAATGCCCCCTTCATCTCCGCAATGCCCCCCTTCCACAATGTCCCCCTTCCACAATGTCCCCCTTCATCTCCGCAATGCCCCCTTCATCTCCGCAATGCCCCCCTTCCACAATGTCCCCCTTCCACAATGTCCCCCTTCCACAATGTCCCCCTTCATCTCCGCAATGTCCCCCTTCATCTCCGCAATGCCCCCTTCATCTCCGCAATGCCCCCCTTCCACAATGTCCCCCTTCCACAATGTCCCCCTTCCACAATGTCCCCCTTCATCTCCACAATGTCCCCCTTCATCTCCGCAATGCCCCCTTCATCTCCGCAATGCCCCCCTTCCACAATGCCCCCCTTCCACAATGTCCCCCTTCCACAATGTCCCCCTTCATCTCCGCAATGTCCCCCTTCATCTCCGCAATGCCCCCTTCATCTCCGCAATGCCCCCCTTCCACAATGTCCCCCTTCCACAATGTCCCCCTTCCACAATGTCCCCCTTCATCTCCACAATGTCCCCCTTCATCTCCGCAATGCCCCCTTCATCTCCGCAATGCCCCCTACCTCCAGTCCCTGGTGGTCCAGCGGAGCGTCTGCAAGATCTGTGCCTCCTCCGGCACAGATCCCTGCCACCTGAACATGGCGGGCGAGCACATGGCGGTACTCGTACGAGTACCGCCATGTACCGAGCAGAGCGATGCTCGAGCCGATCCGAGCATCGGCCGAGCATGCTCGCTCAACACTAATCCCTATTCATATTCAAGAGTAGACAGTGTTGCCCAGCTTGACGTAAGTTCATAAGCTTTAGTTTTGTTGCTCAGCAGAATGAAATATTTGCTTTCTTAAATCTGACCAGATATTATATAGTACAGTTCTGCTAATGTTCTCAAATTGACTTGTCTGACCTCTATTATATACTCCTGCAAATTGTATACAGAGGGCAACCACTATCATAATTTAGAATCGGAACATGACTAATCTAATAAATGGCAATTTTTCTTCTCAAATAATATGCTGGCTCTGTAATGACATGAATTCTCAGAAATATAGAGGTTTTATGCTATTAACCACTTCAGTGGTACAGAAATCCATTGCATTGCTTAACAATTTACTGATGTCTTTAGCACAGAAGGGTGAAATAAACAAAAAACTGTATTGTTAATAATAGTAATTTAATGTTTTATATAACATTGTATGCACATTAAGAAAAACTAATGCTGTGTAACAAGGCTGGCATCTGTTTTTGTGCCTGGTACTAAGTTATACCAGTGGAGCAAAACACCATTACATGAGACCAGTACAGCAATACACCAACATGAGATCAGTAGAGCAATATACCATTACATGAGACCAGCAGAGCAATATACAATTACATGAGACAATCAGAGCAATACACCATTACATGAAACCAGCAGGGCAATACACCATTACATGAGACCATCAGGGCCAATATACCATTACATGAGAGCAGCGGGGCAATATACCATTACATGAGATTAGCAGGCCAATATACCATTACATGAGACCAGGAGGGCAATATACCATTACATGAGACCAGGATGGTGATTTACCATTACATGAGACCAGCAGGGTAATATATCATTACATGAGAGCATCAAGGAAATACACCATTGCATGAGAACAACAGGGAAATACTCCATTACATGAGATCAGCAGGGCAATACACCATTACATGAGAACAGCAAGGAAATACAACATTACATGAGACCAGCAGGACAATACAGCATTACATGAGAGTAATAGAGCAATATGACATTAAATGAGACCAGCAGGGCAATACACCATTACATGAGGCCAACAGGGCAATACCAATTACATGAGAGCAGTAGAGCAATATACAATTACATGAGACCATCAGAGCAATATACAATTACATGAGACCATCAGAGCAATACACCATTACATGAGACCAGCAGGGTAATACACCATTACATGAGACCATCAGGGCCAATATACCATTACATGAAAGCAGCGGGGCAATATACCATTACATGAGACCAGGAGGGCAATATACCATTACATGAGACCAGCAGGGTAATATATCATTACATGAGAGCATCAAGGAAAGACACCATTACGTGAGAACAACAGGGAAATACTCCATTACATGAGATCAGCAATGAAATACACCATTACATGAGATCAGCAGGGCAATACACCATTACATGAGAACAGCAATGAAATACACCATTACATGAGAACAGCAAGGAAATACAACATTACATGAGAACAGCAGGGCAATACAGCATTACATGAGAGTAATAGAGCAATATGACATTAAATAAGACCAGCAGGGCAATACACCGTTACATGAGGCCAACAGGGCAATACCAATTACATGAGAACAGTAGAGAAATATACAATTACATGAGACCAGCAGGTCCAATATACCATTGGATGGGACCTCCAGGCAAATATACATAAATTGTGACGCTAGTGTAGGCTGATAGATCCCTTTAAAGGGATAGAAATGTTTAAAAAAAACAGCAGCTCCATTTAATCTTCATAGTATTTGGGCCATGGAGGGTATTATTTCAATACTGTCAGAGTTGTGGTTCAAGAGTAATTGAATAATAAACTATCCCCCTCCCGCCCCTTTTACCTAGTGTAAGCCGCTTCCCCTCAGATGTGGAATCTGGTCTCTTGACCGGACAATTCACAGCAAGGGACAATCTTCTTACTGTGATCATAAGGAAAACCCTAACCCCCCTTCACAGGTTTTTCAGGTTTTTCCTTATGATCACTGAAGATTGTCCCTCTCTGCGATCCATCTGGACAGTCTTGCTTCTCAGAGGTGAGCAGTGTTACATCAGTAAAAGGGGCAGGAGGGGGATACTTTATCATTCAATTACTCTTGAACTACAACTCTAACAATATCGAAATAACACTCTCCATGGCCCAAACACTATGAAGATTAATTGGAGCTACTTTTTTGGTGAAACGTTACCATCCCTTTATGAAGTATTGGTGGTAGCTAATTGTTGCAATCATGGGTGTGGGAAAATGTTTTCCTTGGGGGCAGGGACTGAACACTTATCGACAACTGCCATGTACACTTGGTGTGGAAAGGTTTTGAAGGAGGTATCACACCTTGGCACATCTGCTTTAATTAAAAATATCTAACACACCCTCTCTGATGTTAAACTGTCCCCTATGAAACCAGGAGCTGTCATTATGACACCTGTCTGTCCTCAGCAACATCAACGATGATGACATGCCCCAAAATCCATCACTGAAATGCCTGTTCTGTCAACCCCCCACCAACAATGACATCATCATCATCTCTCATCTGTTGCTAGGGTTGGTAGCTGGACTAGTATTAATATCCCAACTGTCCTTCTGTCACCCTCAGGGAACATTGGCACTGCAATTATCCTTATCACCAGTGGATAGCAATTTAGTAGATGTGAGACTATGGCAATCTGTATTTCTATACATCGCACATTATGTGATACAATGACCAATGTGGTGGCGACTAAGAGAACATAGACTGTCCAGATTGTAGAATATGCCTGGTTCATTTCAAGGACAACCAATTATTTTTATTAGCTTATTGGTAATAAGTCATGAACCATCGGATGTCGGACACCCACCACCACCAGTCACTTGCTGTCAGCGGTCAGTTCAGCAGCCCACCACCAGAAACAAAAAAATGAAACAATTACCTTGCCATTTGCCTGTTGTAAGATATAACAATTTTTTCAAAGCTTATCTTGCTGTAGATTTCAGCCTTGAAAAAATTGTTAACAGTCTGAAGCTTATGACAAGATAACCCTGATTCTTTGACAGTTGATGCTCAGAATACTTATACTACCGTTCAAAAGTTTGTGGTCACTTAGAAAGGTCCTTGTTTTCCATCAAATGAGTTGCAGAA
The DNA here is from genome assembly GCA_037306005.1 of Rhinophrynus dorsalis. Classification (NCBI taxonomy): domain Eukaryota; kingdom Metazoa; phylum Chordata; class Amphibia; order Anura; family Rhinophrynidae; genus Rhinophrynus; species Rhinophrynus dorsalis. The sequence goes on along the minus strand of CM074722.1, from coordinate 489,834,060 downwards.
TGAATAGGAAACACAGTGAAGACGTTGACAAGGTTCGAAATAATGATTTTTAATTTAAATAATAATTGGGTCCTTCAAACTTTGCTTTCCTTGAATCCTCCATTTGCAGCAATTACAGTCTTGCAGACCTTTGGCATTCTAGTTATCAGTTTGTTGAGGTAATGTGAATAAAGTTCACCCCATGCTTCCTGAAGCATCTCCCACAATTTGGATTGGCTTGATGGGCACTTCTTACGTGCCATAAGGTCAAGCTGCTCCCATAACAGAAACAAGGACATTTGTAAGTGACCCCCAACTTTTGAATGGTAGTGTAGTAGGAACTAAATGAGCAAACACCACAGTTTTACTGGTGGAGGTGATACCTGTTCCCATCTGAAGTTCTCTCTCCTGCTCTTCATTTGTTTGAGCTAAGAAATCTCTCATAATCACCCTCGTCATCATCATCATCATCTTCATAATCACCTTTGTCATCATCAACATCATCATCATAATCACCCTCGTCATCATCATCATCATAATCACCTTCGTCATCATCAACATTATCATCATAATCACCCTCATCATCATCAACACTACCACCACACTCTTCCTCCTTTCCTGGTGGTAACAAACGTGATTCACCTGGTATCACATTCACAGACACATCAGGCTCAGGATGCTACTGTGCACACAGCCACATGAGGAAAATGAAGACTTCCCCATTTTAGAAACTTTCCCCAGGTCCGTGAGGTTCTGGAGGTTTCGTTTCCATCTACTGGTAACTGGGTTCTCACTACTACTTCTATTACTGCCGCTTGTGCTGTTACTTTCAACTGTGAATGTCTCCACTCAGAAGCAGTATCATTGCACAGGGAATTCTCACAGCCGTTGAAAGAATAGGCAGAAATTGCCAAGTTCTCATGGGAATTTCATTGGCGGTATTGAAAAGGTAGACATTTGTATGGATTTTCTATCCACAGTAATTTCAATGAAAAAGAGAAAAGTTGCGTTTTTTACGCAAAATATCCAGTGAAAAAAAGAGGACTTTTCACCTTCCCTCTACATCATTATATGCTACCGTCAGGGCAATTCTCTATTACAGACTACAAGCAGAGCAATAAAATATTACATACCACCATCAGGGCAATAATCTATTGAAGGCCAAGCAGGGCATTAAAATATTGCATGCCACCAGAAGATTAATACACCATTACATGAGACCATTAGAGCAATACACCATTACATCTCTCCAGCAGAACAATATACCATCACATGTCACCAGCAGGGCAATACACCACTACATCATAGAAAGGCAATACACCATGTCTTCAGCAGAACAATGCACAATTACATGTAACCAACACTGCAATACACTATTACATGTAACCAGAAGAACAATATACCATTACAGTAAACTCAAATTCATCCAGGGGTTAAAAAGACCTCTACGTAAAGGGATATTAATACTTCGTTTTATCTTTATTTTATTTTGTAGGCATTAAAAAAAACATGAAGTACGATATAAGTCTTATCTCTCAAACCTTTATGGTTTGAGAGATATTCATAAGCAAAGTTTCCCCTCCCGCCCTTTTACCTAGTGTAAGCCATCTCTTCTCAGATGTGGAATCCAGTCCATAGACCAGACAGATAACAGAAGGGAACAATCTTCTTCCTATGAGAACAATGACAAGTTTTTCAGGTTTTTCCCTTATCTTAATTGAAGATTGTCCCTCTCTGCAGTCTACCTGGGCACCTCCCTTCTGATCTGGCTGAGCAGTGTTACATCAGTAAAAGGGGTGGGAGGGGGATACTTTGTCATCGAATTACCCTTGTACTACAACTCTGACAGAATTGAAATAACACTCTCCAAAGTCCAAATACTAGGATGAGTAATTAGAGCTGCTTTTATTATGAAACATTACTATCCCTTTAATATAAGCTGTGCCTCTTTTATAACTCCTCTTTCTTACTTTTTTTCAAGCAGCAAAATATCCTCCCTAAAACATTATAAAATCCTTGCTCGCTGGGCCTCCAGTCCACAAGTGATTCGCACCAGGCAGATGAACTGATGTAGGTGATTTCTCATGCAAACAAATGTACAACCTAGACACTGACTACTCAATGACCCTGAAAATAAGAACGCTGTGTCTGGCTGTTACTAAGAAATAATTGGAAGAAAGTCACAGGTACAGAGCTGATATATACATCTACAGCTTAAAGGCAGAATTTGCAGCTCAGCTCTTAATATATTGTGGTCCAGAGCTGAAAAAGAAGCTTAGTGCTGTAGCAATTGTTTTCCACATCAAAGTGAGTTCATAAATTAAATGTCTTAAGGAAAAATACCCCAGGACTCTTCTTTGTCATGCTGAGGGTTCTCAAACACAGCAATACTCCGCATACATTATTTAAGCAAAGTTTATTTATTAATTTCTTGCTTGCTTTTTATTTTTTGCATTTCTGCACAGCGACTCTCACTCTCGCGGGAAGGCCCTTTCTGCTGATTTCTTCCACACTGCTCCCTTGTGTGAGTGAATATCCCCCTGTCATGTGACAGTACTGCCTGCTCGCAGTCATATACTGGGCGCTTCCAAGCAATGGCAGAGATGCACTAAGGTGTGATAAATAAAGGTGATAAAGTGGAGATGATTTCTACAGTGATATCACTTCTCCAGTGGCGTAACAATAGGGTTCGCAGGGGTCGCACCTGCGACCGGGCCCGTCACTCCAGGGGCCCGGCCGCCTCCTGCGACCCCCTCACCCGCAGCAGTCGCTTAGCTGATCTCCCACTCGGCGCGCCGCTCTAGTAATACAGAGCGCTGGGAGATGACATCATTAGTGTTGAGCGAGCATGCTCGGCCGATGCTCGGATCGGCTCGAGCATCGCTCTGCTCGGCACATGGCGGTACTCGTACGAGTACCGCATGTGCTCGCCCGCCATGTTCGGGTCTCCTCCCCGCACGTTTTGCGGCTGCTGCGCAGCCAATAAACGTGCAGGGAGGCTCTGACATCGGTGTAATGCCAGCAGCCATGTTGGCTGCTGGCATTACACTGATTGGCTCGCCAGAACCCGTGGTCAGGTGCTGTATAGCACCTGACCATCGAGTTCGGCTCAGTCTGAGCCAGGGAGAGCTGAGGATAGGAAGGGAAAGGCAGTGTAGGGAGGAAAAAAACAAAAATTGTGAAAAAAAAGAACCAAAAGTCCTTTTTAGGACTACTGTGTGTGGGGGCAGCAGGTTATTTGGTGTGGGGGGAAAAAAACAAAAAAAAAAAAAAAATATATATATATTCTGTTTAGTGTGCAAAGTTGCAGATTAGAGCACATTCTGTTTAGTGTGCACAGTTGCAGATTAGAGCACATTCTGTTTAGTGTGCAAAGTTGCAGATTAGAGCACATTCTGTTTAGTGTGCAAAGTTGCAGATTAGAGCACATTCTGTTTAGTGTGCAAAGTTGCAGATTAGAGCACATTCTGTTAAGTCTTCAAACTAAAATATCAAAGTCACGTATTCCATTCAGTGTGCGTCGCCGCAGTTTAGCAGCACATTCTGAGTACTGTGCAGAGTTGCAGAATAGGAAGAAATACTGTTAAGTCTTCAAACTAAAATATCAAAGTCACATATTCCATTCAGTGTGCTTCGCCGCAGTTTAGCAGCACATTCTGTGTACTGTGCAGAGTTGCAGAATAGGAAGAAATACTGTTAAGTCTTCAAACTCAAATATCAAAGTCACATATTCCATTCAGTGTGCTTCGCCGCAGTTTAGCAGCACATTCTGTGTACTGTGCAGAGTTGCAGAATAGGAAGAAATACTGTTAAGTCTTCAAACTAAAATATCAAAGTCACATATTCCATTCAGTGTGCTTCGCCGCAGTTTAGCAGCACATTCTGTGTACTGTGCAGAGTTGCAGAATAGGAAGAAATACTGTTAAGTCTTCAAACTAAAATATCAAAGTCACATATTCCATTCAGTGTCTTTCACCGCCGTTTAACAGCCTATTCTGTGTACTCTGCAGAGTTGCAGAATTATAAGAAATACTGTTAAGTTTTCAAACTCAAATATTAAAGTCACATATTCCATTCAGTGTCTTTCACCGCCGTTTAACAGCCTATTCTGTGTACTCTGTACAGTTCCAGAATTATAAGAAATACTGTTAAGTTTTCAAACTCAAATATTAAAGTCACATATTCCATTCAGTGTCTTTCACCGCCGTTTAACAGCCTATTCTGTGTACTCTGTACAGTTCCAGAATTATAAGAAATACTGTTAAGTTTTCAAACTCAAATATTAAAGTCACATATTCCATTCAGTGTGTTTCAACGCCGTTTAACAGCCTATTCTGTGTACTCTGCAGAGTTGCAGAATAGTAAGAAATACTGTTAAGTTTTCAAACTCAAATATTAAAGTCACATATTCCATTCAGTGTGTGTCACCGCAGTTTAGCAGCCTATTCTGTGTACTCTGCAGAGTTGCAGAATAGTAAGAAATACTGTTAATTTTTCAAACTCAAATATTAAAGTCACATATTCCATTCAGTGTCTTTCACCGCCGTTTAACAGCCTATTCTGTGTACTCTGTACAGTTCCAGAATTATAAGAAATACTGTTAAGTTTTCAAACTCAAATATTAAAGTCACATATTCCATTCAGTGTGTTTCAACGCCGTTTAACAGCCTATTCTGTGTACTCTGCAGAGTTGCAGAATTATAAGAAATACTGTTAAGTTTTCAAACTCAAATATTAAAGTCACATATTCCATTCAGTGTGTGTCACCGCAGTTTAGCAGCCTATTCTGTGTACTCTGCAGAGTTGCAGAATAGTAAGAAATACTGTTAATTTTTCAAACTCAAATATTAAAGTCACATATTCCATTCAGTGTCTTTCACCGCCGTTTAACAGCCTATTCTGTGTACTCTGTACAGTTCCAGAATTATAAGAAATACTGTTAAGTTTTCAAACTCAAATATTAAAGTCACATATTCCATTCAGTGTGTTTCAACGCCGTTTAACAGCCTATTCTGTGTACTCTGCAGAGTTGCAGAATTATAAGAAATACTGTTAAGTTTTCAAACTCAAATATTAAAGTCACATATTCCATTCAGTGTCTTTCACCGCCGTTTAACAGCCTATTCTGTGTACTCTGTACAGTTCCAGAATTATAAGAAATACTGTTAAGTTTTCAAACTCAAATATTAAAGTCACATATTCCATTCAGTGTGTTTCAACGCCGTTTAACAGCCTATTCTGTGTACTCTGCAGAGTTGCAGAATAGTAAGAAATACTGTTAAGTTTTCAAACTCAAATATTAAAGTCACATATTCCATTCAGTGTGTGTCACCGCAGTTTAGCAGCCTATTCTGTGTACTCTGCAGAGTTGCAGAATAGTAAGAAATACTGTTAATTTTTCAAACTCAAATATTAAAGTCACTTATTCCATTCAGTGTGTGTCACCGCAGTTTAGCAGCCTATTCTGTGTACTCTGCAGAGTTGCAGAATAGTAAGAAATACTGTTAAGTTTTCAAACTCATATATATTAAAGTCATATATATCGTGTAAGATGAAGAAGGCGGGTAAAAAGGGACGGGGAAGTGGACGTGATCCTGAAAGTTCAGGGCGCGGGTCAGGACGCGGAGAAACTGTGCCTGGTGCCAGAGCACAAGAAAGAAAGACATCCACCATACCTAGCTTCATGTCTGATTTCACAGGGCGTCGCAGGACATCACTCTCGAGGTACGACCAGTGCGAACAGGTGGTCGGTTGGATGACAGCTGATACTGCTTCCAGTCGGTTAAGCACCACCCTGTCTTCCACCAAGTCCACTCTCAGTAGCCAAGAGTCTGGTCAACATAATCCTCACTCTGATCATCCTTCCTCCCACCATACACGGTCTGGTCAAAGAAGTGATCCCACACTGGGATATAGTGATGAGCTCGTCTCATCACCAATCCTTCATTTGACCCTCTCTCCAAGCACGCTTGCAGAGGAACATGACATCTTGTGCCCTGATTCACAACCTCTAGAGGCTACCCAATCACAAGAAGATGACAGATGTGAACGGCATTTAAGGTCAAAGGAAGTAGTGGATGATGATGATGATGATGATGAGACACAGTTGCCATTAAATCAACCACTATTTCCGTCTCAAGACCTTGTTGAGGAGAATGTTATACAGTTGTCAATGACTGAGTATGTGGTGGGATCAAGACTTGAGGAGGATGATCAGAGTGAGGAAGTGGAGGAGGACTTGGTGGACGATGAGGTGACTGACCCCACCTGGGAAGGTGTAGAGCCGAGCGATGACAGCAGTCCTGAGGGTGAGCCATCTGCAGCACCGCAACAGGCTGGAAGAGGCAGTGGTGTGGCTACAGAAAGAAGGCGGACCGCACCAAACCGGCCCGCAAATGTTACACGGAGCACCCCCTTGCGTAAATCTACCTTGCCAAGGGGTAGGTGTTCCGCGGTATGGCGTTTTTTTAAGGAAAGTGCGGACGACAAAAGAATTGTAGTTTGCAACCTGTGCCACACCAGAATGAGCCGAGGCATGAACACTAGAAACCTCACCACCACCAGCATGATCCGACACATGGCATCCAAGCACCGTAGTAAGTGGGAGGAACGCCTGGATCGCCCATCTGTGTCTGCAGGCCACACCACTGCCTCCTCTTCCCCTGTTTTCGGTGCCGGCCAATCGCCTGTCGAAGGCGCAGGCCCGCATACCTCCCGCCCTGCACCTGTACCATCTGAAGCACCATCAGCGACCACATCCACTTCCCTGTCCCAGCACAGCGTCCAAATGTCGTTACCCCAGGCATTTGAGCGCAAGAGAAAGTACCCAGCCACCCACCCACAGGCCATAGCACTAACCTCACACCTTTCAAAATTACTGGCCATCGAAATGCTGCCATTTAGGCTTGTGGACACTGAGTCCTTCCGCAGCCTGATGGCAGCAGCTGTCCCTCGGTACGCGGTCCCCAGCCGCCACTACTTTTCCCGGTGTGCCATCCCCGCATTACACCACCATGTGTCCCGTAACATCACCCGTGCCCTGACCAACGCAGTTACTGGGAAGGTCCACTTAACGACTGACACATGGACAAGTGCTTGTGGCCAGGGACGCTACATTTCCCTGACGGCACACTGGGTGAATGTCGTGGAGGCTGGGAGCGACTCGGACCCTGGGATGGCACGGGTGCTACCCACGCCGAGGATTGCGGGCCCTACCTCCATCAGGGTTTCTGCCAGCACCTACGTTATTGGCTCCTCCTCCTCCGTTTCCACCTCCGAATTCTCTACACACACCGCCACTCCCCCATCAGCCAGTAGCTGGAAGCAGTGTAGCACTGCAGTGGGGAAGCGTCAACAGGCCGTGCTGAAGCTGATCTGCCTTGGGGACAAACAGCACACGGCCTCAGAGCTGTTGCAGGGGATTAGTCACCAGACCGAGCAGTGGCTCTCGCCACTCAACCTGCAACCAGGCATGGTTGTGTGTGATAATGGGCGTAACTTGGTGGCGGCTTTGGAGCTCGGCAAGCTCACACACGTACCATGCCTAGCGCATGTATTTAATTTAGTGGTGCAGCGATTTCTAAAAACCTACCCCAATGTGCATGATCTCTTGACCAAGGTGCGCCGCGTGTGTGCACATTTCCGTAAGTCATCTACAGCTTCGGCCGGCCTGTTGAAGCTGCAGCAGCGCTTACAATTGCCAGCTCACCGGCTGCTGTGTGACGTGAGCACGCGCTGGAACTCCACCTTCCACATGTTGGCCCGGCTTTGTGAGCAGCAGAGGGCAGTAGTGGAGTACCAGCTGTTACACGGTCGTCGCCTCTCCGTTCAACTTCCTGTAATCAGAAGTGAGGAGTGGGAATGGATGTCAGACCTCTGCGAGGTTTTACGCAATTTTGAGGAATCGACACAGATGGTGAGCGGCGATAACGCTATTATCAGTGTAACCATCCCACTTCTGTGTCTACTGAAACGCTCGCTGCTCACAATTAAAACCGACGCTTTGCATGTGGAAGAGGTGGAAATGGGGGAGGAAGAGCTTACACAAGGTGATAGCCAGAGCACCCTCACTTCGTCTTCTCAGCGACAATTGGAGGAGGCGGAGGAGGAGGAGGAGGAGGAGGAGGAGGAGGAAGACACGGTTGCCTCCGCTACAGAGGGTAGCCATGGAACTTTAGTTCCATCTCTTCAGCGTGGGTGGGCAGAAGAGGAGGAAGAGGATGAGGATATTGAGAGTCAGCCTCCTGGTGAGGACAGCGAAATCTTGACTGTTGGTACTCTGGCACACATGGCTGACTTTATGTTAGGCTGCCTTTCCCGTGACCCACGCGTTGTACGCATTTTAGACAACACGGATTACTGGGTGTTCACCCTTCTGGACCCCCGCTACAAAGAGAATTTCTCATCTCTCATTCCTCCGGTGGAGAGGACAAGCAAAATGGTGCAATACCAGAAGGTTCTTGTTGAAAAATTGCTCCAAAATTTTCCATCTGACAACGCTGGCGGCAGAGTACGTGCTACCTTGGCCAACCGAGAAGGGGAGAAAAGGGGAGCACACAGCAGTTCCGACAAAGGCAGGGCAACACTCTCCAAGGCGTGGGACACCTTCATGACACCCCGCCAGCACCCTCACCCTGATGCGCAGCCTAGTGTCACAAGGAGGGAAAAGTTTTGGAAGATGGTGAAGGAGTACGTAGCAGACCGTGTCAGCGTCCTCAATGATCCCTCTGTGCCTTACAACTACTGGGTGTCCAAGCTGGACACGTGGTATGAACTGGCACTCTACGCCTTGGAGGTGCTGGCCTGCCCTGCCGCCAGCGTTCTGTCTGAGCGGGTATTTAGTGCTGCTGGTGGCATCATAACAGATAAGCGTATCCGCCTTTCCACCGACAATGCTGATAGGTTGACACTTATAAAAATGAACAAGGCCTGGATTTCCCCTGACTTCTCCACTCCACTGGAGGAAAGCCCCGGGGGAACATAAACTCACTTTATATATGTTATTTACAATGATGGGAATACTCTGTATTCCCATTCACCCCTTCCACCCCAAAAACGGGTATATGGTTGACTCTTAATGTTCTCATCCTCCTCCTCCTCTTCCATATGCCCTGGGATATAATTTTTATATAGGGCCAGCTCACCAGCGTGCCCTGGGATATAATTTTTATATAGGGCCAGCTCACCAGCGGGCCCTGTGATATAATTTTTATATAGGGCCAGCTCACCAGCGGGCCCTGTTTGCCAATTTTTATATAGGTCAGCTCACCAGCGGGCCTTCTCATATAATGTTTTATTGGGTCAGCTCTCTAGCGGGCCCTCTCATATAATGTTTGATAGCGTCAGCTCACTAGCGGGCCTTCGCATATAATGTTTAGGATGGTCAGCTCTGCAGCAGACCCTCACCCATAATGTTTTAGATGGTCAGCTCAGCGCACGTTTCCCTCTTAATCATGGCCTCAGTTCTGAAAATCAAGGAAATTTTTGGGAGAATTTGCCTCTGCGCACGTTTCCCTCTTAATCATGGCCTCAGTTCTGAAAATCAAGGAAATTTTTGGGATAATTTGCCTCTGCGCACGTTTCCCTCTTAATCATGGCCTCAGTTCTGAAAATCAAGGAAATTTTTGGGAGAATTTGCCTCTGCGCACGTTTCCCTCTTAATCATGGCCTCAGTTCTGAAAATCAAGGAAATTTTTGGGATAATTTGCCTCTGCGCACGTTTCCCTCTTAATCATGGCCTCAGTTCTGAAAATCAAGGAAATTTTTGGGAGAATTTGCCTCTGCGCACGTTTCCCTCTTAATCATGGCCTCAGTTCTGAAAATCAAGGAAATTTTTGGGATAATTTGCCTCTGCGCACGTTTCCCTCTTAATCATGGCCTCACTTCAGAAAATCGATGAAATTTTTGGGAGAATTTGCAGATGATATACAAGTAAATATACAGCAAATACTGTTTGGTAACAATTTTTCGCCTAAAGTCGTTTTTATTTTCCTTTTTGTGTGTTTTACGGTCAGTCTGTAAAAATGGCGTACTACGGGCGAAAGATCGTTCCCAGCAGCGATGTTGGAGTCCAAGGTGCATCCAGACATCCTCCCTATGCTGTCCCTGAACCATTTCTGTAGTGTTTCCATCTTTTTCTGCCCTTTTCCTATGGACCAGGCACCCTCCCCTCATCAGAGCAGGGGGTGCCTGGTGTAATGCTCGAGTCCTCCCATTGACTTCAATGGGGCTCGGGTGCTCGGCCGAGCACTCGAGCCTCAGGGGGTGCTCGGTCAGAGCACCCGAACATCCGAGCATTGGGGTGCTCGCTCATCACTAGACATCATCTCCCAGCCTCTGCATAACTAGAGCGGTGAGCGGGAGCCTCAGTTCTAGAGATCTGTGCCGAAGGAGGAACAGATCTGTCAAGCCACGCCGCTAGACCACCAGGGACTGGAGGTAGGGCCAGGGGTTTTGTGGAAGGGGCAATGTGAAGATGAAGGGGCAATGTGGTGATAAAGGGGCAATGTGGAGATGGGCGCATTGTGGAAGGGGCAATGTGGAGATGGAGGTGAAGTGGAGATGGGGGCATTGTGGAGATGAAGGGGGCATTGTGGAAGGGGCAATGTGGGGATGAAGTGGAGATGGGGACATTGTGGAGATGAGGGGGCATTGTGGAGATGAAGGGGGGCATTGTGGAAGGGGCAATGTGGAAATGAAGGGGGCATTGTGGAGATGAAGGGGCATTGTGGAAGGGTCAATGTGGAGATGAATGGGGCATTGTGGAGATGAAGGGGGCATTGTGGAAGGGGCATTGTGGAGATGAAGGGGGTATTGTGGAAGGGGCAATGTGGGGATGAATGGGGCATTGTGGAGATGAAGGGGGCATTGTGGAAGGGACATTGTGGAGATGAAGGGGAGTATTGTGGAAGGGGCAATGTGGGGATGAATGGGGAATTGTGGAGATGAAGGGGGCATTGTGGAAGGGGCATTGTGGAGATGAAGGGGGCATTGTGGAAGGGGCATTGTGGAGATGAAGGGGGTATTGTGGAAGGGGCAATGTGGGGATGAAGTGGAGATGGGGGCATTGTGGAGATGAGGGGGCAATGTGGAAGGGTCAATGTGGAGATGAATGGGGCATTGTGGAGATGAAGGGGGCATTGTGGAAGGGGCATTGTGGAGATGAAGGGGGTATTGTGGAAGGGGCAATGTGGGGATGAAGTGGAGATGGGGGCATTGTGGAGATGAGGGGGCAATGTGGAGATGAAGGGGGGCATTGTGGAGATGAAGGGGGCATTGTGGAAGGGGCAATGTGGAAATGAAGGGGGGGCATTGTGGAGATGAAGGGGGCATTGTGGAAGGGGCAATGTGGAAATGAAGGGGGTATTGTGGAGATGAAGGGGCAATGTGAAGATTAGGGGGCAATGTGGAGGTGGCCAATGTGGATGAGGGGGCCAATGTAGTCGGGGGGGCCGATGGCAATTCTTGCACCAGGGCCCGGAGGCTTGTAGTTACACCTCTGCACTTCTCCAGTTCCTGTGTTATTCTATAGAAGCGATGCTCTGAGTATTCTAGAACTTTGGAGATCTTAGTGAATGTGCTCCATAGAATAATATAGGAACTGGAGAGGTGACATCACTGGAGAAGTCATCACCACAGGGGAAAAATAAAATGTCCTAAATTTCCATGCACTTGAATAGAAATTTTTAACCCCTTGAATGCTAAAAGAGGTTTCCAACGAGTTGCTTTGCAATGCATTGGAGACCTCTCTAAAATTCAAGGTTTTAAAAACCCAATTTAAATCTTTCATTGACAGAGGGGTACGCAACGCATTGCTCTGCACTCAAAGGGTTCATTTAAAGTGGAACTTTCATTCAGATTAAAGTGCCCCCAAAATCATTATGCGCATAGGGATATGCATATCAATACTTGGATTTCTCAATAATGCCGGACTTATTCAGGATAATACAGCTTGTTCAGAGACTGACAGGCAGGCATGTTGCTGTAGAGGTATCTGTGCGCCTGCACCGTCAGTCCCTTTCCGTACCTTAATGTACAATGCAGCTCCCCCTCAGAGAGGCGTAACTAGAACCCTCCGGGGCCCTGGTGCAAGAAATGGCATGGGCCCCCCACCCCACGACCAAATTGGCACCCCCATGACCAAATTGGCCCCTGGGCCCTCCACAATGCCCCCATCTCCTACTTCCCAATCCCTGGTGGTCCAGTGGAGTGGCAGGAGAGACGGGTTGGTGCGTTGAGCTCCCGCGCGGTCATCTTCTGTAATGCAGAGTGCTGGGAAATGATGTCATCTCCTAGCGCTCTGCATTACTAGAGCGCCAAAGAGGGAGATTGTGCGCGCCAGGCGGAGGGGTCACAGGGGGCAGCCGGGCCCCTTGAGTGACAGGCCCGGTCATGGGTGCAACCCCTATAGTTACTCCACTGCCCCCTCACCAATCCTAGTGAAGACCAGGACTGACAGCGCAGACGCACAGATGCCTCGTCAGGAAAATGTCTGTGCTGATGGCTGCCTGTGAGTCTCCGAACAAGTTCATTTGCTCAATAATGCCGGACTTATTCAGTAAAATACTAGTATTGATATGCATATTGCTATGTGAATAATGATTTGGGAGCCCTGTAAAAGGATAGTAATGTTTCACAAAAACAGCAGCTCCAATTAATCTTCATAGCATCTGGGCCATGGAGAGTGTTATTTCAGTACTGTCAGAGTTGTAGTACAAGAGTAATTGAATTATAAAGTATCCTCCTCCCGTCCCTTTTACCTAGTGTAACACTGCTCACCTCAGATGTGGAATCTGGTCCTGGGACCAGACAGATCACAGCAGGGGACAGTCTTCTTACTGTGAGAACAATGAAAACCCTGCCCCCCTTGACAGACTTTTCAGGTGTATCCTTATGATCACTGAAGATTGCCCCTCTCTGCGATCCATTCGGACAGTCTTGCTGCTCTGAGGTGAGCAGTGTTACATCAGTAAAAGGGGCGGGAGGGGGATACTTTATCATTCAATTACTCTTGAACTACAACTCTGACAGTATTGAAATAACACTCTCCATGACCCAAATAGTATGAAGATTAATTGGAACTGCTTTCGTTGTAAAACATTACTATCACTTTAATATGAGTGAAAATTCCTCTTTAATAGGAATTTGTATTGTTCCCAATGGAGCAGTTGGTTTGCTTTTATAACTATGGGCCCTAGTCCCCTTTTCACAAATTTCCATGAGGTAGAAAATGGGTCTTCATGCATGTCCAACACCCCTACAAACATCATCACCTAATTTTAACACTTTGAGCGATGGGGGGGTTCCAACACATTGCAGAAAAATGCATTGAGCACCTCTTGGTCACGCAACGGGTTAAATAACATACTGGGCCGTATTAAAAAAAAAATAAAAAAATACATTTAACCCTTTGAGTGCCATTGGGGTGCGCAAGGCATTGTACTCAAATGGTTAATAGTTCTGGAACAAAACAACTTCAAAATAGGGAATATACCCCTAGAATGCTAGAGGAGCCTCAAATTCACTGCAAAGCATTGCAATAGAGACCTAGCTAGCATTCAAGGGGTTAAAAGCCCCATCGGAATTTTAATGTCTTTCACAGTGCATTTGTCTTGCCCCAACATTACCCCACTTTTGTCTTGCGCATGTGGCCCACTTTGTGTTTTAAACAATGATATATTAATGTATGACATTTCTTGCAGCGTTAAGGTTGTTCTCAGTGCTAGGTGATGTCTTATCTAACCTTTTGAGTACCAAAGGGGTACAAAACGCACTGCTTTGCAAAAGGTTAACTCTTTGTGTGCCAAAAAGGTGTGTTGCATATTGCTAATGTGTTGCCCACCATTCTGGAACTCAAAAATTAAAAGTAATACACAATATTTTGTAACAGAATGAGTGCATTTTTGTGGCATTTCTCTCTGATATTGGCACTGCTTCTGTTACCATGGAAAACATTAGTTACTGATGACAGTAACGGTGCCTTTACACAGGGCAGCTTGGTCATTGAAAACCATTCGATCTGACCAGATAGGATCAGACTGGCCAGTATTCACCCTGGGAATGGGTTGGATCGATCAGCTCACGCTAACCAAATTGGTTGATTGGCCTGGTTTGAAAATTAAAGCGGAACTATCATCACACTTATATTGAGCCCCAAATCCTAATTACAGTAGCAGTATGCATATACGTGCTTGTATTTTGAAGAAAAATTGCAGCATTAGTGAAAAATAGGACTTTTTAGGCAGACAGGCAGCAGCGGGAAACAGTACAGACATCTTGCAGAGACGGCATCTCAGAGTCTGGGTTGTCCATCCCCTCCACGACTGGGGAGTTCAACGCCTGGTTACCTTAAGGTACCAGAAGAGACTAATGGCGCAAGCGCAGAGAGAGCCTGCTGCAAGATCCCTACCGATGCCTGCCTGCCGAAAAAGCTCTATTTCTCACTAATGCTGCAATTATTCTTGATGATAGTTCCACTTTAACATAAAAGAAAAAGGAACCCACGCACTCAACTATTCATAAATCTCATTGGTTGAGTGAGAGCCTAATGATGCTAAAGGGGAAAAGGGGTATGCACATAACTGGGAACTCTCCAGATTTGCCCCGGAGACTCTGATTTTGGCTTATAATTAACATGGGTCTCTGGTGCGTATGTTGGAAGAGAGGACAAAGGAAGCATCCCTCCCTATTATGCTGTGGTTGTGTTTCTCCGACGAGCGGCGGATAGTCCTTGCATGGTTTTCAGAGATCGATAACTGACGTGGTAAAGTTAAGGGGATTTTATCATTGGGAGGATGCTCTTTGGGAGTTTGCCCCGGACTTAGGTTGCTAGAGGTGACGTTACCCATTGAAGCTAAAGTGGATGGCCAATGGGTTAATATCTTGGGGGTCAGCTGTAAGTGCTGAACAATAGTGGAGTCAGCTGTAAGTGCTGTAGAATGGTGGAGTCAGCTGTAAGTGCTGAAGAATGGTGGAGTCAGCTGAAGAATTTAGCATGAGTCCATATAATTTGGCCATGCTTGGTTTCAAGGAAGTCGGATTGTCAAGGATTGTCAGTTAATGATTGATTAATGATTATTAGTTAATGATTAATTGTTCTTGTGTTTCAATAAGAACAATAATAATGGAAGTAAATAGTTAAATAAAGCTGGGGTCTGTTATCCCCAGAATTAATGTGTGGATCATACCCTCTCTTAAGACAATGAAAGTTCCCAGGTATGGGTATGATGAAACAAAAGAAGGAAAACACTGCAACACTAGCACTCAGTTCAGGTTTACTCAGAAACCATTCTCAAGAAAAAGGAGTACCCTATAATAGAACTTTTATTAACCCTTTGAATGCCAGAGTGGTACACAATGCATTGAAAATCAATGCATTGCGTACTCCTCTAGCACTCAAGAGGTTAATCATTTATTAAAAATATATAAATATTTGTTATTATACCGGAGCTCACATCAGCTAATCTCAGTGTCAAACAGTTGATTGTTATGAATTTCTCATATTTATAACTAGTTGAAGAGCCCGTTACACAGCCGGTCGCGGGGCAGTCATGCGCAGTAGAGACTGCCCGCACCGCGGCTGATACAGAGCTGCCCGCTCCTTCGGAGCGGCCAGCTCTGTATCAGCTGTGGAGCGGGCAGTCCCTACTGCTCATAGCTTTGTCGTTACACACATTTTAGTGAATTATTATATAGGATGTGCTTCTTAGTTGCAAAATCTTAACCTTGTGAGGAGTCTATGCAAAGAAAACAGATCCAGGTTTCAGGATCATCTCCCTTATCTATTCTGTAGATGTCTGAATCTATATTAACTTAGAAGTTTTTCTTTATAGGCCAGCAAGCACGATTGCGTTACGGAGCTCCGTACTCCTGCTGAGTATCTCTGTCGGATTCCAGGGACGGATTTACATCTCAGGAGCCTGTAGGCACAGAAATCTAAAGCGCCCCCCCCCTCCCCAATTGGCCATCTCCACAATGCTCCAAATCTCTACATTACCCCCATATTCATATTGCCCTCACATTGCCCCCATCAGCTCAACTGTCATGCCCCATCAGCTCCAACTTGCCACCATCAGCTCCAAGCTCCAACTTGCCCTATCAGCTCCAAGCTCCAACTTGCCCCATCAGCTCCAACTGTCTTGCCCCCATCAGCTCCAAGCTCCACATTGCCCCATCAGCATTAGCTCCAACTTGCCCTCACATTGCCATCAGCTCCACATTGCTCTCGCCATATTCGTTTCCTACCTCCCTGGTGGTACAGTGGCAGGAGACATCTGTGCCGCCTTCTGCACAGACCTGCAGCTTCTGTTGCACCCCGCGCGGTCTTCTCTTTAGGAATGCAGAGCAGGGAGATGATGTCATCTCCCAGCGCTCTGCATTAGAGCCGACGAGGGGGAGCAACAGCAGCTACAGCCTTCGGCACAGACCTTAGCAAGCGAGGGGCAGGCCGGGCGGTGGTTACTATGCGCAGCGCGGAAGAGCTGTAAATATATATATATATAAATTTAAAAAAATTATTTCAATGACAGGCGCCCCTCTGTGGGGTGCGCCTGTAGGCAGGTGCCTACTCTGCCTTATGGCAAATCCGACCCTGCCGGATTCCCCCTTCTCTACCTGGATTGATATAACCTGTATCGCTGGTTCACCCAAACACTGGACGACACTCAGTGAAGGGTGAATTAGAACTGACTTTACTGCAGAAAACACAGGGTTTATATACATACATAACCGGGTTATCAGTCCATATTTGGAATAAAATAGGGTACAATCTACTGCCTACAACATATGGGAAGACAATGGCGTGAAGTCTGAATACAAAGGTACACATTTTGACACATACAGAACTGCAGCACTCTGAATTACATTACATTAACATTATAATTATGTTAATTACATCAGGGAGAGAGTATAATCATATTAAGTGGAACAATACCCTGTCCCTCCCTGGATGCACATCCTGAAGGGAAAAGTTTGAAACAAGTGACAGGACTTTAAAGGGATAGTAATGCTTAATTATTACTAATCCCTATATTAAAGTCATATTAAAAATAATTGTAGAACGCTGACTTCGGGGAAGGGAGAGGGAGAGGACAACTTTAGGAGCGATTATCTCTCAAACCATAAAGGTTTGAGAGATGACACTGGGGGCAATACATTTATTTTTAACATGACTTTAAAGCAGAACTACTACCCAAAAATAAGATAGCAACACATCATTACCCATCTGGCGACTAGCTGCTCAGTAGCGCTAGTCGCCAGAATTCTTACCGGATTAAAGCAAAATCTCTGTTCTTCATAGATTGACAGCAAAATGGAGTGCGGACATCTTGCCCTAGTGACGTCCACACTCCTGCGCTGTCAGTCCCAGCCAGGTCTAGGAGGCATTGCTAGGAGCCATTTGGCTCCGGCTGGGACTGACAGCGCAGGCGCGTGGACATCACTGGGGCAAGATGTCCGCGCTCCGTCTTGCTGTCAGTCCATGAAAAATAGCGATTTTGCTTTAATACGGTAAGAATTCTAGCGACTAGCGCTACTGAGCACACTAGTCGCCAGATGGGCAATGATGTGATGCTATCTTATTATTGGGTGGTAGTTCCGCTTTAATATAGGGATTAGTAATAATTAAGTATTACTATCCCTTTAATTCCGTCACAGACTGACCTCACACATTACAGAAAAACATCTTTGTCAGATTGCTTATGTGTTTTCTTATAGAAGGGAGTGTGCTACCAGGGAATTGTCCGACTTGTCATTAACCCCTTAGTGACAGCCGCGTTCGTACGCGGCTGTCACCTTAACGCCCGAGGAACATTTTTTTTTTTTTTTTTTAAACGAGTCCGGAGTCTCCAAGCGGTGTGCAGCCGCACAGAGACGCGGACTTCCGTGACTTACCAGGTACATCCTCTGTCACTAAGTGACAGTTTCTGCGGGACGTACCTGGTAAATCATCTGTCGTTAAGGGGTTAAAATTGGATATAGTAAGAACCCCTCAGTACTGCCAGAGCATTATCTGAATTTCCATAAAATGGATTACAATACCCTTGGTACTGCCAGGGCATTATCCAGCTTGCCTTGAAGATATATTGCTCACTACTGAATAGACTGCAATGCCCTCCGTCACTGACACCGAGGCTACAACTAAACTTAAAGGGATAGTAACACTTAATGTGCAAATAAATATATATTGTAGTCTTTATCTTCCTGAGTGAAATATGGGTACTCCCACTGCTGAGAGATCTTTTATTCAAAAATTATTGCAGCTCAAACTTGAATTTTTTAGTTGCAGTATCTCAATGGCCTGAAATTGTACTGTGGCGCTGTTGCTACACCACCCTATGGACAGCTTTGGTCAGTTGACCGTAAATCTCCATAGGATGGTGTAGTAACAGCACCGCTGTACAATCTGAGACCACTGTGATACTGCACCTAAAAAAAAAAATCATGGTTTAGCTGGAATAACTTTTGGATAAAACACCTCTCAGCAGTGGCAGTACCCTTGTTTTACTCAGGAGGCTAAACACTACAATATTTTTTGCATATTAAGTGTTATTATCTCTTTAAGAATCCTGAATGTAAATCTATATTTGTAGGGCTTTCCTTCACAATTCCACGAGGAGCTCGAGGGGTTCTTAAAACTGCCCTGTTTTTATTGGACACAAGAGAATCGAGCCCCAGATTGTCTGTGTTAGAATACTATGTACTTGTATTCTATTACAACTATTGTGTATATTATTTATGTGTTATACACTGTTCCGTCAGTAGGTGGTGTTTTTAGATTTCACTGTTCACTGTATTTATGGTATCTTCTTTTCTGTCTTAAATACAAACTGCATGGAAGGCTGCAGCCATGTTTTAGAGCAGATAAGATAATTTCCAATAGTCTGCAAATGGTCTGCATGTGGGGAGGAATCGTCTGCATTCTGATCACTGAGCAGGTAGATGGCTGGTTGGCTCTGACAAAGATGTCCCTGGGCATCTTAAAGGGATAGTAATACTTCGTTTTAACGTTATTTTATTTTGTAGGCATTAAAAAACATGAAGAATGATATAAGTCTTATCTCTCAAACCTTTATGGTTTAAGAGATATTCACAAACAAAGTATCCCCCCGTGTTCAACCAGATCAGAAGGGAGGTGCCCAGGTAGACTGCAGAGAGGGACAATCTTCAATTAAGATAAGGGAAAAAGCTGAAAAACTTGTCAAGGAGGGAAGGCCTTTCATTGTTTTCATACAAAGAAAATTGTCCCCTGCTGTTATCTGTCTGGTCATACAACCAGATTCACATCTGAGAAGAGATGGCTTACACTAGGAAAAAGGGGCAGGGAGGGGAACTTTGCTTGTGAATATCTCATAAACCATAAAGGATTGAGAGATAAGACTTATATCATTCTTCATGTTTTTTTAGTGCCTACAAAATAAAATAAAGTTAAAACGAAGTATTACTATCCCTTTAAAGAGGACTTTCCTTTCCAAATCCTCCAATATTGAAAAGATTTACATGAATATTCCTCCCCCCATTAATTTATCCCACCCCTTCTTTGGGAAACTGATAGATTCTAGATGCCTACAAAGTTGGAGAGAGGTGAATTTCTGGGTATGTGAGCAGCTTTAGCTGACCAAATCAGAGACAGGGCCGGATTTACACCCCAGGCGCCCCTAAGCAAGGCACTCTAGGGACCCTTAGCCCTGCCTATGGCCACACCCCACTCCTCACATGACCCGACCCTCAGTCCTGGTCCAGAAAATATCCTTGACCCCATAACAAGCATGAACAGAAAAGTTTTAACCCTTTGATGGCTAAAGAGACCTCCAACACATTTTTATTTCTTCCCTATGAGGAAGTAGTTTTGCCCCAGAACTGTACCATTCTGTTCCTCAGACACAGGAATTATGAGTCAAATTTCAATATCAAGTCAACCTGCATTGTCCTGCTGGGTACAAAGAGATTCTTCAAATTAGATTACTATGCCTAACCTTGTATTACAGACACAAATTACAAGTCAATTTGGCGCACCTGGGGCTGCAATCCATTCTACATAGATTGTATTCTGCTTTTTTTCTATGCAGGCAGGTCAGGGGTACAATCACATAATGGAATTGGTCTGCAGAATCATATAAATAACTTTCTTTCCTTTAAAGTGTTGAATGAACAGTGAAATGGCACTGTGTAGAAAATCTTAGATTTAATCACTGAAGTAAGGGATCATTATTCTAGATTAATGACAGACTCTTATACGGATGGCTGAGCAGCTACCGTGGGCCGTTATTCTATGAAACCCAAGCGTTCAAAAGTTTAGGGTCACTTAGAAATTTCCTTGTTTTGGAAAGAAAAGCAAATCTTGTCCATGAACCCTTTGAGTGCCACAGGGGTACGCAAATCATTAATATGTTAGCGATATCCATAGAAATACTTGTCATTTGCAGTATAAGTCCGGCATAAATAAGAGCGAGAACGTTTCCGCAGGCAGCTGCGGGGAACAGAGCAGACATCTTGCAGAGACAGCATCTCTGCGTCCGTGCTGTCCATCCCCTTCAACTCCATGACTGGTGAATTGAATGCCACAGGAACTGACAGCGCAGAAGCAGGGAGCACCTACAGCAAGATACAAAAAGAATGAATGGCACTTCCGGAGTTAATTAAAACACATATAGCTTTATTTGGCTCTTTAAAATTCTATGGCAAATTTAAGCAGGACAGAGGTGAGACAAAATAAGGATCCCGTACGAAACAGGACTAACAATCACAGTCTAACGCGTTTCGCGCTCATACTAGCGCTTAATCATAGACACAAACAAACCTAGTCGCCATTACTACTTATAAACGTTTATAATCAAAGTAATCAAAAGAACCTGCTTCAAAATAGCCACTGCCAATAAAAACGAACAGAGGCTACATTCACCTTATTAACCCTTTTACCTACAGCAAGATCCCAGCCTCTGCTGCCTGCCGAAAACATTCTCTCGCTTACTTATGCCGAACTTATATTGCAAATGGCAAGTGTTTCTATGTGTATCACTAACATATTAATGATTTGGGGCTACATGTAATGTTGATGAAAGGTCCACTTTAAAATTGCATCAAATGGATCTGGAATACAGTGCAGATATTGTTAAAGGGGATGTATATAAAACTTAGGCTAAATAGTTAAGTTATATAGCTATTTTCACTAAAAGTGTGTTAATTTTTTTTAAAGCTTTACTTTATAAAGTCTGGGCTACAGCTTCTCCCGAACAGACTGTGGTTACCTGCTCTGCAACCGCAGTCCGTCGCTCTACCTCTGCTCCTCTCCCTCTACCCAGCCTACTATGATGACGGAGGCTTCTGTCTGTAAGCTGGAGCGGTCTCATTGGCAGAGATCAATATCTAGCCAACCTGTTGTCGGTTGTCCACTCCGCCATCCTGCACAGAATGTCTGACTGGAATCTCTAGAGTATTGACAATGGAGTGATTGTCCTTTGTCAGATGCCTTTCCCTAGATCAGTGGTTCTCAACTCTGGTCCTCGGGACCCACCAACAGGCCAGAACTTAGGGATTTCTCTGCTAGAGCACAGGTGTGGTGATCAGAGTCTCATTCACATTGATTAACTCACCTGTGCGCTAACAAGGAAATCATGTGATCAGAGGCTCATTCACATTGATTAACTCACCTGTGTTCTAACACGGAAATCATGTGATCAGAGGCTCATTCACATTGATTAATTCACCTGTGGTCTAACAAGGAAATCATGTGATCAGAGGCTTATTCACATTGATTAACTCACCTGTGTTCTAACACGGAAATCATGTGATCAGAGGCTCATTCACATTGATTAACTCACCTGTGGTCTAACAAGGAAATCATGTGATCAGAGGCTCATTCACATTGATTAACTCACCTGTGGTCTAACAAGGAAATCATCAAACCCTGGCCTGTTAGTGGGTCCCGAGGACGGGAGTTGAGAAACACTGATCTAGACGATAGCTTTATGGAGATCTGGTTGTCCTGGACAACCTACTGCAGTGCCTCCAGATAACAGGGCCAATGACATCCATCTCCCCACTGGCATTAATTGGCATATTCACCCTCCTATCCATACCCTCTCCTTCCCCCTATCCCTCCCACCCTTCCCTACTTACCTTATGTCCTTGACGTCTCTTTTCTCTCCCCTACAGGGCCCTCCTTCCTCTTCCCTCTGTTCCTTCTGCTCCTTTCCCTTCCTACTCAGTTGCATCTACCCTCTTTCTTTTATCTCTGATTCTGCCTCTCTTGGTGTCTTTTCTCTTTACTTACTCACTTTCTTAGACTCCTTCCCTGTTCTCCTTTTCTCTTGGCTCTTTTATTTTGGGTCTGCTACTGTTTCATCCTATTATACCCACCACACCCACATCTCTGAGTAGTTGAGCTTGTCATATGTTTATCTTTACTCACCTTACAGATGAATGATTTGATATGTCCTATTGAACAGTGTAAAGCTGCACGCTCCATTTGAAGAGTAATGATTTAATATGTCATATGGATCAGTATAAAGCAGCAAGCTTCCAATGGAGGAGAAGTGGGTGGGAAGTAGGAGGAACGGGGTGGAAAGGAGGAGACGTAGGAGGGAAGTGGGAGGAACAGGATGGGAAGGAGGAGAAGTGGGAAGGAAATGAGAGGAACAGGGTGGGAAGGAGGAAAAGTTGGAGGGAAGTGGGTAGAACAGGGTGAGAAGGAGGAGAAGTGGGAGGGAAGTGGGAGGAACAGGGTGGGAATGAGAATAAGTGAGCGGGAAGTAGTAGGAACAGGGTGGGAAGGAGGGGAAGTGGGAGGAACAGCCTGGGAAGGAGGAGAAGTGGGAGGAACAGCCTGGGAAGGAAGATAAGTGGGTGGGAAGTGGGAGGAACACGGGGGAAAGGAGGAGAAGTGGGAGGGAAGAGGGAGAAACAGGGTGGGATGGAGGGGAAGTGGATGGGAAGTGGGAGGAATAGGATGGTAAGGAGAAGTGGGAGGGAAGTGGGAGGAACAGGGTGGGAAGGAGGAGATGTAGGAGGGAAGTGGGAGGAACAGAGTGGGAAGTAGGATAAGTGGGAGGGAAGTGGGAGGAACAGGGTGTAAAGGAGGAGAAGTGGGTGGGAAGTGTGAGGAACACGGTGGAAAGGAGGAGAAATGGAAGGGAAGTGGGAGAAACAGGGTGGGATGGAAGGGAAGTGGACGGGAAGTGGGAGGAACAGTATGATAAGGAGGAGAAGTGGGAGGGAAGTGGGAAGAATAGGGTGGGAAGGAAGAGAAGTAGCAGATAAGTGAGAGGAACTGGGTGGGAAGGAGGAGAAGTGGCAGGGAAGTGGGAGGAACAGAGTGAGAAGTAGGAGAAGTGGGAGGAAAGTGGGAGGCACAGGGTATAAAGGAGGAGCAGTGGGTGGGAAGAGGGAGGAACAGGGTGGAAAGGAGGAGAAGTGGGTGGGAAGTGGGAAGAACAGGATGGTAAGGAGGAGAAGTGGGAGGGAAGTGGGAGGAACAGGGTTGGAAGGAGGAAAAGCAGAAGGGAAGTGGGTAGAACAGGGTGAGAAGGAGGAGACGTGGGAGGGAAGTGGTAGGAACAGGGTGGGAATGAGAAGAAGTGAGCGGGAAGTGGTAGGAACAGGGTGGGAAGGAGGAGAAGTGGGAGAAACAGGGTGTAAAGGAGGAGAAGTGGGTGGGAAGAGGGAGAAACAGGGTGGAAAGGAGGAGAAGTGGGAAGAATAGGGTGGAAAGGAGGAGAAGTAGTAGAGAAGTGAGAGGAACAGGATGGGAAGGAGGAGAAGTGGCAGGGAAGTGGGAGGAACAGGGTGAGACGGAGGAGAAGTGGCAGGGAAGTGGGAGGAACAGGGTGGGAAAGAGGAGAAATGGGTGGGAAGTGGGAGGAACAGGGTGAGAAGGAGGAGAAGTGGGTGGGAAGTGGGAGGAACAGGGTGGGAAAGAGGAGAAATGGGTGGGAAGTGGGAGGAACAGAGTGAGAAGGAGGAGAACTGGGTGGGAAGTGGGAGGAACAGGGTGGGAAAGAGGAGAAATGGGTGGGAAGTGGGAGGAACAGAGTGAGAAGGAGGAGAACTGGGTGGGAAGTGGGAGGAACAGGGTGGGAAAGAGGAGAAATGGGTGGGAAGTGGGAGGAACAGAGTGAGAAGGAGGAGAAGTGGGAGAAACAGGGTGTAAAGGAGGAGAAGTGAGTGGGAAGAGGGAGGAACAGGGTGGAAAGGAGGAGAAGTGAGTGGGAAGAGGGAGGAACAGGGTGGAAAGGAGGAGAAGTGGGAGGGAAGTGGGAAGAATAGGGTGGAAAGGAGGAGAAGTAGAGAAGTGAGAGGAACTGGGTGGGAAGGAAGAGAAGTGGCTGGGAAGTGGAGGAACAGGGTGGGAAGGAGGAGAAACGGGTGGGAAGTGGGAGGAACAGGGTGAGAAGGAGGAGAAGTGGGTGGGAAGTGGGAGGAACAGGATGGAAAGAGGGGGAATGGGAGGCACAGGGTGGGAAGGAGGACAAGTTCTTAAGAAACACCACTGGAGAATCAGCCTGTGTCCCCAGAGTCTCTGTAATTTACTTCAAAAACAGGAGTCTCCAGGACACATCCGGAGCGTTCCCAGGTGTGCAAATGACATAAAATGTTAGGCGGGCCCCAAAATTACAGGTTACATGTTATGGGTTAACCCTTTGAGTACCGGAGGGCTGAGTGATGCATTCCTCACCCTTCTAGCACTCAATGGGAAAACCAGAAATCTGTCTAAAGGAAATCAGCTCTCCGTCCTGACACGGTGAAAATGAGAATGTACGTTTTTTTTTTCCCTTTTATTTTAGAAATATCCTTTTTTATATTGCGATGCCATTAAAGGTTATTGTAGCAATCTCTTTTTGTGACCATTTTATATCCACAGCATGGGCTCTACTTTGGTCTATGTTTCAGCTTTCAAGAGGATATTTATACTTTATGGAAAAATGCATATTATCCATTAATGGCCGTTACTTCTACTCCCCCTCTACTGTTCCTCTCATTCCCTCTCTCCCATGTGTCCTACTTTGATCATTTTCATCATTTATACAGTACAGGAGTAGGGAAACTTTGGCATATATAGTCCAAGTCAAGGAGATGAACATGATTTATATATAAATTGGAGGCCAATGCAAAGAACTCTCTGGGGAACTCTTTACTCAGATTGCTGGGCAAAAGACAAGAGGTTGTCCAGTAAGACTAGATAGTTGATTTCATTCTTTGAGAGCCAGAAACGATTAATGGTTATAAAAAGACAATTAACCCTTTGAAATAAATGATCTTGAATCTATAACTATAAGAGAGACTATTATTCGTCATAAGTTGTTGACATAAATAGGAGAGAGCTTTTGATAATCTAGACCAGTGGTTCTCAATCTTTTTTTGTTTGGGGCAACCCTAACACATAATCTAGAACATTCGGGGCACCCCTAACATATTTAATGTACTTTATCAAGGGCATAATGAAGAGTACAATACATAAATATACAGTTATTATTAGGTTTTATAATCATAATAACAAAATTAAATACATTGAGCATAACAATTTCTATAAATCTTTATTTAAAAGCCCATTTTTGTGAGTCTTCATAGAAGACATGGGGCACCCTAAGTTGATGTTTGTGGCACACCAAAGTGCCACGGCTCCCTGGTTGAGAATCACTGATCTAGAGGAACGGCTTAGTGACACTCATTGTACTACTACACATGTAAATTAGGGTTGACGTTTGATATTATTGTCATCTACCCACTCCTTTCTTTTAATATGTGGAGATTATTATATCACTTTCATGTTTTAAGTAATCCTCTAAATTACTATACTTATTATTAGGAGGAGAATACTTTGTTTTCTTTAATGATTTAATTAAAAGTTAAAGGGGAACAGTCACATCTCCAAATATTTTCACCACTGCTTTTGAAATGTAAAGCAATATCAGCGCTGGTTTTATTTATTTTCTCCACTGCTTAACCCCTTAAGGACCATTGACGTGCCAGGACCATCAAGGTTGTCCGGCACTAAAGGACCAGTGACGGTCCTGGCACGGCATGGAGTTCAGGCCTCTCAGCGCAGCTTCATGCCTCTCTGGAAGTCCTGAACCGGAACTTAAAAAAAAAAAAAAAAGCCCCGTGGTCCTCAAGTGCTGGCCGTGTGCACGCCGGTCCTTAATGGGTTAAGAGTGGAGATATTAATCTTTGAAATATGCCACTTCCGGGTCTGAGGCACCATGTATGTGCGGTATGGAGCTGCAGGACTTCACACCTCCCTCCCAGCAGCCCCTGGGGCACGTGTTCGTACTTCCCTTCGGAGCTGCATTTTTCTGGGCTCAGGTGAGAGCAAGGTTGCAACCTCAGTAGGATGGTTGGTGTCACATTAGTCCAGAAAAATGCAGCTCCGAAAGGAAGTGTGAATGCGAGCCCCAGGGGCTGCTGGGAGGGAGGTGGGAAGTTCTGCCACTGATACACGGTTCCCCAGAACGCAGAAGTGCCACATTTGAACGATTAATATCTCCACTCTTAGGCAGAGGAGAAAATAAATAAAGCCAGAGCTGATATTGTTTTACATTTTAAAAGCAATGGTGAAAATTTTTGGGGATGTGAATGTTCCCCTTTAAGTTTTATTACACTGATTTTTCTGTGTTTTTTTGACACAGAACTGATCTCTTTGTTGGTCAGTTGGGAAGGACATTAAACTTATTTATCCTACCTCTGAACCAATGTTTCTCTTTGTTGTTCGTTATTATTAGTTAAGATCCGCCGTGTCACACTACTATTCTGCCAATATATTGCTACATTTTAGAGTCAGGAAGGATTTTGTATCCACTTGGGATAAACTGGAAATGGCTTCAACATAGTTTTTTTTTTTCTTTCCTTCTCTGGATGAACAAACATAATCCGTCTATATCTTCATCAACTATATTACTACTAGTTTTAAAGCCCGTATATTGCTTCGCAGATACTATGGGAGAGTCTGGCAAAGTGAGAAAGGCAGAGAGTCCCATAGGCGTATAGCCTTAAAGGGGCAGTGGCTGCACACTACTGACTCGTTAGTATAGCGTCTCTAGTAGTGTTGCAGCCAGTTTATATCTAGTTTCTTCTGTGTACAACCCTTGCTGTTCCTGACCGAGTCCTTGCTTGCCTATTCTAGCACTGTGAAGTCCGTGTTGGCCCTTTCCATTCCTAATCAAGTCTTTTGCCTGCATATTCTTGTCCTGGATTACATGTGTATGTCCTGGCTTGACCCTGACTTGATCTTGCCTGCTGCCACTTTCCCAGAATCTGTTCCTTCCTGTGTATGGCCTGGCCTGACCTTGTCCTTGTTTGCTGATTTGATACCTTCCTCTGTGGTACACCGTGCATGCCACAGCCTGCTCCTAGACCATTCTCCAGTTTCCTGCTCCTGAGTGAGTATATGTTCCTGTTGGAGGCAGTTTCTCCCTGGGGATAGGGGTTGTGTAGATTGTTCTGGCGAGGTTATCGGGGGAACGCTTTGGCTCATCCGGTAGGGTCCAATCTACCTTTATCCAGCTAGGCCACAGCACAATCCCCTTAGGACAACCCACATACCTGAGCATCGCACCCAAGCGTCGCTCCCCAGCATCTTGCTCCTCTATCCCTTGTTGGAGGAGTCTCTTCTTCTACTCTATTCACTCAAGGAGTCCCAGTATGTGTGACACATACATGAGATGCATGAAGTGCTATTGACGTCATTGTCGCCACCAATGGCACAATAAGAAAAAAATAAGATCCCTTCTTGTACCTTTCAGGACGTTGTCCGATCTACGCTGAGGGACATTTGAACAGAGACTGGCTTTAATATGGCCCATCTCTGTTCAAAAGTGTCCCCACGCCCCCATTGGCTAGGATGTGGGTTTACACATTAGAAGCCGATTGGCTGGGAGGTGTAGTGCCCTGTGTAACCCTACATCCCATCCAATGGGAAAAGTGGGAACCAGTTTGAATAGAGACAAACGAAGATGGAGAAGATGATAACAGATGAAGAAAAAAGAAGAGGATGACATAGATGAAGAAGAGGATAGAAGCTTACAGAAGAAGAATTGAAGATGAATACCAGGGTATAGAAGACCCTGCAGAACATCAGGATTACAGGTAGATGTTCCAGCTATGAGCAATAGGATCGTGTTTGGGTTAGTATGGGTACAATTTATTGTTCATGTTAGGGGTAATGTAGGGCCAAGGGGTTTGTAGGGGTGACTGTGTTTGCAGCTTATGCTCAGTGTTAGCTGGTTTCCAATGATCTTCCCATTTCTCACTCTACTTAGTGTGAGTTATGAGACTACTACAAACATGACCTGGTATCCAGGAAATGATGTTAAGCGGTCCAGGAAGTTGAGTCAACTGGAATGCAGAAGACAACCAGATGCATTAGGAATAGAGGAATGATGCTCACCAGTTTGGGGAGGTAAGACTGGTACTTTTGAAAAGTATCAATAATGTTTGTTTTATAAGGGTTGTTTATTACCCTGACAACGTTACAGACGTGTGATGAAATGTGTAGGGTATAAGACAAATGTGGTATTGTTTTTAGTATTGTTTTAAAATGTATTAGAAATACCTTTTCTACTGCCAATAAACTGAGTCTCCAAAAATAGCCCAGGCAGTTGTTTTATTAATACATACTCATTCCATCTGGGATATTGGGAGCTGCAAGCACAGGACCCGGTCACCAGAAGGAAAGGCTCTATAAAGGAGAGGAAGAAAGAGTCTGTATGTTACGGGCTGTTAAATTCAGAGGATGGTACTCACCCTGAAGGGGCCTCGGAGATTGAGTGAATATTGGAACTGATTTTCGAAGAGATTGCTCTTAGAGGCACTTTTGCACTGTCTTTGTGTTTTTGTGAACATTGGACCACAAGTTGGGTTATGTATCCCAATGCTCATCATGGTTCAT
This sequence comes from Rhinophrynus dorsalis, assembly GCA_037306005.1. NCBI lineage: Eukaryota > Metazoa > Chordata > Amphibia > Anura > Rhinophrynidae > Rhinophrynus > Rhinophrynus dorsalis. Next base: position 489,805,205 of record CM074722.1, on the reverse strand, counting down.
GTTGGTAGGGCAATGGAATTTCGACAGCACCACCGTGTATACCGTTCAACAAGGCCAGATTTACATCTCAGGAGCCTGTAGGCACAGGATTCTGAAGCGCCCCCCCCCCCATTGGCCATCTCTACTCGACATCTCCACAATGCTCCTAATCTCTACATTGCCCCCATCATCTCCATATTGCCCTTACATTTTCTCCCGTCAGCTCCTTATTGCCACCATCAGCTCCACATTGCCCCCATAATCTCCATATTGCCCTCATCATCTCCATATTGCCCCATCAGCTCCAACTTAACCTCACATTGCCCCCATCTCCTTCATCTCCATATTGCCCCCCATCAGCTCCATATTGCCATCAGCTCCAACTTACCCTCACATACATTCATTGCCCCATCATCTCTACATTGCCATCATCTCCATCTTGCCCCCCATCAGATCCATATTGCCTCATCATTTCCAGATTGCCCCCCAGTGTCCGTTTCCTACCTCTTTCTTGGTGGTCCAGTGGCAGGAGAGGTCTGTATGTGCCTCCTTTGGCACAGACCTGTAGCTGCTGGAGCTCCTGCGCGCTCTTCTCTTCAAGCAGAGCACTGGGAGATGATGTAATCTCCCAGCGCTCTGTAATACTAAAGAGCCGATGAGGGAGCGCAGCATCTACAGGTCTGTCCTGAAGGAGGCACAGACCTGACTGGGAGGTGGGGGCATTAGTGCTGGTGGCGAGGCAACTTTTTTTTTTTTTTTTTTTTTTTAAAGGGTCCCAAAGACAGGCTGTGGGGTGCACCTGTAGGCAGATGCCTACTCTGCCTAATGGTAAATCCGGCCCTGCCGTTCAGTGTTCATTTTTTCGCTAATGCCGGTTCTACCTGTGGCAATTGAATGGAGCCCTTAGTCCGATAAAACCTTTCAGTTTCCATGAGAGTGGTGGAATAGACTGAGCAATTATAATGCAAATTATTTTAACATGGAAGTTCCCAATAAGAGGAGGACTTGGAAAAGTGGTAAGAATTCTTTATAATAATTATAAACATGCATCTTAGTAAACGATAAAAACAATGTAAAGGAAACTATCAATTTTTAATTAAAATTCAAAACTGTTTTCAAAGCGATAGGTATGCTTTCAGTGAATATCTCAAACAAATGAATGTGGGCTCCCTACTATTCATTAAACTGTATTTTATTTATGCTAATGATCTCAGATTGATGGACGCTAGTTTGTGCCGAGAGAGGTTTACTCCTTAGGACGAACCAAAAATCCAATACTCATTACACTGTTTCATTTTAACACACAGTGGGGGGTCATTTATCAAACTTTGTCTCTCCCGTTCGCTACTGATAGGAAAAAAAACTGCATTTGGTTTATCTGGGAAAATGACCCAGTGAAAGTAATAGGCTATTTTCTGTGATAAATTGAGTACTATTTCTCCGTATTTTTGTGCAAAACTTGTGAGCAGCTGAGAAACATCGTCCTGTTACTTAACGCTTTAACACGTTGATTACCAAAGAGATGTCCAACGAATTGCAACGCTATGCGTTGGATGCTTCTGGCACTGAATGGGTTAACGACCAGATTGGTGCACAGGGTGTTGCTGTGGTCTTTAAAGGGTTAAACCATGTGGTTATATAATGAACGAAAGGCGTTGTTCATCGAGTTAAAGAGGTACAACAGCACCATATCGGGGGGGATTCCAGTTCTGCAAGTAGTAACTGATTTAACCCTTTGAGTACCAGAGGGCTTTTCAATGCAATGCATGTCCCCCTGGCACTTATATGGTTAAAATGGGCTTTTATCTACTTAAATGACAGAGAAGTCTTCAGTACAGTAACTGAACCCTTTGAATGCCAGAGAGGTATCCGATGCATTGAGCTGCAATGTGTTGGATACCTCTCTGGCACTGAAAGGGTTAATGCATTTAATTCAAAGGGAATTTTCATTTTCTCCCAAATTTGCAGTTAGTTTGCTCAGGAACTGCTACTCTTTAGGTTGAAGAAGAAGGCACAAAACGTGTTATCAGATACAGTCCAGTCATCGGATTCCATGTGTTGTGCAGTCAATAGGAGGAATGTACAAATAGGATTCTGAACAGAATATGGAACCAGTCATTGTGTGCTATTACTGCTCAGTGCCTTCCAAGTACTAAGCTTTTTTACACCAAAAGGTCTGCTTATTTTTACGCTGCTCGCCCCACAGTATAGTACTACAATATGATGATGGCATCTCAAATGACCTCATTGTTGTTGAATTGCCCCATCTGCTACCTGTTCAACTGAAGGTGCTAGTTCTACGGCTCAACCAGCAAAACTTGGTCCAGTTCCTGCTCCATCTCGTGGTAGCAATGGGTATTGCTCCAGGTGAGAAAGCAATGACTGGCTCTGCAGTCCTGCTTTGCTCTGCAAAACAGGTCCCTCTGACTGTCTAACCTGAGCCTCAACAACTACTTTTCCTTTAACCCCTTAAGGACCGTCTGCTAGCTCACGTGGCCAGCACTAAAGGACCATTTTTTTTTTTAATTTTTTTTTTTTTTTTTATGCAATCCGGTTTAGGGCTTCCCGAACAGCATGCAGCCGCATGTGGAGCCCTGAAGTCCGTAATGGTCCTGGCACATGTTGGACCCATGACATGCCAGGACCGTCATGGGTCCTTAAAGTGGACTTGTATTTTTTTTTCCAGATTTTGAAAACTTCATTCAAAACTGCATATGTGTAATATTAGCCAAAAGTCCAGCAGATGTATAGATAAGGACATATACACATACATATTTTTGGGAAAAGTGAAATTAAAAGTCCCCATTACCAGTATAGATCTTAATTAGCAAAAACATTAATTACCATATGAAAAGTCACCGAAAAGGCTTCATTAGCATGTGAAGCATCACTGAAAAACGTAATTAGCATATGAAACATCACTGGCGTCACACAGGTAGGGCAATTAACATACATTAGCATACAGCATCAAGCATGAATATCTCCTTAACAGTATATTTGCTGGTCTGTTGGCTAACATGACACATACACAGTTTCTAATGACGTTTTCAAATATGAAAACTTTAACCAAGGTGACAGGTCCGCTTTAAAGGGGAACTATCACCCCAAATGAAGTCTCTCACAAATAATTAGTGTAACGGGCCATAGACCGTTACTGGGACTATGGAGTTCAACTATGGACTGTGGGGGCAGATATTCGACCCTATGGCGAGTTGGGATTGTACGACCAATATTTGAAACCCCGGAAGGAGGCTCTCCGGTTAATCAACTGTTATAAACCCAGCATAGGTCGGAGGAGCCCAGGGCGGTGGGAACGGTTGACACTGTGTCGTACGACCACAACATCCATCGACGGGATTGGACGAGCGGACAATAGGGGACCTACAGTTGGTTGAACAAAAGGCGGGCTATTTTGAACTATTCGTAACGGCTCTTGGGCCACTGCCTTTGTCCGACAAGATGTGTGTTGGGACTCATTGGAAACTGTGCCCCCCACTGGGAAATAACTCAATCAAGTCTGGCCCTTTGTATCTCCTGAGAAGCGACCAGTCGGATTCTACCTAGTATGGTCGCTCTCCTGCCCATTGGCCCCTAGAGTAACTCCGACCCTTAGTGTATTTGGCCCCTCCCCGTTCATTGTTCTTTTGTGTAACTTGTGTATAAAAGAGTGTGTGTTCTGGAAATAAAGGGTGTTCGTGTGGAGTAGGCAGTCTCCTTGTTTACTTCTTGCCTGGATGGTCTAAAGAGTCCTCTCTAACTCCCATCCCACAAGGACAATCGAGCTGATTCACTATTCGCCTTCTGGAGCTTGCGACGCCAACCTGCTCATCCTGCAATCTCCGCTCGGCATCATTCGCCTACTCCTCAGCTCCGCTACATCAGACTTGTACGAATCATTCGGTGCGGTGTCGAAACTCGGGAGTGACTGCCGCGGAGCAAGCCGACCCAGCTGGTCTCCTGTTCAATTGAGGTGCTCAACGCTTCAGCTCCACGGTTCGACCGAGACATTCAACGGCTCCCAGCCGACCTCTATAGAGAGAACCCAGTTATGACTGCCCAGGACTTCCCAGCGTCTTGGATGTGATGGAACTGTGGCAACTATGGGAGATATTGGTGTGTTAGAGATATGGGATCTCATGTCTTCATACTATTTCTACCCAAAAGACTAACAACCATAGACTGAGCTTAGCCATAGTTGCTTCCAATACATTGCTAGAGTGCAGAGATAGTGGGGGTTGGGCTTTGATTCCACTATACTCCAGGTCTGTGCTAAGGAATGCTAATTGATTCCTGCTGTGCTTCCTTGACCAATCAGAGGAGGTTATTGATGAGCCAGTTAAGAATGTATAATTTCAAGTCTTAATCTGCATTCTTATCTTGATAAGGGTGCTGGTGACTGATTGGTCAAGCATAGAAACACTGTCCCAAGTCCTCGTTTGCATGCTGATCTTGATAAGAGTCTCTGTAGTGTATATAAGCTGTGTGTTTGAGTCAATAAAAGATAGTTCTTCCCTTCATCAAGTCTCGGCTGATGTTTAGGAATAGGAGATTTGTTATACTATTGGAGTGTTACTCTGAGGGAGAAAGGAACTATAACGGAGGTATCCAGCTTATGATACAAGGCGTCACGTTACATTGGGTTCCCGTTATAACTAGCCATCTAGTGATAAGCGTACCAATGGTACTATTAGCTTGCCTAATTACTGCGTTCGATGGAAATCCTACTTGTGCCAAGAGTGACGGCCAGGCAACATCGCAGACATCGTTGCTTACAGACATCTACGCGCCTTCTCCATCATTCCCAGTCTCCTCTAGGAGGAGTTGTATGGTTGCATGAGGGACTGAAGGTGCAGGTATGCAGATGCCTATAAAGCGATGTTGCCTGGTCAGTCTCAGCAGATATAGGATTTTCAACTAAAGCGGTAATTATGCTGGCTAATAGTACTATTGGTACGCTTATTGCTAGATGGCTAATTATTGGGGGGGGGGCTTTATTTGGAGTGATGGTTTGCCTTTAAGCACTTTAGATTCTAGAGAAATCTCCAGTGCTTTGCAATGCACTGGAGGCATATCAAGCATCCAAATGGTTAATTCAGCCGTCATCCCTTCTGCAATTGACTGCAGATTTCCATCCTGTACATATATTTTATCCAACCTCTAGACTAATTCCTGGCCACACTCCGCATAAATTTGGTCTATCCTTTATTCATGTTCTTGCATGAGAGAAGCTGCCTGCGCGAAGGCTTAATTTGCAAGCGCAATGACTTTTTGAATGGTAATAAGGAGTGAGCCTTAGAGCTTTTCCTTAATCCCAGATGTATTAGGCAAGACGCAGCATATCTCAACAAAACGTTCTCATGATCAAACCGTTTATATCCATATAAACTCTCACAAAACTTCTTAAACTGAAGCTGTAGTTCCTCGAGCCAACCAACTTTATTTTTGTAGGATTAAAATAAATTACTATACATTGGGGTTGCTGTACAAATTCACAGCTGCAGCCCCACTCGCAACTTCACATAATGGCTGTAAATCAGGGCTGTCCAGGTTCAGTCCTCAAGCACCACCAGCAGGCCAAGATGTAAGGGTTTCCCTGATTAAACACAGGAGAGTCAATCACAATGAATGAGCCACTGATTAACTCACCTGTGCTTAAAGGGAATCTCTCACCCCTACAAAAGTTAGGCTTATTAGGTAGAGTATATATCGATAATGTTGAAAACTTTATTTATTTAAAAAAAATGCTATTTGGGTTAAAATTATTGCTTGTTAGAGTGCTCTGCACCCTACTTCCACATACACTGCTGTTGCCGCAGATTGCCGCACTGCCTCTGTTCCCTTCCCACTACCCAGCCTCCCACTACTTCTGTCTGTAAGCTGGAGAGATCTCATTAGTAGAGATTGATATCTAGCCAATGAGACCGCTCCAGCTTACAGACAGAAAGCCTCTGTCATCAGAGGAGACTGGGTAGTGGGAAGGGAGCAGAGGCATAACGGCAAGAGCAATGTATGCGGAAGTAGGGGTGCAGGGCACTCTGTAAGCAATAATTTTAGCCCAAATAACGTTTTTTTTTTGTTTTTTTTTTTTTAAATAAATAAATAAATAAATAAATAACGTTTTCAACATTATCGATATATACTCTACCTAATAAGCCTAACTTTTATAGGGATGAGAGATCCCCTTTAATCAGGGAAATCCTTAAAGTGAATCCTTAAAGTGAAACTATCACCCAACAATTATTCATATAGCGATAAGCTTACAAATAGTAGTATTATCCAGCATAATTACAGCATTATTAAGAAATCCTACTCGATCTGAGACTGACAGGCAGGTTTCTTGCTTTAGAAGCATTTGCTTCCTGCACAGTCAGTCCCTTTCTGTTACCTTAAAGGAGCAGTAAACTTTTTTATGAAAACACATATTTTACAGAGCATTTCATGCTGAATAAAACAAGGGTACTTCCATAGTTGTCAGATGTTTTATTCAACTATTATAGCAGTTTAAATAATCAGGAAGTTAATTTACTGTGTTTACTTCCTGATAGTTCTAACTGACAGGAAGTGACAGGCAGATTCTATGTCTCTGATTTTCCGACTTTCCTCTCCATTAGAATCTAACAGGAAATGTAATTAGAATTTGACCACTAGAGGGCACTGCTAATGTAAAAAAAAAAATGGGTTTAAACTGTAATAACTCTGGAAATATAAATCTCTCAGCAGTGGGGGTACCCTTATTTTACTCAATAGGAAAATTCCTACAATATATATTTTTTCATAAAAAAAGTTTACTGCTCCTTTAAGGTACAATGCAGCGCCTCCTAGTGGAGACCGGGATGGACAGCTCAGGCAAGCAGATGTTTCTAAAGCAAGATGTCTGCTCTGATGCCTGCCTGTTCGTCTCGATCAAGTAGGATTTGTTAATAACGCTGTACTTATACTGGATAATGCTAATATTTCTATGCTTATCGCTATATGAATAATTATTGAGGGGGGACTTTATTTGGGGTGATAGTTCCGCTTTAAATCCTGGCCTGTTGGTGGCCCTTGAGGACTGAACATGGATGCCCTGCTGTAGATCATAATGGCGCAAACACTCCAACATCTTTAACTCTTTGATTGCGATGTATTGTATACCATTCTGGCACTCAAATGGTTAATGGCAGCAACACCATACATCTCCCCCGTAGCCTGCGCAACAAAATGGCATTCAGTGACACCATTTCCTTTTTAACACTTCGAGTGCCAGAGAGAGGTATCCAACGCAACACGTTGGATGCCTCTCTGGCACTCAAAAGGTTAAAATATGGCAGTAATTAATTCATAGAGATGAGGAATGTCACATAACCTATATAGAATGCCCTTTTGCCCTCCTCTTGGAACAGATAGTGTTAAAGCGTTACTTTCACCCTCAAGACACTTTACGTCATTGGATGTATCTGTATCTGTTTCTGTAAGTGCAACCTATTAGCATTTATTTATATGAAATAAACTTATACTGGTTTAATCAAGCCAAAAGATGTGAGAAGCTCTGAGCATGAACAAAAGCACAATGATCTGTTCTCCAGCTAGTCACCGATCAAGAGCATCACATTTTAGCTCTTTAGTGCTATTGCAGAGGAGAAATCTCCACATACATGTTAGACTAATCCCACCCATAAGGACAGTCCAGTACCAACAAAAGCACAATGGCCTGTTCTACAGCTAGTCACCGCTCAAGAGCATCACATTTTAGCTCTCTAGTGTCATTATAGAGGAAATATATCCACATACATATTAGACTAATCCCACCCATAAGGGTGGTCCAGTACCAAAATGATGGGCAAGTCCCCTCTGCACGGAATAACCAGCTAACCCCAGACATATTTTTTGGCTTGTTTCTGCAAAACACTTAGGGTCCCTCCCTAAGTGTAAAGGGTAATCCAGATGTGGACCCCTTGCTCTCAGAGCCTAGGGAAGCCAGCTACACCTCACCAATGAGGCCCAGCTAAGGCTCAAACATATGTCTGGGAGTTAGCTGGGTTTTCCATGCCGAGGGGACTTGCCCATCGTTTTGGTACTGGACTGCCCTTATGGGTGTGATTAGTCTAATATATATGTGGAAATGTCTCCTCTGTAATGGCACTAGAGAGCTAAAGTGTGAGGCTCTTGAGCAGTGAAAAGCTGGAGAAAAGGCCATTGTGCTTTTGTTTGTCCTCAGAGCCTCTCACATCATTTTTTGGCTTGTTACTGGTTTAGTCAATCACATATTTGGAGTGGGAGTGTGTTTCCTTTTTTTTTTTTTTTAAGCCTCTCTCTGTGCAATGCCAGGCCCTGATCCAGGAAACACAGGGGGCGGGGAACCCTCCCTTTTAAATATCATATTTTTAACAGCGCGCGGCTTGAAGTCGATTAAGTAGATCGCCGTGTTGAAAAGGCCGACATGAGAATATCACCCTGTATATAAGCACGAGATTCTCATGTCAATTCTTTTAACAGCTCTTTGGCCTGCGGGGTTGCTTTGAAAAAAAAATTTGAATCGACATGGTGTCAACTGCCTTTCCTGGAATAATTAACTGCTTTAGCTTTGAAAAATGCTTTGAAACTTGGTTCTCCATTCAGGTATTTACTGCTGATAGATGAGTGCCTCCGTGTGCGTCATTAATTAAAAGTAAAGCTGCCTGATAAAAAATCTGCATATTAACACTTTGGCACAGAAAGGGTTATTATTAGTGATGAGCGAGCGTGCTCGGCCGATGCTCGGATCGGCTCGAGCATCGCTCTGCTCGGCACATGGCGGTACTCGTCGAGTACCGCCATGTGCTCGCCCGACATGTTCGGGTGGCGGGGATCTGTGCCGGAAGAGGCACAGATCCGAAGAAGCTCCGCTGGACCACCAGGGACTGGAGGTACGGGGGCATTGCGGAGATGAAGGGGGCATTGCGGAGATGAAGGGGGACATTGTGGAAGAGGGGCATAGACTCTATGCCCCTCTTCCACAATGTCCCCCTTCATCTCCGCTATGCCCGTCTTCCACAATGTGCCCCTTCATCTCCGCTATGCCCCTCTTCCACAATGTGCCCCTTCATCTCCGCTATGCCCCTCTTCCACAATGTCCCCCTTCATCTCCTCTATGGCATAGAGGAGATGAAGGGGGACATTGTGGAAGAGGGGCATAGCGGAGATGAAGGGGCACATTGTGGAAGAGGGGCATAGCGGAGCTGAAGGGGGACATTGCGGAGCTGAAGGGGGCATTCTGAGATGAAGGGGGCATAGCGGAGATGAAGGGGGCATTGACCAGGCACCCTCCCCTCATCAGAGCAGGGGGTGCCTGGTGTTGCCCCATTCATTCCAATGGGGCTCGGGTGCTCGGCCGAGCACTCGAGCCTCAGGGGGTGCTCGGTCAGAGCACCCGAGCACCCGAGCATCGTGGTGCTCGCTCAACACTAGTTATTATCAGGCAGCTTTACTTTTAATTAATGACACACACAGAGGCACATATCTATCAATAGTAAATACCTGTATGGAGAACCAAGTTTCAAAATATTTTTCGAAGCTGAACCAGTTTATTATTCCAGGAAAGGCAATGGACACCATGCTCGATTAAACTTTTTTTTCTTCAAACCAACCCCGCAGACAAGAGCGCTGTTAAAAGAAGCGACATGAGAATCTCATGCTTATATGCAGGGCGAGATTCTCATGTCGCCCTTTTCAACACGGCTTCCTACTTAATCTGACTTCAATCCGGGCACTGTTAATAATGCGATATTTTAAAAGGATACCGGTTTGGAGAGGGGGGACTTGCAGATCCTCAGAGGGTGAGCGCTGCCAATCATTCTAAACATCATCAAGATGGCAATGCCCTACCTCTTGCTAGTGAGCAAAAACCATGCAGATTTTCATCATAGGGAGATCAATAATTAAGTTTACATGGGGTTTTTATGCTTGTTTGGGGGTATAAATCAAATGGGGTGACATTTCCACTTTAAGGGAAAATTATTCAGTTTACACAGCTTAGTAAATTGGGATTAGGAAGACGTGGGGCTAGGAAATTGATTTCAGTGCTTATGCATCTGTATATCCCCCCCTATAGAAGCTAGTGTACTAAAAAGAAGTGGATTAATCCTGGATTAAGCCAACTGAACCATAAAGGACATAAACATTTTCCCAATGATTATAAAATATAACACCTCCTAATAATAACCCCTCCGTTTACTTTGCTTTAACCAAAAACTGCTAATGTCCCCTAGGACGGTTGCCTTTGTTCAGCAGATAATATCTTCAACCAGTCCTGGAAGTTGTATTCATGGAGGCCGACATGACAGTTGCTAGCAGGACTCCAATAGTGAAGCCAATGCTCTCAAACCGATGCACTGGAGAACGCTCTAGAATGCAAGAGGTTAAGTATTTTTCTATCTCCAAACAGAGTATAGTAATTTTGACTGAGCACAGAGATTAATTAATGAACATAAAGTGTCACATTGTGCCACTAACAAATAAAGGTTTAAAGAACCAGTAAACTTTTTTTAAATGAAAAAATGTATGTTAGAGGACATATCCTGTTGAGTAAAATAAAGGTACTCCCATTGCTGAGAGATGCATATTTCCAGAGTTCCTACAGTTTAAACCGTGCTTTTTTTTACATTAGCAGTGCCCTCTAGTTGTCAGATTCCAATTACAAATTCTGTCACATTCTAATGGAGAGGAAAGTCAGTGACAAACAATTCTCCATAGAATGTGATAGAAACTCCTGTTACTTCCTGTCAGTTAGAACTATCAGGAAGTAAACACACAGTAAATTCAATTCCTGTCAGTTAGAACTATCAGGAAGTAAACACAGTAAATTCACTTCCTGTCAGTTAGAACTATCAGGAAGTAAACACAGTAAATTCACTTCCTGGTTATTTGAACTGTTATAACACTTGAATATAACAACAGACAGCAGTGCGGGTGCCTTTGTTTTACCCAGCAGGAAAAGATCTGTAACATATGGGTTTTCATAAAAAATGTTTTACTGCTCTTTAACTTATCCAGAACTATTTATATTACAAACAGATGGCTAGCAGAAAATACAGGCAGCGTTAATTATCTTTAACCCTTTGAATGCCAGATGGATACACAACGCATTGGTTTGCAACGCGTTGTGTACCCCTCCAGCACTCAAAGGGTTAAAATTAACTAAACCTGTGGTTACAGGTTTACTTTGATACAAGGTAACCCTGTTTTATTCACTACACTTCCTTTAACCTTTTAAGTGCAAGAGAGGTATCCAACTCATTGCGTTGCAATGCGTTGGATACCTCTCTGGCACTCAAAGGGTTAATATATATATATATATATATATATATATATATATATATATATATATATATATATAGAGAGAGAGAGAGATAGGGTGACCACATGTCCCGGATTGCCCGGGACAGTCCCGGATTTTAAGTGTGTGTCCCTTGTCCCGGGCAGTTCTCTTCTGGGACAATAGAAAGTCCCTGAATGAAGACTCCAGAGCACAGAGATCTATATACTAGAAGTAGAACTACCCATTGTCCACTGTGACAGGAAGTGACGTCTCTGCTGGGCTACAAGAAAATGGCTTCCAAACAGAGCTCAAAACACTAGAGAATTGAGCTTTGATATGGGCATCAATCGGGAGCTGCAGTGCAATTTAGTTGTAGTGTAAGCTAGTCTAAGGCTTTGGGCTTGATGTACATGTTCTTGTAGTCCATCACAGGCATCGCCTTCTATCAGAGCAGTCAACATACAGTTCTTTCTCTAATGTTTAGAACTCTGTAGTGCGCTCTTCTCTGCGCAGTGTCCGTGAATGGCAGAACTGAAATGTGGCCACCCTAGAGAAAGAGAGAGAGGAGTTGAGCTGAGGCAACACAACGGGCTGCTTTAAATAAGAAAGCTATTAATCCAGGACAAGTTAAGGGAAGAGGCAGTGTTATGATTTCTGATGTTATCATGCCCAAGCAGCATATCTCAAATGTGCTATAGTTTGCTATTCCTAAATAATCATTTTGTCTCCCCGCTGAAATTGGCAGTACAAATGCATTTCCTCGGAGACATCAAAATATCCAAACTTCAATCAAGGAATTGAATATTTATGTTATTTATCAAGGACAAGGGAGACAGAGAAAGAGAGAATAGATTCCAGTGGGGAGTTTTGTGAGCAATATGTTCTTTGCAACGTTACTGAAATATTCATTCCTGTAAGACAAGATACTCGGAGGACTGAACTGAGTTTCTCATAGAGATGATATTTAGTCTGGTCATGCCAGGTTAGTGAACTGCAAGGGCAAACTGACAGGGTGTTTCCAGCAGGACAGAAAACTCGCTAGCATTCTATTGTCCCTATCAGGTAAGAGTTGCGCAAAGCTCTAGAACCCCAATAATGAGAAATGTTTGGGGTTACACAACCTCCAACTTTTCCCAAATTAAAATAGATACAATAACAGCCGATGACTCCCACCCCCATACGTAATTAAGGTAAGTCCTTCCCTTACACAGTAATTATATAGCAGTGATTCTCAGCTCTAATCCTCGAGGCATTCCAACATGTCATGTTTTCAGGACTTCAGTAATTAAACACAGATGGATCAGTCATAGTGCTAAAGCCACTGATTACTTCCCTGTAAACAATCAGGGAGATCCTGAAACCTGCGCTGCTGGTGTGGCCCAAGGGGGTAATGTTGAAAAACAGTGATACAGATATACCTGACTTCTGTATGATGAACTCCTACCTAGGTAAGTGCTTCTGTTACACACAGTAATCATATAGATACACCTGACTGCTGTATGATGGACTCCTACCTAGGTAAGTGCTTCTGTTTCACGCAGCAATTATATAGATACACCTGACTGCTGTATGATGGACTCCTACCTAGGTAAGTCCTTCTGTTTCACGCAGTAATCATACAGATACACCTGACTGCTGTGTGATAGACTCCTACCTAGAGAAATGCTTCTGTTACACACAGTAATTACTGTATATAGATACACCTGACTGCTATATGATGGACTCCTACCTAGGTAAGTGCTTCTGTTACACACAGTAATTATATAGATACACCTGACTGCTGTATGATGGACTCCTACCTAGGTAAGTTCTTCCTTTACACACAGTAATTATATAGATACACCTGACTGCTGTATGATGGACTCCTACCTAGGTAAGTGCTTCTGTTTCACACAGTAATTATATGGATACACCTGACTGCTGTATGATGGACTCCTACCTAGGTAAGTCCTTCTGTTACACACAGTAATTATATAGATATACACCTGACTGCTGTATGATGGACTCCTACCTAGGTAAGTGCTTCTGTTACACACAGTAATTATACAGATACACCTAACTGCTGTATGATGGACTCCTACCTAGGTAAGTGCTTCTGTTACACACAATAATTATATAGATACACCTGACTGCTGTATGATGGAGTCCTACCTAGGTAAGTACTTCTGTTACACACAGTAATTATATAGATACACCTGACTGCTGTGTGATGGACTCCTACCTAGGTAAGTGCTTCTGTTACACACAGTAATTATATAGATATACCTGACTGCTGTGTGATGGACCCCTACCTAGGTAAGTCCTTCTGTTACACACAGTAATTATATAGATACACCTGACTACTGTATGACGGACTCCTACCTAGGTAAGTGCTTCTGTTACACACAGTAATTATATAGATATACCTGACTGCTGTATGATGGACTCCTACCTAGGTAAGTGCTTCTGTTACACACAGTAATTATATATACACCTGACTGCTGTATGATGGACTCCTACCTAGGTAAGTTCTTCTGATACACACAGTAATCATATAGATACACCTGACTGCTGTATGATGAACTCCTACCTAGGTAAGTGCTTCCTTTACACACAGTAATTATATAAATACACCTGCCTGATGTATGACGGACTCCTACCTAGGTAAGTGCTTCTGTTACACACAGTAATTATATAGATACACCTGACTGCTGTACGATGGACTCCTACCTAGGTAAGTCCTTCTGTTACACACAGTAATTATATAGATACACCTGACTGCTGTGTGATGGACTCCTACCTAGGTAAGTGCTTCTGTTACACACAGTAATTATATAGATATACCTGACTGCTGTGTGATGGACCCCTACCTAGGTAAGTCCTTCTGTTACACACAGTAATTATATAGATACACCTGACTACTGTATGACGGACTCCTACCTAGGTAAGTGCTTCTGTTACACACAGTAATTATATAGATATACCTGACTGCTGTATGATGGACTCCTACCTAGGTAAGTGCTTCTGTTACACACAGTAATTATATATACACCTGACTGCTGTATGATGGACTCCTACCTAGGTAAGTTCTTCTGATACACACAGTAATCATATAGATACACCTGACTGCTGTATGATGAACTCCTACCTAGGTAAGTGCTTCCTTTACACACAGTAATTATATAAATACACCTGCCTGATGTATGACGGACTCCTACCTAGGTAAGTGCTTCTGTTACACACAGTAATTATATAGATACACCTGACTGCTGTATGATGGAGTCCTACCTAGGTAAGTACTTCTGTTACACATAGTAATTATATAGATATGCCTGACTGCTGTATGATGGACTCATACCTAGGTAAGTGCTTCTGATACACACAGTAATCATATAGATACACATGACTGCTGTATGATGGACTCCTACCTAGGTAAGTGCTTCCTTTACACACAGTATTTATATATATATACACCTGACTGATGTATGACGGACTCCTACCTAGGTAAGTGCTTCTGTTACACGCAGTAATTATATAGATACGCCTGACTGCTGTATGATGGACTCCTACCTAGGTAAGTGCTTCTGTTACACACAGTAATTATATAGATACACCTGACTGCTGTATGATGGACTCCTACCTAGGTAAGTGCTTCTGTTACACACAGTAATTATATAGATACACCTGACTGCTGTATGATGGACTCCTACCTAGGTAAGTCCTTCTGTTACACACAGTAATTATATAGATACACCTGACTGCTGTATGATGGACTCCTACCTAGGTAAGTGCTTCTGTTACACACAGTAATTATATAGATATACCTGACTGCTGTGTGACGGACTCCTACCTAGGTAAGTGCTTCTGTTACACACAATGATTATATAGATACACCTGACTGCTGTATGATGGACTCCTACCTAGGTAAGTGCTTCTGTTACACACAGTAATTATATAGATACACCTGACTGCTGTATGATGGACTCCTACCTAGGTAAGTGCTTCTATTACACACAGTAATTATATAGATATGCCTGACTGCTGTGTGATGGACTCCTACCTAGGTAAGTGCTTCTGTTACACACAATGATTATATAGATACACCTGACTGCTGTATGATGGACTCCTACCTAGGTAAGTACTTCTGTTACACACAGTAATTATATAGATACACCTGACTGCTGTATGATGGACTCCTACCTAGGTAAGTCCTTCTGTTACACACAGTAATTATAGAGATACACCTGACTGCTGTATGATGGACTCCTACCTAGGTAAGTCCTTCTGTTACACACAGTAATTATATAGATACACCTGACTGCTGTATGATGGACTCCTACCTAGGTAAGTGCTTCTGTTACACACAGTAATTATACAGATACACCTGACTGCTGTATGATGGACTCCTACCTAGGTAAGTGTTTCTGTTACACACAGTAATTATATAGATACACCTGACTGCTGTGTGATGGACTCCTACATAGGTAAGTCCTTCTGTTACACACAGTAATTATATAGATACACCTGACTGCTGTATGATGGACTCCTACCTAGGTAAGTGCTTCTGTTACACACAGTAATTATACAGATACACCTGACTACTGTATGATGGACTCCTACCTAGGTAAGTGCTTCCTTTACACACAGTAATTATATAGATACACCTGACTGCTGTATGATGGACTCCTACCTAGGTAAATCCTTCTGTTACACACAGTAATTATATAGATACACCTGACTGCTGTATGATGGACTCCTACCTAGGTAAGTGCTTCTGTTACACACAGTAATTATATAGATACACCTGACTGCTGTATGATGGACTCCTACCTAGGTAAGTGCTTCTGTTACACACAGTAATTATATAGATACACCTGACTGCTGTGTGATGGACTCCTACCTAGGTAAGTGCTTCTGTTACACACAGTAATTATATAGATACACCTGACTGCTGTGTGATGGACTCCTACCTAGGTAAGTGTTTCTGTTACACACAGTAATTATATAGATACACCTGACTGCTGTGTGATGGACTCCTACATAGGTAAGTCCTTCTGTTACACACAGTAATTATATAGATACACCTGACTGCTGTATGATGGACTCCTACCTAGGTAAGTGCTTCTGTTACACACAGTAATTATACAGATACACCTGACTACTGTATGATGGACTCCTACCTAGGTAAGTGCTTCCTTTACACACAGTAATTATATAGATACACCTGACTGCTGTATGATGGACTCCTACCTAGGTAAATCCTTCTGTTACACACAGTAATTATATAGATACACCTGACTGCTGTATGATGGACTCCTACCTAGGTAAGTGCTTCTGTTACACACAGTAATTATATAGATACACCTGACTGCTGTATGATGGACTCCTACCTAGGTAAGTGCTTTTGTTACACACAGTAATTATATAGATACACCTGACTGCTGTGTGATGGACTCCTACCTAGGTAAGTGCTTCTGTTACACACAGTAATTATATAGATACACCTGACTGCTGTATGATGAACTCCTACCTAGGTAAGTGCTTCCTTTACACACAGTAATTATATAAATACACCTGCCTGATGTATGACGGACTCCTACCTAGGTAAGTGCTTCTGTTACACACAGTAATTATATAGATACACCTGACTGCTGTATGATGGAGTCCTACCTAGGTAAGTACTTCTGTTACACATAGTAATTATATAGATATGCCTGACTGCTGTATGATGGACTCATACCTAGGTAAGTGCTTCTGATACACACAGTAATCATATAGATACACATGACTGCTGTATGATGGACTCCTACCTAGGTAAGTGCTTCCTTTACACACAGTATTTATATATATATACACCTGACTGATGTATGACGGACTCCTACCTAGGTAAGTGCTTCTGTTACACGCAGTAATTATATAGATACGCCTGACTGCTGTATGATGGACTCCTACCTAGGTAAGTGCTTCTGTTACACACAGTAATTATATAGATACACCTGACTGCTGTATGATGGACTCCTACCTAGGTAAGTGCTTCTGTTACACACAGTAATTATATAGATACACCTGACTGCTGTATGATGGACTCCTACCTAGGTAAGTCCTTCTGTTACACACAGTAATTATATAGATACACCTGACTGCTGTATGATGGACTCCTACCTAGGTAAGTGCTTCTGTTACACACAGTAATTATATAGATATACCTGACTGCTGTGTGACGGACTCCTACCTAGGTAAGTGCTTCTGTTACACACAATGATTATATAGATACACCTGACTGCTGTATGATGGACTCCTACCTAGGTAAGTGCTTCTGTTACACACAGTAATTATATAGATACACCTGACTGCTGTATGATGGACTCCTACCTAGGTAAGTGCTTCTATTACACACAGTAATTATATAGATATGCCTGACTGCTGTGTGATGGACTCCTACCTAGGTAAGTGCTTCTGTTACACACAATGATTATATAGATACACCTGACTGCTGTATGATGGACTCCTACCTAGGTAAGTACTTCTGTTACACACAGTAATTATATAGATACACCTGACTGCTGTATGATGGACTCCTACCTAGGTAAGTCCTTCTGTTACACACAGTAATTATAGAGATACACCTGACTGCTGTATGATGGACTCCTACCTAGGTAAGTCCTTCTGTTACACACAGTAATTATATAGATACACCTGACTGCTGTATGATGGACTCCTACCTAGGTAAGTGCTTCTGTTACACACAGTAATTATACAGATACACCTGACTGCTGTATGATGGACTCCTACCTAGGTAAGTGTTTCTGTTACACACAGTAATTATATAGATACACCTGACTGCTGTGTGATGGACTCCTACATAGGTAAGTCCTTCTGTTACACACAGTAATTATATAGATACACCTGACTGCTGTATGATGGACTCCTACCTAGGTAAGTGCTTCTGTTACACACAGTAATTATACAGATACACCTGACTACTGTATGATGGACTCCTACCTAGGTAAGTGCTTCCTTTACACACAGTAATTATATAGATACACCTGACTGCTGTATGATGGACTCCTACCTAGGTAAATCCTTCTGTTACACACAGTAATTATATAGATACACCTGACTGCTGTATGATGGACTCCTACCTAGGTAAGTGCTTCTGTTACACACAGTAATTATATAGATACACCTGACTGCTGTGTGATGGACTCCTACCTAGGTAAGTGCTTCTGTTACACACAGTAATTATATAGATACACCTGACTGCTGTGTGATGGACTCCTACCTAGGTAAGTGCTTCTGTTACACACAGTAATTATATAGATACACCTGACTGCTGTGTGATGGACTCCTACCTAGGTAAGTGCTTCTGTTACACACAGTAATTATATAGATACACCTGACTGCTGTATGATGGACTCCTACCTAGGTAAGTGCTTCTGTTACACACAGTAATTATATAGATACACCTGACTGCTGTACGATGGACTCCTACCTAGGTAAGTCCTTCTGTTACACACAGTAATTATATAGATACACCTGACTGCTGTATGATGGACTCCTACCTAGGTAAGTGCTTCTGTTACACACAGTAATTATATAGATACACCTGACTGCTGTATGATGGACTCCTACCTAGGTAAGTGCTTCTGTTACACACAGTAATTATATAGATACACCTGACTGCTGTATGATGGACTCCTACCTAGGTAAGTGCTTCTGTTACACACAGTAATTATATAGATACACCTGACTGCTGTATGATGGACTCCTACCTAGGTAAGTGCTTCTGTTACACACAGTAATTATATAGATACACCTGACTGCTGTATGATGGACTCCTACCTAGGTAAGTGCTTCTGTTACACACAGTAATTATATAGATACACCTGACTGCTGTATGATGGACTCCTACCTAGGTAAGTCCTTCTGTTACACACACAGTAATCATATAGATACACCTGACCGCTGTATGATGGACTCCTACCTAGGTAAGTCCTTCTGTTACACACAGTAATTATATAGATACACCTGACTGCTGTATGATGGACTCCTACCTAGGTAAGTCCTTCTGTTACACACAGTAATTATATAGATACACCTGACTGCTGTATGATGGACTCCTACCTAGGTAAGTGCTTCTGTTACACACAGTAATTATATAGATACACCTGACTGCTGTATGATGGACTCCTACCTAGGTAAGTACTTCTGTTACACACAGTAATTATATAGATACACCTGACTGCTGTATGATGGACTCCTACCTAGGTAAGTGCTTCTGTTACACACAGTAATTATATAGATACACCTGACTGCTGTATGATGGACTCCTACCTAGGTAAGTACTTCTGTTACACACAGTAATTATATAGATACACCTGACTGCTGTGTGATGGATTCCTACCTAGGTAAGTGCTTCTGTTACACACAGTAATTATATAGATACACCTGACTGCTGTGTGATGGATTCCTATCTAGGTACATACAATAACTTTATAAATACACCTCAATGATTGACACTCATCCATTGGACATATTTCTTGCCTTTGAACTGGCATTGAATTGGCTCTATTTACAAGTGCTCCCAAGTATCTAATGTCCTTGGAAATGCAGTCTTGTCATAACTAGTCATCCAAACAAGATGCAGTTTAAAACGTACCCTTGGACAGAAATGTCCTGGGCTGGAAGAATCCCACATTCCCTCCTTACAATGGTTGGCTCTCTTACATGTGAGTCAGGAGATTAAAAAAAAAAAAAAATGTTAGTGCTTCTTTATAATGGGCTTTGTATAATGTATAATATAGTGGACACAGTCTTTTTTGCGGCAGTGATAGAGTTACATTGTATCACTCTCCCTCATTTCACGGACCTTTGGAAACAGAGCCTGGACAGAAAAGCATAAAAAATAGGTGAAGATGGACCAAGATAATAAAAAGTATATATTTACTGTGTATTGCTCTACTAACCTCATGTAATAATCTGTTGATCTCTAGTAACAGTGTATTGCTCTACTGATCACATGTAGCAATCTGATAGTCTCCAGTAACAGTGTATGACCTTACTAATTTCATGCAACAATCTGCTGATCATCAGTAACAGTGTATTGTTCTGCTGATCTTATGTGATAATCTGCTGGTCTCTAGTAACAGTTTATTGGTCTGTTCATCTCATGTAACAATCTGCTGGTCTCAGTAACAGTGTATTGCTCTACTGACCTCATGTAATAATCTGCTGATCTCTAGTAACAGTGTATTGCTCCATAGATCTCATGTAAAAATGCACTGATCTCCATTAGCAGTGTATTGCTCTGCTGATCTCATGTAACAATATGCTGGTCTCCAGTAACAGTGTATTGCTCTCTAGTAACAGTGCATTGCCCTACTGATGTCATGTAACAATCTTCTGGTCTCCAGTAACAGTGTATTGCTCTCTAGTAACAGTGTATTGCCCTACTGATCTCATTTAACAATCTGATGGTCTCCAGTAAAGGTGTTCTCCAGTAACAAGGAATTGCCTTATCAATCACATCTGCTGGTCTCTGGTACCATTGCATTGCCCTTCTGATCTCATGTAACAGTCTGCCAGTCTACAGTAATAGTGTATTGGTCTCTTTATCTCATGTAACAGTCTGCCAGTCTACAGTAATAGTGTATTGGTCTCTTTATCTCATGTAACAGTCTGCCAGTCTACAGTAATAGTGTATTGGTCTCTTTATCTCATGTAACAGTCTGCCAGTCTACAGTAATAGTGTATTGGTCTCTTTATCTCATGTAACAGTTTGCCAGTCTACAGTAATAGTGTATTGGTCTCTTTATCTCATATAACAGTCTGCCAGTCTACAGTAATAGTGTATTGGTCTCTTTATCTCATGTAACAGTTTGCCAGTCTACAGTAATAGTGTATTGGTCTCTTTTAGTGTTGAGCGAGCATGCTCGGCCGATGCTCGGATCGGCTCGAGCATCGCTCTGCTCGGCACATGGCGGTACTCGTACGAGTACCGCATGTGCTCGCCCGCCATGTTCGGGTCTCCTCCCCGCACGTTTTGCGCCTGCTGCGCAGCCAATAAACGTGCAGGGAGGCTCTGACATCGGTGTAATGCCAGCAGCCATGTTGGCTGCTGGCATTACACTGATTGGCTGGCCAGAACCCGTGGTCGGGTGCTGTATAGCACCTGACCATCGAGTTCGGCTCAGTCTGAGCCAGGGAGAGCTGAGGATAGGAAGGGAAAGGCAGTGTAGGGAGGAAAAAAACAAAAATTGTTAAAAAAAAAGAACCAAAAGTCCTTTTTAGGACTACTGTGTGTGGGGGCAGCAGGTTATTTGGTGTGGGGGGAAAAAAACAAAAAAAAAAAAAAAAAATATATATATTCTGTTTAGTGTGCAAAGTTGCAGATTAGAGCACATTCTGTTTAGTGTGCACAGTTGCAGATTAGAGCACATTCTGTTTAGTGTGCAAAGTTGCAGATTAGAGCACATTCTGTTTAGTGTGCAAAGTTGCAGATTAGAGCACATTCTGTTTAGTGTGCAAAGTTGCAGATTAGAGCACATTCTGTTAAGTCTTCAAACTAAAATATCAAAGTCACGTATTCCATTCAGTGTGCGTCGCCGCAGTTTAGCAGCACATTCTGAGTACTGTGCAGAGTTGCAGAATAGGAAGAAATACTGTTAAGTCTTCAAACTAAAATATCAAAGTCACATATTCCATTCAGTGTGCTTCGCCGCAGTTTAGCAGCACATTCTGTGTACTGTGCAGAGTTGCAGAATAGGAAGAAATACTGTTAAGTCTTCAAACTAAAATATCAAAGTCACATATTCCATTCAGTGTGCTTCGCCGCAGTGTAGCAGCACATTCTGTGTACTGTGCAGAGTTGCAGAATAGGAAGAAATACTGTTAAGTCTTCAAACTAAAATATCAAAGTCACATATTCCATTCAGTGTCTTTCACCGCCGTTTAACAGCCTATTCTGTGTACTCTGCAGAGTTGCAGAATTATAAGAAATACTGTTAAGTTTTCAAACTCAAATATTAAAGTCACATATTCCATTCAGTGTCTTTCACCGCCGTTTAACAGCCTATTCTGTGTACTCTGTACAGTTGCAGAATTATAAGAAATACTGTTAAGTTTTCAAACTCAAATATTAAAGTCACATATTCCATTCAGTGTCTTTCACCGCCGTTTAACAGCCTATTCTGTGTACTCTGCAGAGTTGCAGAATTATAAGAAATACTGTTAAGTTTTCAAACTCAAATATTAAAGTCACATATTCCATTCAGTGTCTTTCACCGCCGTTTAACAGCCTATTCTGTGTACTCTGTACAGTTCCAGAATTATAAGAAATACTGTTAAGTTTTCAAACTCAAATATTAAAGTCACATATTCCATTCAGTGTCTTTCACCGCCGTTTAACAGCCTATTCTGTGTACTCTGTACAGTTGCAGAATTATAAGAAATACTGTTAAGTTTTCAAACTCAAATATTAAAGTCACATATTCCATTCAGTGTGTTTCAACGCCGTTTAACAGCCTATTCTGTGTACTCTGTACAGTTGCAGAATTATAAGAAATACTGTTAAGTTTTCAAACTCAAATATTAAAGTCACATATTCCATTCAGTGTCTTTCACCGCCGTTTAACAGCCTATTCTGTGTACTCTGTACAGTTCCAGAATTATAAGAAATACTGTTAAGTTTTCAAACTCAAATATTAAAGTCACATATTCCATTCAGTGTCTTTCACCGCCGTTTAACAGCCTATTCTGTGTACTCTGTACAGTTCCAGAATTATAAGAAATACTGTTAAGTTTTCAAACTCAAATATTAAAGTCACTTATTCCATTCAGTGTGTGTCACCGCAGTTTAGCAGCCTATTCTGTGTACTCTGCAGAGTTGCAGAATAGTAAGAAATACTGTTAATTTTTCAAACTCAAATATTAAAGTCACTTATTCCATTCAGTGTGTGTCACCGCAGTTTAGCAGCCTATTCTGTGTACTCTGCAGAGTTGCAGAATAGTAAGAAATACTGTTAAGTTTTCAAACTCATATATATTAAAGTCATATATATCGTGTAAGATGAAGAAGGCGGGTAAAAAGGGACGGGGAAGTGGACGTGATCCTGAAAGTTCAGGGCGCGGGTCAGGACGCGGAGAAACTGTGCCTGGTGCCAGAGCACAAGAAAGAAAGACATCCACCATACCTAGCTTCATGTCTGATTTCACAGGGCGTCGCAGGACATCACTCTCGAGGTCCGACCAGTGCGAACAGGTGGTCGGTTGGATGACAGCTGATACTGCTTCCAGTCGGTTAAGCACCACCCTGTCTTCCACCAAGTCCACTCTCAGTAGCCAAGAGTCTGGTCAACATAATCCTCACTCTGATCATCCTTCCTCCCACCATACACGGTCTGGTCAAAGAAGTGATCCCACACTGGGATATAGTGATGAGCTCGTCTCATCACCAATCCTTCATTTGACCCTCTCTCCAAGCACGCTTGCAGAGGAACATGACATCTTGTGCCCTGATTCACAACCTCTAGAGGCTACCCAATCACAAGAAGATGACAGATGTGAACGGCATTTAAGGTCAAAGGAAGTAGTGGATGATGATGATGATGATGATGAGACACAGTTGCCATTAAATCAACCACTATTTCCGTCTCAAGACCTTGTTGAGGAGAATGTTATACAGTTGTCAATGACTGAGTATGTGGTGGGATCAAGACTTGAGGAGGATGATCAGAGTGAGGAAGTGGAGGAGGACTTGGTGGACGATGAGGTGACTGACCCCACCTGGGAAGGTGTAGAGCCGAGCGATGACAGCAGTCCTGAGGGTGAGCCATCTGCAGCACCGCAACAGGCTGGAAGAGGCAGTGGTGTGGCTACAGAAAGAAGGCGGACCGCACCAAACCGGCCCGCAAATGTTCCACGGAGCACCCCCTTGCGTAAATCTACCTTGCCAAGGGGTAGGTGTTCCGCGGTATGGCGTTTTTTTAAGGAAAGTGCGGACGACAAAAGATTTGTAGTTTGCAACCTGTGCCACACCAGAATGAGCCGAGGCATGAACACTAGAAACCTCACCACCACCAGCATGATCCGACACATGGCATCCAAGCACCGTAGTAAGTGGGAGGAACGCCTGGATCGCCCATCTGTGTCTGCAGGCCACACCACTGCCTCCTCTTCCCCTGTTTTCGGTGCCGGCCAATCGCCTGTCGAAGGCGCAGGCCCGCATACCTCCCGCCCTGCACCTGTAGCATCTGAAGCACCATCAGCGACCACATCCACTTCCCTGTCCCAGCACAGCGTCCAAATGTCGTTACCCCAGGCATTTGAGCGCAAGAGAAAATACCCAGCCACCCACCCACAGGCCATAGCACTAACCTCACACCTTTCAAAATTACTGGCCATCGAAATGCTGCCATTTAGGCTTGTGGACACTGAGTCCTTCCGCAGCCTGATGGCAGCAGCTGTCCCTCGGTACGCGGTCCCCAGCCGCCACTACTTTTCCCGGTGTGCCATCCCCGCATTACACCACCATGTGTCCCGTAACATCACCCGTGCCCTGACCAACGCAGTTACTGGGAAGGTCCACTTAACGACTGACACATGGACAAGTGCTTGTGGCCAGGGACGCTACATTTCCCTGACGGCACACTGGGTGAATGTCGTGGAGGCTGGGAGCGACTCGGACCCTGGGATGGCACGGGTGCTACCCACGCCGAGGATTGCGGGCCCTACCTCCATCAGGGTTTCCACCAGCACCTACGTTATTGGCTCCTCCTCCTCCGTTTCCACCTCCGAATTCTCTACACACACCGCCACTCCCCCATCAGCCAGTAGCTGGAAGCAGTGTAGCACTGCAGTGGGGAAGCGTCAACAGGCCGTGCTGAAGCTGATCTGCCTTGGGGACAAACAGCACACGGCCTCAGAGCTGTTGCAGGGGATTAGTCACCAGACCGAGCAGTGGCTCTCGCCACTCAACCTGCAAGCAGGCATGGTTGTGTGTGATAATGGGCGTAACTTGGTGGCGGCTTTGGAGCTCGGCAAGCTCACACACGTACCATGCCTAGCGCATGTATTTAATTTAGTGGTGCAGCGATTTCTAAAAACCTACCCCAATGTGCATGATCTCTTGACCAAGGTGCGCCGCGTGTGTGCACATTTCCGTAAGTCATCTACAGCTTCGGCCGGCCTGTTGAAGCTGCAGCAGCGCTTACAATTGCCAGCTCACCGGCTGCTGTGTGACGTGAGCACGCGCTGGAACTCCACCTTCCACATGTTGGCCCGGCTTTGTGAGCAGCAGAGGGCAGTAGTGGAGTACCAGCTGTTACACGGTCGTCGCCTCTCCGTTCAACTTCCTGTAATCAGAAGTGAGGAGTGGGAATGGATGTCAGACCTCTGCGAGGTTTTACGCAATTTTGAGGAATCGACACAGATGGTGAGCGGCGATAACGCTATTATCAGTGTAACCATCCCACTTCTGTGTCTACTGAAACGCTCGCTGCTCACAATTAAAACCGACGCTTTGCATGTGGAAGAGGTGGAAATGGGGGAGGAAGAGCTTACACAAGGTGATAGCCAGAGCACCCTCACTTCGTCTTCTCAGCGACAATTGGAGGAGGCGGAGGAGGAGGAGGAGGAGGAGGAGGAGGAGGAAGACACGGTTGCCTCCGCTACAGAGGGTAGCCATGGAACTTTAGTTCCATCTCTTCAGCGTGGGTGGGCAGAAGAGGAGGAAGAGGATGAGGATATTGAGAGTCAGCCTCCTGGTGAGGACAGCGAAATCTTGACTGTTGGTACTCTGGCACACATGGCTGACTTTATGTTAGGCTGCCTTTCCCGTGACCCACGCGTTGTACGCATTTTAGACAACACGGATTACTGGGTGTTCACCCTTCTGGACCCCCGCTACAAAGAGAATTTCTCATCTCTCATTCCTCCGGTGGAGAGGACAAGCAAAATGGTGCAATACCAGAAGGTTCTTGTTGAAAAATTGCTCCAAAATTTTCCATCTGACAACGCTGGCGGCAGAGTACGTGCTACCTTGGCCAACCGAGAAGGGGAGAAAAGGGGAGCACACAGCAGTTCCGACAAAGGCAGGGCAACACTCTCCAAGGCGTGGGACACCTTCATGACACCCCGCCAGCACCCTCACCCTGATGCGCAGCCTAGTGTCACAAGGAGGGAAAAGTTTTGGAAGATGGTGAAGGAGTACGTAGCAGACCGTGTCAGCGTCCTCAATGATCCCTCTGTGCCTTACAACTACTGGGTGTCCAAGCTGGACACGTGGTATGAACTGGCACTCTACGCCTTGGAGGTGCTGGCCTGCCCTGCCGCCAGTGTTCTGTCTGAGAGGGTATTTAGTGCTGCTGGTGGCATCATAACAGATAAGCGTATCCGCCTTTCCACCGACAATGCTGATAGGTTGACACTTATAAAAATGAACAAGGCCTGGATTTCCCCTGACTTCTCCACTCCACTGGAGGAAAGCCCCGGGGGAACATAAACTCACTTTATATATGTTATTTACAATGATGGGAATACTCTGTATTCCCATTCACCCCTTCCACCCCAAAAACGGGTATATGGTTGACTCTTAATCTTCTCATCCTCCTCCTCCTCTTCCATATGCCCTGGGATATAATTTTTATATAGGGCCAGCTCACCAGCGTGCCCTGGGATATAATTTTTATATAGGGCCAGCTCACCAGCGGGCCCTGTGATATAATTTTTATATAGGGCCAGCTCACCAGCGGGCCCTGTTTGCCAATTTTTATATAGGTCAGCTCACCAGCGGGCCTTCTCATATAATGTTTTATTGGGTCAGCTCTCTAGCGGGCCCTCTCATATAATGTTTTATAGCGTCAGCTCACTAGCGGGCCTTCGCATATAATGTTTAGGATGGTCAGCTCTGCAGCAGACCCTCACCCATAATGTTTTAGATGGTCAGCTCAGCGCACGTTTCCCTCTTAATCATGGCCTCAGTTCTGAAAATCAAGGAAATTTTTGGGAGAATTTGCCTCTGTGCACGTTTCCCTCTTAATCATGGCCTCAGTTCTGAAAATCAAGGAAATTTTTGGGATAATTTGCCTCTGCGCACGTTTCCCTCTTAATCATGGCCTCAGTTCTGAAAATCAAGGAAATTTTTGGGAGAATTTGCAGATGATATACAAGTAAATATACAGCAAATACTGTTTGGTAACAATTTTTCGCCTAAAGTCGTTTTTATTTTCCTTTTTGTGTGTTTTACGGTCAGTCTGTAAAAATGGCGTACTACGGGCGAAAGATCGTTCCCAGCAGCGATGTTGGAGTCCAAGGTGCATCCAGACATCCTCCCTATGCTGTCCCTGAACCATTTCTGTAGTGTTTCCATCTTTTTCTGCCCTTTTCCTATGGACCAGGCACCCTCCCCTCATCAGAGCAGGGGGTGCCTGGTGTAATGCTCGAGTCCTCCCATTGACTTCAATGGGGCTCGGGTGCTCGGCCGAGCACTCGAGCCTCAGGGGGTGCTCGGTCAGAGCACCCGAACATCCGAGCATTGGGGTGCTCGCTCATCACTAGTCTCTTTATCTCATGTAACAGTCTGCCAGTCTACAGTAATAGTGTATTGGTCTCTTTATCTCATGTAACAGTCTGCCAGTCTACAGTAATAGTGTATTGGTCTCTTTATCTCATGTAACAGTCTGCCAGTCTACAGTAATAGTGTATTGGTCTCTTTATCTCATGTAACAGTCTGCCAGTCTACAGTAATAGTGTATTGGTCTCTTTATCTCATGTAACAGTCTGCCAGTCTACAGTAATAGTGTATTGGTCTCTTTATCTCATGTAACAGTCTGCCAGTCTACAGTAATAGTGTATTGGTCTCTTTATCTCATGTAACAGTCTGCTAGTCTCTAGTAATAGTATATTGCTTTTCTGGTCTACAGTATTAATGTATTGACCTTCTGATCTTGTGTAACAGTGTGTTCTTCACCATTAATAGTGTATTTCCCTGCTGATCTCATATAACAGTTTGCTGGTTTCTGTTATTAGTGTATTGTCCTGCGTATCTCATGTAACAGTCTGCTGGTTTCCAGTAGCAGAGTATTGCTCTGCGTATCTCATGAAAAAGTCTGCTGGTTTCAGTAATAGGGTATTTCTCTGCTGGTCTCCATTAATAATGTTTTGCCATGTTCATCTCATGAAACAGTTTGATGGTATCCAGTAACAGTGTATTGTCCTGCTGATTTCATGTACCAGTCTTCTGATCTACATTAGTAGTGAATTGCTTTGCATATCTCATGTAACATTCTGCTAATCTCCAGTATTAGTGTATTGCCTTTCTAATCTCAAGTAACAGTCTGCTGGTCTCCATTAATGATGTACTGCACTGCTGATGTCATATAACAGTCTGCCTGATTCCAGTATTAGTGTATTGCTCTTCTGACCTCATGTAACAGTCTGCTGGACCCCAATATTAGTGTATTGCCTTTCTCATGTCAAGTAACAGTCTGCTGGTCTCTATTAATGGTGTATTGCTCTGCTGATGTCATGTAACAGTCTACTGGTCTTCATTAATGAAGTATCGTGCTGCTGATGTCATGTAACAGTCTGCTGGTCTCCATTAATGGTGTATTGCTCTGCTGATGTCATGTAACAGTCTGCTGGTCTCCATTAATGGTGTATTGCTCTGCTGATGTCATGTAACAGTCTACTAGTTTCCATTAATGGTGCATAGCTCTGCTGATGTCATGTAACAGCCTGCTGGTCTCCATTATTAAAGTATTGCTCTGCTGATGTCATGTAACAGTCTGTCTGATTCCAGTATTAGTGTATTGCTCTTCTGACCTCATGTAACAGTCTGCTGGACCCCAATATTAGTGTATTGCCTTTCTCATGTCAAGTAACAGTCTGCTGGTCTTCATTAATGGTGTATTGCTCTGCTGATGTCATGTAACAGTCTACTGGTCTTCATTAATGAAGTATCGTGCTGCTGATGTCATGTAACAGTCTGCTGGTCTCCATTAATGGTGTATTGCTCTGATGATGTCATGTAACAGTCTACTGGTCTTCATTAATGAAGTATCGTGCTGCTGGTGTCATGTAACAGTCTGTTGGTCTCCATTAATGGTGTATTGCTCTGCTGATGTCATGTAACAGTCTACTAGTTTCCATTAATGGTGTATTGCTCTGCTGATGTCATGTAACAGCCTGCTGGTCTCCATTATTAAAGTATTGCTCTGCTGATGTCATGTAACAGTCTGCTGGTCTCCATCAATGGTGCCTAGCTCTGCTGATGTCACTTAACAGTATGCTGGATACCAGTATTATTGTATTGTCCTTCTGATCTTGTGTAACAGTCTGATGGACTACAGAAAAAGCGTGTTTCTCTGCTGAATAAGTACATACATTTACCAGTTAAAATACTGATGTAACATCTAGTTTATACAGTCAACATCTGCATGTTTTATGTGTCTGTGTGCTATAGACTACGGCCCAATGCAAAGGAAAAGGAAATGGGGAATTCTATGTCAAAACAACTGAACCATAATGAGCAAATTACAATTCCCAGAAATCATATACATCTAAATAAGGCTGTAAACATCTCAAAACCCCCAGAGCTGGAGCACAGTGTAAGAGCAGGGGGGCCTGAAAAAGCACGTCAGGCGGAAGTAGGCGCTCAGTAGATACATTCTGTGGGGAACTGTGGTTCCGCAGCCATTTTGGAAACAAGTGCAGCGTGGTGAGGAGTTCCCCAAATACCAGACCTACTTCTGTGTGTGGTGCCTCTGGGTAGGGGCTACTGGTTGCACAGGAAGGGGTGGTGGCGTACAGGGGCTGGTGTGTTGGGTGCCCTTAGGTGGCCAGTGTTTTTTTCTGGTTGGTCTTCCTGTCACAGCATGGTGGGTTGCTTGCTGGTAAAGCATGGACTTAGTGGTAATGGTGATGGTTTAACGACTCTTGGGCATGGTCCTAGGAGTCGAGGGATGTATGGCTGTTGAGCTATAACTTGCCACATCCAATTATATAGGGTGGATGGTGGCATGGCCTGCAGTCAAGTAGTGGTAAAATGGGCAGAGTTTGAGAACTGAATAGTCAGGCTACATGAATGTACCAGCAAGCACTAAGTTTACTGGGGATGGTTATTTATTGTACGGGAGTTTTGTTAATACAATTGTTAACAGAAATTAAAGTTTAACGTTTGAGATATATATATATATATATATATATATATTAATAAATGCTGTGGCCTTTTCAATCCATCCAAGTTGTCTTGGTGGGGAGAATAATGGATTTGGGGAATGGAGGTCTTGACGATGTGCATGTCATGAATGCTTTGCAAAGCATTGGAGACCTCCAAAGTATGCAATGGGTTAACCTTTTGAGTGTCAGAGAGGTATCTAACACATTACAGCGCAATGCCTTGGATACCTCTCTGCATTCAAAAGGTTAAAACAAAGCACCATTTAAATAAATTGAAATTGAATTAGTTCTCTATGGCACACATTGGCTTGACGCGGAATTGTTCCAATTTTGCCTTTAACCCTTTGAATCACAATTCATTGCATACCCCATGTTACCAGTACTGCCTTTGTTTGCAGCAAAACCTGAAATACCCTTTCGAGCTTGTCTCTTTCTTTTCACTACTGCGGACTCTCATCTGGAGAAGAAAACGGTGTTTAAGAAGTAAAGTCATTATAGTAAATGTGTCCTTCCTATTCATTGTTAAACCCCAGTATTATTCCAGATTCCACTGACGAGAGAAAGAGAAAAAAAAAAAAACACAAAAACCCACTATTTTCCTAAGATGATTGATGCTCGGACTTGTTGATTTGCTGAGTTGTAATACGTTCACAGAACACCAATAATTGAATCCCTTTTAGCCGCCTCTAATCTGCTGCATCACAGTGAGTGCACACATTCTTATTTACAAATGACATACTAAATGACTTTGGTTCTTGCACTTTTTGAATAAAGAAAGTGGTTTTAAGTCATGAAAACATTACAGAAATGGCAGGAAATGAACACTTCTACATAACCTGAGCCGCAATCTACTCTGTGACCTGAAAGGCAAAATATTTCCTATTATTGGAGCCACAATTGTGGTTTTGTTGTGCTTTTTTTTTTTATTGAAGGTAAGTTCAGTTTATTTTGAAGAGAATGAAAAGCTGACTATATGTTGTGCTAGGTAGTTGATTGTAGTAGAAGCAGTTTTGGAGAAGGTCCCCTGTATGTGATGGTGACAATGTGTTTGTGTTGGATCAGTATTACCACTCACTGTGATAGAATGAATTTAGCAAGGGCAGTGATTAAACGGATAGTAATGTCTACATTAAACTTTATCTCTGAGCCTTCAATAAAGTTTTATAACCTATATCGCTATGTTTAATTACTTACATGTTGTAGTTCATAAGATATAAAAACTGAAAGGATCCCCACTGGTCCCTATTGGCCACCTCCCCTTACAGCTGAAATCCGGTCGTAGAACCAAATGGATGCAGCGAGGGACAATCTTCTGTCAGCAAGTATAAGGAAAACCCTGCCTCAGTGGCATAACAATAGGGGTTGCACCTGCGACCGGGCCAGTCCCCTGCCCGACAACTGCAAGAAGCAAGCTGAGGTCTTTGCCTTCTTTGGAACAGACCTCTAGCTGCCGAGCTCCCTCGTCAGTACTCTAGTAATGCAGAGCGCTGGAAGATGACATCATCTCCCAGCGCTCTGCATTACTGAAGAGAGGACCGCGCAGGAGCTCCAGCTTCTGAGGTCTGTGCAGAAGGAGGCACAGACCTGTCCTGCCACGCCACTGGACCACCAGGGAGGTAGGAGATGGACACTGGGGGGGGTCAATAGGGGCAATGTGGAGGTGGGGATTGGCAGCAATGTGGAGATTGGGAGCAGTGTGGGGGCAATTTGGAGGCCATGTGGAGATTGGGGGCAATGCAGAGATTGGGGGCAATGCGGAGATTGGGGGCAATGTGGAGGTATTGTGGAAGTGGCCAATGGGGGGGCAACGTGGAGATGGCCAGTGGAAGTGGCCAGTGGTGGGGCAATGTGGTCGGGTGGGCCCATGGCAATTTTTGCAACAGGGCCTGGTGGCTTCTAGTTACGCCTCAGCCCTGCCCTCCTTGATGAAGATTGTCCCTCTCTGCATCCATCCAGACCAGACAGAGTGGCGGCTTGATGAGGCCAGAAGGGGCGGGAGGGGATCTTTTCAGCTTTAAATTTGAAGCGCCCTCCCCCCCGTGGGCCATCTGCACTGGATACCTCCACAATGCTCCTAATCTCCACGTTGCCCCCCATCATCTCCATATTGCCCTCACATTGCCCCTCATCAGCTCCACATTGCCCTCACAATTCCCCCCATCAGCTCCATATTGCCTCCAGCAGCTCCACATTGCCCTCACATTGCCACCCATCAGCTCCACATTGCCCTCATATTGCCCCCACCCCATCAGCTCCAACTTGCCCCCACCATCTCCATATTGCCCTCCATTGGCTCCAACTTGCCCCCCATTAGCTCCACATTGCCCCCACCATCTCCATATTGCCCTCCATCGGCTCCAACTTGCCCCCATTAGCTTCACATTGCCCCCACCATCTCCATGTTGCCCTCACATTGCCCCCCTTCGGTTCCAACTTACCCCCACCATCTCCATGTTGCCCTCACATTGCCTCCCCCCTGTCCATTTCCTACCTCCCCCCGTTGTCAGTTTCCTACCTCCCTGGTAGGAGATCTGTCATCTGTGCCTCCTTTGGCACAGTCTTGTACCTGATGGAGCTCCCACGCGGTCTCCTATCCAGGAATGTAGAGCATTGAGAGATGATGTCATCTCCCAGCACTCTCCATTACTAAAGAGGCGACGAGGGAGCTCAGCACCTACAGGACTGTGCCAAAGGAGGCACAGCCGGGGAGGTAGGAAATAGACAATGGGGGGTGGGCAATGTGAGTGGGTGTCGCCGGCGCAACCAGCAAGGTGACTAGTTTTTTGTTTTTTAAAAAAAGACTATTAAAAAAAAAAAAAAAATCCGAATGGCAAGCGCCCCTCGGTGGCGTGCGCCTGTAGGCAGGTGCCTACTTTGCCTAATGGCAAATCCGGCCCTGATAGCGATATAGGTTATAAAAACCTTATTGAAGACTCGGAGATAAAGATTAATGTACAATCACAATGACTGAACCACTGATTACTTACCTGTGAGAATGCAGAGATATACTGAAAACCTTGGGGTGGCTAATAGCACAGCAATTGCAAAATTTGACCTTGAACGTACCAAGTTATCATAGCTCTTTTAGAGGTACATCATGCATTAAGAAGCACAGAGCTACACACTCCTCTGGCCATTAAAGTGGACCTGTCACCCTGTTTTAAGTTTGAAAACATCATTAAAAACTGTCCATGTGTCATATTAGCCAAACGACTAGCAAATGTACACTGAAGGAGATATTCATACTCAGTTCTGTATGCTAACTGTGATACCATGTAGTACCAGTGAAGTCCCCTATGCTAATTATTGTTATTCAAAAGTTTTTGCAGCTTAACCCCTTAGTGACAGCCGCGTGCGTTCGCAGCTGTCACCTTAACGCCCGGCAAACATTTTTTTTTTTTTAATTATTCGGAGTCCCCAAACGGCATGCAGCCGCACGGAGACCTGGACTAAGTGACAGTTTTTGCGGGACGTACCTGGTAAGTCAATGGTCGGGATGAGGTTAAACTTGAATTTTATAAGTGCAGTGTCTCAGTGGCCTGCAGTTTTACATTGGCACTGTTGCTTCATCATACTACGGACAGCTTTCGTCAATTGACAGTAAACTTTCATATGATGCTGGTGTAGCAACAGCGCCACTGTAACATTTCAGGCCATTGCGATATTGCACCTAAAAATGTCAGGTTTGAGCTGCAATAACTTTTTACTAAAACACCTCTTAGCAGTGGGAGTGCCTTTGTTGTACTCAGGAGGATAAACATTACAATATAATTCTTAAAATATATTAAGTGTTACTATCCATTAGAATGACTGAACCACTGATTCACTCTGTTCATATGAGAAGATCCTGAAGGTGTAACTAGAAGCCACCGGGCCCTGGTGCAGAAACTGCCATGCCCCCCCAACCTCATTGTCCCCACCCGTTGCCCCCATTCTCCACATTTCCCCCCGTTGCCCCCAATCTCCACATTGCCCCCCAGTCTCCACCTTGCCCCCCAATCTCCACATTGCCCCACAATCTCCACACTGCCCCCAACCTCCACACTGCCACCACATTGCCCCAGTCTCCACCTTGCCCCCCAATCTCCACATTGCCCCCACATCTCCACCTTGCCCCCCAATCTCCACATTGCCCCCACATCTCCACATTGCCACCACATCTCCACATTGCCCCCCACCACTACATCTCCACCTTGCCCCCCAATCTCTACCTTGCCACCACATCTCTACCTTGCCCCCACATCTCCACATTGCCAACAAATCTCCTCATTGCCACCACATCTCCACCTTGCCCCCAATCTCCACCTTGCCCCCACATCTCTACCTTGCCCCCACATCTCTACATTGCCACCACATCTCCACACTGCCTCCACATTGCCCCAGTCTCCACCTTGCCCCCAATCTCCACCTTGCCCCCCACATCTCCACACTGCTTCCACATCTCCACACTGCCTCCACATCTCCACACTGCCTCCACATTGCCCCCAATCCCCAACTCCCCCCCCCAATCTCCACATTGCCACCACATCTCCACACTGCCCCCCAAACTCCACACTGCCTCCAAATTGCCCCTAATCTCCACACTGCCTCCACCTCACCCCCCAATCTCCACACTGCCTCCACATTGCCCACAATCTCCATCTTGTCCCTGCTGACCCCCCTCCGTTGTCCATCTCCTACCTCCCTGGTGGGCTAGCGGCATGGCATGAGAGGTCTGTGCCTCCTCCGGCACAGACCTCTATAGAGCTGAAGCTCCCTTGCGGTTCTCAGTAGTGCAGAGCGCTGAGAGATGATGTCATCTCCCAGTGCTCTAGATTACTAGAGCACCGGACAGGGAGATCAGCTGTTAGAGGTCTGTGCCAAAGAAGGCACAGACCTACTTGCTGCGGGTGCCAGGTGGAGGGGTCACAGAGGGTGGCCGGGCCCCTGGAGTGACGGGCCCGGTCGCAGGTGCGAATCCTATTGTTACGCCAGTGCCCGAAATCCTGCACTATTGGAGGAGCCTAGAGATAAGTTTGAGCTCTCCATTGACTTAAATGGGGGGTTTATCCCTTTGAGTACCAGAGGGGTACGCAACGCATTGCACTCTTGAATGGTAGCATGTCTCCAACACATTGCTAAGCTAGGCAATAGAGACCGTTTCAATGTATTAAGCATTTAATTGCCAAAGCGGTATTGCTTTGCAATATGTTGCACACCACTCTGACACACGAAGGGTTAAAAGCCACGTTTACAAAAAAATGCAGATTTGGGGAATTTTTATTTGTCTGCTATAGTGCAGTCGGTTTGCTCTAGAATTGATCTTTCTTCACACAACACCAATAATTGAATCCCTTTTAGCCGTGTGTGTAATCTCCCGTAGCACAGCGATGCACATTCTTACTTACAAACGACAATCTAAATGACTCTACTTCACGTCTCTGTGAATGTTGGAAAAAGGTTTTAAAGGGCAATTATTAAATTTTACGGAGTTTGCTCCTATGGAAGATTCTGTAGCAGATGGATTAGTAAAATCCTGGGCTGTACTGTA
Source organism: Rhinophrynus dorsalis (assembly GCA_037306005.1). NCBI lineage: Eukaryota > Metazoa > Chordata > Amphibia > Anura > Rhinophrynidae > Rhinophrynus > Rhinophrynus dorsalis. The sequence continues at coordinate 489,769,266 of CM074722.1, read as the reverse complement.
CAAAATGTGTTTTTTATCTGTTGTTGGACGCCCTCTACTGGAACATAACCTGGAGGTCTGCGGCTTTCAGACACATACGTCTGAGCTGTGTTCAGCCTCCATAGACCTGATTTGTCTGGTTTTCAAGCCCAATACTGTAAAATCTCAGATATAATACGTACCCTTGTTTTCTCACTAAAATAAACTGTATGTTCCCACACTGATTTCATCCCTCCCCGCTTCCCCTTGTACTTCTCACCCCCTCCAGAGTGCCGCCCACCTCCAGAAGTCCTCGCAGGGCAATACAATAGATCTAATGCATAGATATATGCATTGAATCTATTGTATGGTCCTGCAAGGACCTTGCGGTCCTCACAGTTCATTACCATTGGCTTAAAGGGATAGTAATGTTTCATAATAAAAGCAGCTCTAATTAATCATCATAGTATTTGGACTTTGGAGAGTGTTATTTCAGTTATGTCAGAGTTGTAGTTCAAGAGTAATTGAATGACAAAGTATCCCCCTCCCGCCCCTTTTACTGATGTAACACTGCTCAGCCAGATCAGAAGGGAGGTGCCCAGGTAGATTGCAGAGAGGGACAATCTTTAATTAAGATAAGGGAAAACCTGAAAAACTTGTCAAGGGGGGCAGGGTTTTCATTGTTCTCATAGGAAGAAGATTGTCCCCTTCTGTTATCTGTCTGGTCTATGGACTGCATTCCACATCTGAGAAGAGATGGCTTACACTAGGTAAAAGGGGCGGGAGGGGAAACTTTACTTGTGAATATCTCCCATAAAGGTTTGAGAGAAAAGACTTATATCGTTCTTCATGTTTTTTTAATGCCTACAAAATAAAATAAAGAAAAAACAAAGTATTACTATCCCTTTAAAGGGATAGTAATACTTAATTTGTAAAAAATGTATATTGTAGTGTTTATCCCCCTGAGTAAAAAAAGGGCACTATCACTGCTGAAAGGTGTTTTATTCAAAAGTTATTACAGTTCAAAGCTGAATTTTTTAGGTGCAATATCACAGTGGCCTGAAATTGTACAGTGGATAGCTCTGGTCCGTAGACCATAAATCTCCTTAGGATGGTGTAGCAACTGCGCTACTGTACAATTTCAGGCCACTGTGATATTCATGTAAGGTGGATAGGGGCAAAATTGTGCGTATTATATGTGAGATTTTACAGTACTCAAACCTGAGAACCTTCTTGCCCCAAGTTCCCAGAAAAACACTACAGAGGATGGGCGTGTCCAAATGATGCTTTTCGTGTCGTATTGTGGGCGGGTCTAAATCAGATGGGAGTGGGCAGGTGGCTGAAAAGAAGAATTTGCCATGAAATGGGTGGGAAAATGGGTGCAGTGGGGCACGAGTGGGCTGAACAAACTGGAAAGTAGGGGGGTTATACTTGAACTCACCAAGTTAGAAAATCAGCTTCTGCCTCTGGAGACCCAGGAAATCAACCTGAAAACCAGAGTTTCGGATACGAAGAGTTCCCAGGTAAGCCAATACAGTGGGCCTGTTGGGACTGCATCTTACAAGACAGAAAACTGTCCAGAACAATAGAGAACTGATGCACCGTGAAACCATCAGAGGCTCTTATCAAACCCCTCCCATGGCTCCCATTGTTCTGTAGAGGCTCACAATACAGCTTCCAAGGGGGAGACTGACAGGACCCAGGGTCCCTGGGCAAATGAAGGTCATGGGACCCCTTTACCCCACCCTCCAGTTATGCCCCTCCCACATTCCCACATTTATGTCCTAACCATGAGTTATCTCCCCAGCTCACCCCCTTTTTCTAATTTTATAATTGGCATTAGTGTTGTGAAGTTAGGCAAGTGATACCACAGAGCTTACAATTGAAATGGAGCTACACTAGTGATACCAGAGAGCTTTCTTTTGAAAAGGAGATACATATCCAGTGTGGTCCAACTGTAATCTCTTAGGTGTCACGTGTTCAGCTCCAATTGGTAAGACCCCACCTAGAATATGCTGTTCAATTCTGGGCGCCCTTTCTGAAGAAGGACATTATGGAACTAGAGAGAGTGCAGAGGAGGGCTACAAAACTAGTAAGGGGAATGGAAAGTTTTAGTTATGAAGAGAGGCTAGAAAAGCTAAACTTGTACACACTAGAGAAGCGGCGTCTTAGAGGGGATATGATAACACTATATAAATATGTTCAAGGCCCATATAAAGGGCTTTCAAAAGACCTGTTCATTAACAGAACAGTACACAGGACAAGGGGCCACCCGCTTAGACTTGAGGAAAGGAGATTTAATCTACAACAGCGGAGGGGTTTCTTTACGGTAAGGACAATAAAGGTATGGAATGCACTTCCGGAGGAGGTGGTGCTATCAAATACATTAGATGCCTTTAAAAGGGGCCTGGATACTTATTTAAAAGAGCATAATATAGAGGGCTATGCACGTTAGTATTGGGATTAATATTTAGTTAGGGCTTGTTGATCCAGGGAGAAATCTGATTGCCATTTGGAGTCAGATGCCTTCTTTTGGGTCAGCGATGGTAAACAGGAATAGGAAAAGGGTTGAACTGGATGGACGCAAGTCTTTTTTCAACCTAAATTACTATGTAACTATGTACTATGTAACTATGTAATTCAATCCACAGAGCTTACAACTGAAATGTAGCTGCACAAGTGATGCACAGATATTACAATTGAAATGGAGCTACACTAGTGATACTGCAGAGCTTACAACTGAAATTGAGCAAAACAAATGATACCGCAGAGCTTACAATTGAAATGAAGCTACACTAGTGATACCACATATCTAACAACTGAAATGGACCCACACTAGAGATACCACAGAGCTTTTTTTTAATGGAGCTGTAAATCCACTATATCTCCAACAGTAATCTCTGTGGTGTCACTTGTGCAACTCCGATTCAATCCACATTGTTTACAACTGAAATGTAGCTACACAAGTGATACACGGATATTACAATTGAAATGGAGCTACAACAGTGATACTGCAGAGCTTACAGCTGAAATTGAGCAACACAAATGATACTGCAGAGCTTACAAATGAAATTGAGCAACACAAATGATACTGCAGAGCTTACAAATGAAATTGAACAACACAAATGATACTACAGAGCTTACAAATGAAATTGAACCGCACAAATGATACTGCAGAGCTTACAAATGAAGTGGAACAACACAAATGATACTGCAGAACTTACAAATGAAGTGGAACAACACAAATGATACTGCAGAGCTTACAAATGAAATGGAGATACACTTGTGATACCACAGAGCTTTCTTTTGAAATGGATCTACAAATCCAGTGTAGTTCCAACAGTAATCTCTGTGGTGTTGCTTGTGCTGCTCCAATTCAATCCACATATCTTACAACTGAAATGCGATGTACAGATATTACAACTGAAATGGAGGTGCACTAGTGATACCACAAAGCCTACAACTGAAATGGACCTACACTAGTGATACCACAAAGCCTACAACTGAAACGGACCTACACTAGTGATACCACAAAGCCTACAACTGAAATGGACCTACACTAGTGACACCAGAGAGCTTTCTTTTGAAACGGAGATACATATCCAGTGTGATCCAACTGTAATCTCTGTGGCGTCACTTGTTCAGCTCCAATTCATCCACATAGTGATGCACAGATATTACAATTGAAATGGAGCTACACTAATTATACTGCAGTGCTTACAATTGAAATTGAGCAAAACAAATTATACTGCAGAGCTTACAATTGAAATTGAACAACACAAATGATACTATAGAGCTTACAATTGAAATGAAGCTACACTAGTGATACCACATATCTAACAAGTGAAATGGACCCACACTAGAGATACCACAGAGCTTTTTTTTAATGGAGCTGCAAATCCACTATATCTCCAACAGTAATCTCTGTGCTGTCACTTGTGCATCTCCGATTCAATCTCATTGTTTACAACTGAAATGTAGCTACACAAGTGATACACGGATATTACAATTGAAATGGAGCTACAACAGTGATACTGCAGAGCTTACAGCTGTAATTGAGCAACACAAATGATACTGCAGAGCTTACAAATGAAATTGAGCAACACAAATGATTCTGCAGAGCTTACAAATGAAGTGGAACAGCACAAATGATACTGCAGAACTTACAAATGAAGTGGAACAACACAAATGATACTGCAGAGCTTACAAATGAAATGGAGATACACTTGTGATACCACAGAGCTTTCTTTTGAAATGAAGCTACAAATCCAGTGTAGTTCCAACAGTAATCTCTGTGGTGTTGCTTGTGCTGCTCCAGTTCAATCCACATATCTTACAACTGAAATGCGATGTACAGATATTACAACTGAAATGGAGGTGCACTAGTGATACCACAAAGCCCACAACTGAAATGGAAGTACACTAGTGATACCACAAAGCCTACAATTGAAATGGAGCTACACTAGTGATACCACAAAGCCTACAATTGAAATGGAGCTACGCTTGTGATACCACAGAGCTTACAATTGAAATTAAGTTACACAAGTTAAACCATAGATTTACAATTGAAATGGAAAAACACAAGTTATCCCACAGGGATTATAAATGAGATGGAACAAATGGAACTACAATATCTGTGTAACTCTGTTTCAACTGTAAGCTCCTTGATATCACGTACGTAGCTCCAGTTCAATTGTAAATTCTGTTGTATCACTTATGTGGCTCCATTCAAATGGTAATCAATGATATCATTTACTTCCCATTCAGTTGTAAGGTCTCTGTGGCATCACACAACACACTGTCCCTTTCCCCTCCCCTTCCTTTTTTCAGCCATATATTCACTCATTGGTAAGATGGGGCCCATGGCGATTATGAACACCTGAAGCTGTCCTTTACCAGACAATCCAGCATTTATTGGGGAACACCTGACTTCCACCACATGGGTAGATCACTCACTGAGAGGTATGCCAGGCTATGATATTTACAGAGAAAGCCGTGGAAGTGCCCCCCTTCCCCCCAGGTGTTTATGCCACTGTCCTGTAGGTCAGAGAGAGAACTGTAACACTTATCAGAGAACAGGACTAAAACAAGGCTGGGAGAGAAGAGAAGTAGTTCTGCTCACTGTGTCTCTCCTTCCAAGGCAGCATAATTGCATTATTCAGTGAAGCCACATCAGCATCTCCAGTGCAAGTTGTATATATCATAGGGACAGTTAGGATAATTTACCTCCTACTCCCCAGACAACACAGCACTTTGTGGCTGACCTGACTTCACCCTTTGAGTGGCAGAGGGGTATCTAGCACTCAAAGGGTTAAACAACGTTAGGCCACTTGTCAGGTCACATTGGGTTATGCCGCTGGTGTGGACCTCTTTCCTATACTATCTGGCCTCCCATCTGGTTTTACCCTCTGCTCTATCACTCATTGTTTAACACTTTGAATGGCAGAGGGTTACACAAAGTATTGCAAAGAGTTAAAGAACGTGTTACATGACTCCAGCCCAAGAGAGGAGAACGACCAATAAAGGCCCAGTGTCATGCCTCTGACACGCAAGGAACGCAGTGAGCATCTTATAGAGTACGAAGGACCCACATGGAGGTGGAGGGCCCCCTGGGACACTGGGCTCACAACCCTTGTAATTTTGCCACTGGTCTAAGCTGGTCTCCCCAGTTTCCCCACAGATGCAGACATACCCCCAAACCCCTGGCAGCAGGCTTTCGGTCCATCACTGAATGTCCGACTGCTCAATCCACCTTTGTAGGCACGTCTACACCATCAGGTAATAGCTACCCTTTAAGTGATGTAAACATTATGGGATTGGCTAGGAATTATCACTTCTGCCTAAAATTACCTACAACCTCTTCAGTGTCCTAAAAGTCAAAATATATCCCATTATGGCAGTCAAGATTGGGGTTTGGAGGTCAATGAGTCGAGTCTCATTTTGCTGTCTAAAGGAAAAGTAATGTTCCTTCCATGAGGAAATAAAAGTACATTATGGGGAATTTTCTGTTGATCAAACAAAGGTATTTATTCTTAGCTGTCTCTGAGAAGCTTTTATTGAAAAGTTAAAGGGGATTATATATATATATATATATATATATATATATATATATATATACACAATATATATATATATATATATATATATATATATATATATATATATATATATATACAGCATACCTCCCAAGTGTCCCTCTTTAAGAGGGACAGTCCCTCTTTTAGACACAAATCCCACTGTCCCTCTTTCCCTCCCTAAATTAGTCTGCTTAAATAAAATACTTTTGTCTCGTTATAAGTCATTTATTAGGTAACACAAGGAGGTGTCAATAGGTCATGAAGTAGCCTAAAAATTCTCGTTAATGCCCTGCCCACCAACCACACCCCCAGCCACACCCCCTAAAACACAATTGTCCCTCTTTGGCAATTCGAAATGTTGGGAGGTATGATACAATACTGTACAAAAGTCTTAGGCAGGTGTGAAAAAATGCTGTAAAGTAAGAATGCTTTCAACAATAGATAAGTAAATAGTTTATTTTTATCAATTTACAAAATGACAGTGAGTGAACAGAACAAAAATCTAAATCAAATCAATATTTGGTGTGACCATTCTTTACCTTCAAAACAGCATCAATTCTTCTAGGTACACTTGCACACAGTTTCTTAAGGAATTTGTCAGGTAGGTTGTTCCAAACATCTTGGAGAAATAACCACAGTTCTTAGACAGCCTCTGTTGCTTCTTTATCTTTATTTAATCCCAGACAGACTCAATGATGTTGAGATCAGGGTTCTATGGGGGCCATACCATCACTTTCAGGACTCCTTGTTCTTCTTTACTCTGAAGATAGTTCTTAATGACTTTGGCTGTATGTTTGGGGTCATTGTCATGTTGCAGAATGAATTTGTGGCCATTCAGATGTCTTCCTGATGGTATTGCATGATGGATAAGTATTTGCCTGTACTTCTCAGCATTGAGTAGACCATTAATTCTGACAAAATCCCCAACTCCATTTACAGAAATGCAGCCCCAGACTTGCAACCAACCTCCCCCATGCTTCACTGTTGCTTGCAGACACTCATTCTTGTACCGCTCTCCAGCCCTTCGGTGAACAAACTGCCTTCTGCTATAGCCAAATATTTCAAATTTTGACTCATCAGTCCGGAGCCTGTCTTTTTGTGCATAGTTGAGTCGATTGGCCTTATTTCCATGTCAGAGGTATGGCTTTTTGGCCACACATCTTCCACAAAGACTACTTCTGACCACACTTCTCCAGACAGTAGATAGGTATACCGAGATCCCACTGTTTTCTGCCAATTCAGAGCTGCGGGACATCTTCTGATTGAGAAGGGACGAAAGTATGATAGGTCTTTCATCTGCTGCGCAAAGTTTCCTTGGCCGACCACTATGTCTACGGTCCTCAATGTTGCCTGTTTCTTTGTGCTTGTCGGCCTGGAAATTTCTGCCTGGGAGAGACCTTGTTTATGCAGTATAACTATCTTGTGTCTTGTTGCTGTGCTCAATCTTGCCATGGTGTATGACTTTTGACATTAATAGTCTTCATCAACCTCACCTTGTTAGCAGAGTTTGACTGTTCCTCACCAAGTTTTATTCCACCTACATAACCGTTTCTCCATACAGTAGATGGGTACACCTGGATCCAGCTGTTTTCTGCCAATTCAGAGCTGCTGGACATCTTCTGATTGAGAAGGGACGAAAGTATGATATGTCTTTCATCTGCTGCACAAAGTTTCCTTGGCCGACCACTATGTCTACAGTCCTCAATGTTGCCTGTTTCTTTGTGCTTGTCGGCTTGGAAATTTCTGCCTGGGAGAGACCTTGCTGATGCAGTATAACTATCTTGTGTCTTGTTGCTTTGCTCAATCTTGCCATGGTGTATGACTTTTGACATTAATAGTCTTCATCAACCTCACCTTGTTAGCAGAGGTTGACTGTTCCTCACCCAGTTTTATTCCTCCTACATAGCCGTTTCTCTTTCAGTTAATGATTGTGTTTCAACCCACATATTAAATTGTTGATCATAAGCACCTGTTTGGTATAATTGTGTAATCCTACACCTGACTATACAGTATGTCTACACAATCCCCAACTGTGTGCAAGTGTACCTAGAAGAAGAACTGATGCTGTTTTGAAGGCAAAGGGTGGTCACACCAAATATTGATTTGATTTAGATTATTCTTCTGTTCACTCACTATACATTTTGTTAATTGATAAAAATAAATTATTTACATGTCTATTTATGAAAGCATTCTTATTTTACAAAATGTTTTCACACCTGCCTAAAACTTTTGCACAGAACTTTCTATATCATCACCAGCAGCAATTGCTGTTGATCCACTCAGGGGCAGGCTGACCCTGGGAGCAATTGCCTCCCTGGCAGGCTATAAATCTGGGCCGGTGGACTGCAGCCTCCCTCCATCACCTGCTTGCTGACCTCAGGATGGGTGCACAGGGACTGGCTGCTGGCCCAGAAATTTGTGCGGATAATTATTTAATGTTTTATTGCCAGCCCAGAGCAGGCAGCTCTGGGCTGCCATCAATGCAGGATACTTGTCCTGAGCCTCATTCAGGAAAAGGAAAGTTGGAGAGACAACAGGTGGTTACCTAGCAACCAACACATCTTTGTGCAGGCCAGCTGGAAAGGGATGTGATGGAAAGCAGCTATATGGTGTGTGTGCGTGTGTGTATGTGTATGCTTGTGTATGTGAAGCGTAGGGTCAGTGACTGGCTCCAAGAAAGCCCTGAGAAGGAGGTTATGGGGCTTTTGAAATACAGCCAGAGAGGCCTGTTTCGAATATGGGCTCAACACCTAAATGTCCTGGCAGCACACAGGCTTTTAGATCCCATTTACATTTACTCATCTCTGTGAGTGCATTTGAAGTTGTAAAGTTTTATACTTATGTGATAGTTTATGCATTAATGTTCTGGAGTATGAATGTCTATGCATGTGTGTGCTATTGTATGTATGTGCATGCCGGGGTATAAATGGTGTTAGTGTATGCATGTGTGAAACAGTGTGTGAATGTGTGAGCTAGTGTATTCACTAGTTTACACATGCATATACTAGCACGCACATGCATGTCAGAGTGTGTGAGTGTGAATGTGTATGCCAGTGTATGAATGTGTGTGTTAGTATATGTGCTAGGGTGGAGTTTGTGTGTTAGTGTATGTGTGTGTGTGCCAGGGTATGTGCGTGTGCTAGTGTATGTGTGTATGTGCCAGTATGTGAATGCATATGCTATTATGAGTGTATGCCAGGATGTAAATGTGTGTGCTAGTGTATGAGTGTAAGTGACAGGGTGTGAATGTGTGTGCTAGTTTATGCATAAATATATGTGCTAGTGTATGAATGTATGTGACAGGGTATGAATGTGTGTGGTACTGTATGTGTGTATGTGACAGTATATGAATGAGTGTGCTATTATGAGTGCATGTGTCAGGGTGTGAATGTGTGTGCTAGTATATGTGTCAGGGTGTGATTGTGTGTGCCAGGGTGTGAATGTGTGTGCTATTGTATGCGTGTATATGCCAGGATGTTAGCGTGTGTGTGTGTGTGTGTGTGCGCGCGTGCGCCAGGGTGTGAATGTGTGTAGTAGCATGTGTATTAGAGTGGGGAACTCTATGTGTTACAGTGAAGTTTTGCATGTATTACAGTTGTAAATGAGTGTGTGTGTGTGTGTGGGCGGGGAGACAGATATTGTTTGTAAAATCACTTAAAATCACTGTGGCCATGAACTGTATAGCTATACAGTGAAGAATAGCAGCTACTTACATTCAGGGCACTGAACAATATGTGATTCTATCTATCTGTCTATCTATCTATCTATCTATCTATCTATCTCATATCCATCCATCCATCCATCTATTTTAGGAAAAAACAGCTTTAGAGAGTCTAGTAAATCCACTCATCTCCTCACTTGATCAAGTACAACACTGGGGCTGGTTAATGAAGTGCAATGGAGAGGGGACCTTACCAGTTAATCCATACCTCCCAACATTTTAAATTGCCAAAGAGGGGACACTTGTGTTTTAGGGGGTATTGCTGGTGGGCGGGGCATTACCAGGAATTTTTAGGCTATTTCATGACCTATTTATACAAACTTGTGTAATCTAATAAATGACTTATAACATGACCAAAGTATTTTATTTACACAGACTAATTTATAAACACAGATACTGACGTTTAAACAAACAATAATGTGAGTTTTATTGCTGTAGAGCAATGTGATACATTTATATATATACTCAATAATCTGATCTCCTAAAAAGAGGGACATTAGGGTGGGAAAGAGGGACAGAGGGATTTGGGTCTAAAAGAGGGACTGTCCCTCCTAAAGAGGGACACTTGGGAGGTATGGTTAATCTTGTCCCAGGTCCCATGATTTTTGATGTTAGCCCTGAGGCCACCATACCTCCCAAGTGTCCCTCTTTAGGAGGGACAGTCCCTCTTTTAGACCTAAATCCCGGTGGCTCAGTGGTGGTTAGCACTGTTGCCTTGCAGCACTGGGGTCCTAGGTTCAAAATCCCACCAAGGACAACATCTGCAATGAGTTTGTATGTTCTCCCTGTGTTTGCGTGGGTTTCCTCCGGGTGCTCCGGTTTCCTCCCACACTCCAAAAAACATACTGATAGGTGAATTTAGATTGTGAGCCCCAATGGGGACAGGGACCAATATGAGTGTAAAGCGCTGCGGAATCTGTGTGCGCTATATAAATTAAGAATTATTTATTATTAGAATTATTATTTCCCACACTAATGTCCCTCTTTTTAGGAGATCAAATTGTGTGGTGTATATATTGCTCTGCAGCAATAAAACTCACATTATTGTTTCTTTAAATGTCACTATATGTGTTTAGAAATTAGTCTGTGTACATAAAATACTTTTGTCTTGTTATAAGTCATTTATTAGGTAACACAACGCGGTGTCAATAGGTCATGAAATAGCCTAAAAATTCTCATTAATGCCCTGGCCGACAGCCACACCCCGAGTCACACCCCCTAAAACACAATTGTTCCTCTTTGGCAATTTGAAATGTTGGGAGGTATGGGCCACTGCCTCACTCCTGCTGTACTACTGCAGCATGAGGTGCGCTGGACCGACCTAACAGTGACAGGGTACTAGGAGTTACAGCAGGCTGCTCTCTTCTGTGTCTCTCTCCCACAGCTGTGCTTCTCTCCCGCTTGGTGATCCAAGCAGCAGGAGAAAAGGGCCACAGCCTGCTCAGCAGTTCTACTATGGGCAGTGATGCCACCTGTGTGACAAACTTCTTTATGGTTCTTATATTTCCAAGGAACTTCACACACATCGCTGTCATGCTCCCTATTGGCTAAGTCATGACCTCTGTAACTGACAGAGTCAACCGGAAGTGTCAGGAGAATGTACATGAAGTGGGTAGACTAGATCCTGGCAGATCTTTTGATCAATCAGTGTATGTGCGGTTCTGGTGAGGCAGTTGCACAATTCTAGGATATCAGACAGTGTATGTTTAGTTTTGATTCTGCCAATGGCACAACACTGGCCTATCAGTGTGTGTGTGTGTGGTTCTGTGATTACCAGCAGCCAATGGAACAAGACTAGGGTATCATAAATTGTATGTTTATGGTTCTGTGGCTACCAGTGGCCAGTGGAACAAGACTGGGGTCTCATAAATTGTATGTTTATGGTTTTGTGGCTACCAGTGGCCAGTGGAGCAAGACTGGGGTCTCATAAATTGTATACTTATGGTTCTGTGGCTACCAGTGGCCAGTGGAACAAGACTGGGGTATCATAAAGTGTATGTTTATGGTTCTGTGACTACCAGCGGACAGTGGAAAAAGACTGAGGTCTCATAAATTGTATATTTATGGTTCTGTGGCTACCAGTGGCCAGTGGAACAAGACTGGGGTCTCATAAATTGTATGTTTATGGTCCTGTGGCTAACAGCGGCCAGTGCAACAAGGCTGGGGTATTATATAATGTATGTGTGTAGTTATGTGGCCACCAGTAAACAGTGGAACAATGCTGGAGTATCAGACAGTGTATGTGTGGTTCTATGGCTCTATGGTTCTATGGTATATCAGATATATGAGTGAGTCTCTGGCATGAACGTTACAGCTTATTGTTATTATATCGGGGACAAACAAGGGAGTCTCCAGTTTGCACATTGACCACCATTACATCCAGTGATTTAATGTCTGTACAAATCATCTATGTATTTAATGGGATATCTGCTATGTTTTTCGACACTATTAAGCTGTAATAACCGAGGACTCCTGGAGTGGCTGAATTGTTTGGTTATTTATTAGCAAACTGCCCTTGGACAGGTGCTTCTCTAATACTGCAAGATCAAGGCTGGTTGCTCTACATAAACAAGGGCTTAATACAAAAAAAAAACAGCATATGCCAGCTTTTAGCCCAGCGTCCTGAGAAAAACACCTATGTGGTCTAGAAACGAGTATCAGCTTACACTTTCCTAATTGACACACAATGATTTATTTGTTTTCATTATTTTATTAGACCTTTTTTATGAATACCAGCCAGCCTTGATTTTCCATTTAAAAGAGGAACACCTGTTAAGGGACACGTTGTTAATACCCCTGTTACTCTTTTGGCTGGCCAACGTTTGGATCTTCGCCAGCTGTGCACTGTTATGAGAATTGCTGTTTTTATATGAGTTTTTTTTCTAAATCGAATTTTTAACCTTCGAATGCTAATGTGGCCTAAACCAAATTGTGAAGTAATGCGTAGGATTCATCCCTCAGGTGCAATTGGTATGCTCCAGAATGACTCCGGTTCTAGGGTGACCATGGGTCCCGGAACGTCCGGGACTGTCCCTTATTTCAGGGCTATGTCTCGCGTCCTGGGTCATCTTCAACCGGGACAATGAAGTGTCCCGGAATGAAGCCAAGCCGCCCTGGATGTCAGCCTGCAAGCGGTGTGTCACATCATGGACGCCGCAAGGGAGCGCTTGGTAGCATAAATCAGTGCTCCCTCGCGGCGTCCATGATATGACACACCGCTTGCAGGCTGACATCCAGGGCGGCAATGCAGCTTACCTGATCTCCTGGAGGCAAGCGCTCTAGTAATACAGAGCGCTGGGAGATGACATCATCTCCCAGCGCTCTTCATTACTGAGCACAGCGTGCGGGAGCTTCAGCTCTGTGCCGGAGGAGGCACAGAGCACTTTCCACGCCGCTAGACCACCAGGGACTCAAGGTAGGGCATGAAGGGGCAACTAGGGTGACCACGTCCCGGAATGGCAGAAGGGAAATGTGGTCACCCTATCCGGTTCATCTTAGTACATCACACTCATGTTCTCAGATCTTTACTGATGTCACAAATCCAATTTCTAAAGGCTTCACAAAATGTAGCTTCTGCCAGCAGAACTAATCCTATATAATAATTCGCTAAAATGTGTGTAACGCCGCAGTCATGCGCAGTAGAGACTGCCCGCACCGCGGCTGATACAGAGCTGGACGCTCCTTCGGAACGTCCAGCTCTGTATCAGCCGTGCCGCGGGCAGGGCCGGATTTTCCATAAGGCAGAGTAGGCGTCTGCCTACAGGTGCACCCTACAGAGGGGCTCCTGCCACTACAATTGACTTTTTATTTTTTTTTTACTTGGCGCGGCTTGCCATGCTGCACTGAGCCGCCAGCCACCACATTGTAAGCTGTGAGCTCTCCTGGCTCTTTAGCAATGCAGAGTGCTGGGAGATAAAGCTCCCAGAGCTCTGCATTACTAAAGGGAAGGCCGCGCGGAAGCTCCAGCAGCTCCATGTCTGTGCACAAGCACAGATCTCTCCACCCGCTGGACCACCAGGGAGGTAGGAAACGGTCGTTGTGTACCACTCTGACACTCAAAGGGTTAATTTGGAGATAATGGGTGCAATGTGAGGTCAATATGGGGATGATGGGGGGCAAGCTATGTGCAGCTGATGGGGGGGCAATGTGAGGGCAATGTGGAGCTGATGGGGTCAATGTGGAGCTGATGGTGTTGGGGCCAATATGGAGCTGATGGGGGTCAATGTGGAGCTGATGGTGATGGGGTCAATGTGGAGCTGATGGTGATGGGGCCAATATGGAGCTGATGGGGTCAATGTGGAGCTGATGGTGATGGGGTCAATGTGGAGCTGATGGGGGTCAATGTGGAGCTGATGGTGATAAGGTCAATGTGGAGCTGATGGGGGTCAATGTGGAGCTGATGGGGGCAATGTGAAGGTGATGGGGTCACTGTGAGGGCAATATGGAGATTTGGAGCATTGTAGAGATGGTGAGGGGGGGGGGCACTTCAGATTTCTGTGCCTACAGGCTCCTGAGATGTAAATCCAGCCCTGGCCGCGGGCAGTCTCTACTACGCATGACTGCCTCGCGACCCGCTGGCAGTGGCACTGCGGCCCATGTAACGGGCTCTTTAACCAGTCTTTAATACTCTGGGTACCCTAAACAAATATATGGCTTACCCCATTCTGTGTTCTTAAGTACGATGCTATTTTTTCCCAATTATATGGTTTAAGCCTGCCAGTGGTTTTAATTATTGAGTAGTTTCATGTCTGGCCATCACTTCTGTTAATTACAAATTCAAATTAGGGTGAGTTAGTAATAAAAATGACATTGGATAGTACTTCTTGTGAATTTTTGAGCGAGGAAAAATATATATTTAATAAAACGCACCTGAAGCATGTCTGACCCAGCGCTGCTTCTTATACCAAAGAGAATAGAAAGAAACGCAACAGGGAACCAATGTGATAATCTGTTTCTCAACAACAATTTATAGCACTCGAGGGCAACCTGTGGCCCTCCAGCTATCACCGCACTACAATCCCTTCATTCACTGCCAGTTACTTCCTTTCTGCTGTTTTTGGACTACAACTGTGGATGGAGTTGTAGTCCAAACACAGCTGGGAGGCTCCATGTTGCTCATCCATGTTTTACAGAATTAAAGGAACAGGAAATATTTCTTATGGAAATATATTTTGCATTGATTTTCCTACTGAGTAAAATAATAGTAGCACACTGCTGTGAGAACATTAATTCAAAACCTATTACAGTTTAAACGTATTGTTTTTCAATCAAACGGCACCACATGGTGTCCAAAAAGCAAGCTATGTTTAGAATGTACTCTATGGGAGATCTGGAGTGAGATCCACTAAGGCATTATAAAACAGCGATATAGCGGAGATGACTTCTCCAGTTCCTATGTTATTCTATGGAACCTATGCACTAAGATGTCTTCAACTTTGGAGATCTTAGACCAGTGGTTCTCAATCTTTTTTTGTTCGGGGTACTCCAACAAATAATCTAGAACATTTGGGGCACCCCGAACATATTTAATGTACTTTATCAAGGGCATAATGATGGGTACAGTACATAAATATACAGTTATTAGGTATTACAATCAGAAGAACAAAACTAAACATATTGTGCTTAACAATTTCTATAAATCTTTATTTAAAAGTCCATTTTTGTCAGTCTTCATAGAATCATAGGGAACCCTAAGTTGATGTCTGTGGCATACCAAAGTGCCATGGCACCCTGGCTGAGAATCACTGTCTTAGACCACAGGCTCCGTAGAATAGCATAGGAACTGGAGACGTGATATCACTGGAGAAGTCATCACCTCTGCATCACCACTTTATCACACCTTACTGCATCTCCCCCCTTGGCTCTGTATAGTACAGTAATTGACAGGAACAGCACCACTAGTGCCCAAAATAGAAAATTGCAGTTTAAGATAAAACAAAGTTTGAGTTTCAATAACTTTTGAAAGAAAACTATCCCCGTAAAGGGAGAATGCTGTGTTTTACTCATTTTACTCAGTATGGAAACCCTTACAACATATATATATGTTGTAAGGGAGGTTCTCCCGAAAGCTTGTCAATCCAAAATATATATATTTAATAAGAACTATACTGCACCTTTAACCCCTTAAGGACCCGTGACGGTCCTGGCATGTCATAGGTTGGTGAGTCATAAGAACCCGTGACATACTAGGACCGTCATGGACTTCAGGGATCCCCACGAGGCTGCATGCTGTTTGGGGACCCCTGAACCAGATACACACAAAAAAAAAAATTGGTTGCGGTCCTTAAGTGCTGGCCACGTGCGCGTGCAGTCGGTCATTAAGTGCTGGCCACGTGCACGTGCAGTCAGTCATTAAGTGCTGGCCACATGCGTGTGCAGTCGGTCTTAAGTGCTGGCCACGTGCACGTGCAGTCAGTCCTTAAGTGCTGGCCACATGCATGTGCAGTCAGTCCTTAAGTGCTGGCCACGTGCACGTGCAGTTAGTCCTTAAGTGGTGGCCACGTGCACGTGCAGTCAGTCCTTAAGTGCTGGCCACATGCGTGTGCAGTCGATCCTTAAGTGCTGGCCACATGCGTGTGCAGTCGATCCTTAAGTGCTGGCCACATGCGTGTGCAGTCGATCCTTAAGTGCTGGCCACATGCGTGTGCAGTCGATCCTTAAGTGCTGGCCACATGCGTGTGCAGTCTGTCCTTAAGTGCTGGCCACGTGTGTGTGCAGTCGATCCTTAAGTGCTGGCCACATGCGTGTGCAGTCTGTCCTTAAGTGCTGGCCACGTGTGTGTGCAGTCGATCCTTAAGTGCTGGCCACGTCCGTGTGCAGTCGGTCCTTAAGTGCTGGCCACGTGCACGTGCAGTCAGTCCTTAAGTGCTGGCCACGTGCACGTGCAGTCGGTCCTTAAGTGCTGGCCACGTGCACATGCAGTCAGTCCTTAAGTGCTGGCCACGTGTGTGTGCAGTCGATCCTTAAGTGCTGGCCACGTACGTGTGCAGTCGATCCTTAAGTGCTGGCCACGTACGTGTGCAGTCGATCCTTAAGTGCTGGCCACGTACGTGTGCAGTCGATCCTTAAGTGCTGGCCACGTACGTGTGCAGTCGATCCTTAAGTGCTGGCCACGTGCGTGTGCAGTCGGTCCTTAAGTGCTGGCCACGTGTGTGTGCAGTCGATCCTTAAGTGCTGGCCACATGCGTGTGCAGTCAGTCCTTAAGTGCTGGCCACGTACGTGTGCAGTCGATCCTTAAGTGCTGGCCACGTACGTGTGCAGTCGATCCTTAAGTGCTGGCCACGTGCGTGTGCAGTCGGTCCTTAAGAGAAGTAAGCTTTTCTTATAAAAAATATGTACTGTATTGCATTTCTTGCTGAGTAAGGGATTTTCCACTGCTGAGATTTGCATTAATCAAACATTATTAAAGTTCAAATGGTATTAAACTGTTGGCTTAGTACTGCCTGGGTAATGCTATGGAGAAGTGCGTGTGGCCATATGTGGTGATCACTTTACCTTGGAGAATATGACATATTTTGTCACCTGTACTTGCAACGCAAGAGGAGGGTGGAAAGAATTAAATCATTTCATGTAGTGTTTTGGTGTAATGCTGGTGATGTGTCAGAGCGGGCAAGTGGGAGGAGTGGAGGGAATGCATTCAGACCCCGACTCCAGCATGATTCAGTGAAAAGGATGAGGTCAGACTTCAGTACTATAATAACTAGCATTTATATATCAGCTTTCTCATAATGGGACACAAAGTGCTTTCAGCGCACACTCTCGGAGCTAACCAAATCAGCAGCTGAAATAGATGTTATTATTACCCAAACAACAGTTCTCATTTTATCAACCTCGGAAGGATGAAGGGTTGAGTTGACCTTGCTGGGATTTGAACCTGCTACCTTACAGCTTGAGCAGGCTCCATAGTCAGGGAATTTACCACTGGGCTATGCAGTCACCATAGTTTCCCTAAACTTTTCAGTGCCAAAGAGATGTCCATTTCCACACCAATGTGGCACTAAAAGACACTGGGGGATATTCACTAATCAGTGATAAAGAGGTGATAAGGAGGAGATGACTTCTCCAGTATATCACTTCTCCAATTAATATGCTGTTCTATGGAACCTATTCACTAAGATCTCCAAAATTGAAGAAATCTTAGTGCAAAGGCTCCACAGAAAAACATAGGAACTGGACAAGTGATAAACTATCATCTACACTTTATCACCTCTTTATCACTGCTTAGTGAATCTTCCCCATTGCCCCCATTGATAGAGAAAGTGAGGGAAGTTGTTAGACAGACCAGCTTCTCTGCCAGTTCTGTACTTACTGGATCAGCTGTTCAGCAGGCAATCCACCAAACAGCTGATTCAGCTAAACAAAGGACTCCCAAGACACTCCAGAGCTGCTGTTTTTGTGAAACATAACGATCCCTTTAAAATGAGATATTATACTGGCAAGTTTATGTATTTCATAACTAGGCTAATACACTGCTTTTTGGTATATAATGGAATATAATAAACATTAACCCCTTTGAGTACCAGAGAGTTGTATAATGTGTTGCATATCCCTCTGGCATTCAAATGTTTAAGTGTCTGCTTGATTCTTAAAAATCAAAAAAAAGGTCGTTTTGTTTTTACTGCAGGTTACATTTTTATTTTGGAATAGAATTAGCAAGAAAGGCCAAATCGGCAGTGGATGGTCTCCAGGTCTTACTTTGGACATCCCGTCTATATATGATTTTCAGTCCACAGATTACAGAACTAATAGTAACCTAGGTGTAAAGATGCACTGTGAATAAGTAAGATATAACTGAAGGAACCCTGAAGGCGATATTATAGTGCAGAGATGATCGTAATGATCTGAACAGGTCGGAATCGTTTTCTTAGTGCAAATGTGAGAATTCTACGGATCAGCCATTATCCTTTATTCTTCCTCTGCTGTACTTATCAGTTAACTCAACATATTTTATCCTGAAACAGTAGTTTTGTTTAATTAGTCACAGTATCTGGGCAAAGCAAATTAAACCTCAGCTAAACAATTGTAAGTGTTATTTCCCTTGCATCGTGTCTGAGAATGCTACCGACAGCTAAATACCTTCTGACAACTGAGGATTTCTAACACATTGTAGTCAAAATACATTTAAATTTAAAGAAAAGCCATACCAAAAGAATGTGTCTCTTAAAGAGGAAATACACCCAGGGGAGGGCTGGCAACTTGTAGCTCACAAGGCAAATACAATCAAGTGGCCAGTTTCTACTATTGTTCGAGCCAACTGTCCCAGCATACCCCCCTTTTCTTAGCTTTAAAGGGATAGTAATGTTTCATAATAAAAGTAGCTCTAATTAATCACCATAGTATTTGGACTTTGGAGAGTGTTATTTCAATTCTGTCAGAGTTGTAGTACAAGAGTAATTGAATGATAAAGTATCCCTCTCCCGCCCCTTTTACTGATGTAACACTGCTCAGCCAGATCAGAAGGGAGATGCCCAGGTAGACTGCAGAGAGGGACAATCTTCAATTAAGATAAGGGAAGAACCTGAAAAACTTGTCAAGGGGGGCAGGGCTTTCATTGTTCTCATAGGAAGAAGATTGTCCCCTTCTGTTATCTGTCTGGTCTATGGACTTCATTCCACATCTGAGAAGAGATGGCTTACACTAGGTAAAAGGGGCGGGAGGGGGAAACTTTGCTTGTGAATATCTCTCAAAACATAAAGGTTTGAGAGAGAAAACTTATATTGTTCTTCATGTTTATTTTATTTTGAAGCCATTAAAAAAGATAAAACAAAGTATTACTATCCCTTTAATGTTGCAAAGAAAGGTGAGTGATACTACAGAGCTTACAGTTAAAATAGGGCTACACTACTTATTTTACAGAGCATATAATTTAACCCTTTGTGTGCCAGGGAGGTATTCAACGCACTGCGTTTCAATGCGTTGATACCTCTCTGGCACTCAAATGGTTAAGTAAAGTAACATTAGTGATACTACAGATATTACAAGAGAAATGGGTTGTGCTACATTGTATCTCCATTTGGATTGTAGCTCTGTGGTATCACTTGAGTAGCTCCAATTACAGCAGCAAGTGGGAACTGAGGCAGTGGCCCACCAGCCCAGACATGTGACCAGCCCAGGGGGTAATTGCCCCCCAGGCCAGCCCTCCCCTGGAGATGGCTCTTTTAACTGCATGAATGTTAAAGAGATCTTCAACACATTTTTAAAGCAATTTCTTGGACTCCTCTCGAATGTTCAGGGGTTGAAATTCTCATTTAAATCAATGAGAATTTTGGGAATTTTTATGAATTCTGTGTGGTGCAGTTGGTTTCCTCCACAATGACACCTTACTTAGTACATCATCCTCACTGTTTTGCCTATTTTTAACCCTTTGCATGCCAGAGGGGTGCCCAAGGCATTGCTTTGCCCAGTATCTTGTGCAACCGTTCGGTACCCTGGGGGTTTAACTGCATTAGACTTCCTTTGTGCTGGTAGCCAGAAGTCTTATGTTTCTGTCTAGCATTACCCCTGTATGGGCACCTCAAGGCTGATCTGTGGGTCATGGGAAAATCGGCCCATGGGTCAGATCAGGTCTGGGGTGATAACTGACCAGTGGGCCATAGTTTGCTCACCATTTAACCCTTTCAGTGCCAGAGGGGTAGGTATTGCATTGCAGTGCATTGCGTACCCCTCTGGCACAGAAAAGGTTAAATAATTGGGAATTTTAGAAAATGTTATTTGTCGCCTACAGGGCATTCATTTTGTATCAAAATTACTCCACTATATAGTTGCACCAAAAGAGGCTATGATTTTAAATGGTAGAGAGCTTGCCAATAGATTGTGGCATGGCTCCTTCTGGGTGTCACGTTGGGTGCAGGAAACTGAGACAGAGGGCCTGAGAGCGTCGCTGGGGAGCATGGCTTGTGATCGGAGACGGTCGCCTCTTTTCCCTTGCTGCGGTCTAAGCCGGATTAGAGGTGCTAGCCAAGAAGCCAGATGCCCGATCTCGGTTGAGCCGAGACCCTGGCCAGGATAGGAAAAGGGGTGTAAAGTATTTCTCAGACTCCTACTGACAGGAGGATCCCTATTGCAGACATACAAGAAACAGGCTGGAGGACAGGAAGCCAAACAAGTCAAGGGGGGACCCGCTAAGGAAGAGAATCTAGATAACAGGTAAGGTCTTAGTAAAGGTAAACCTGACAATGCTGGAACAGGAAAGGGAACTCTCCAGGGAGGCAGAGTCCAGACAAAGCCAAAGTACCCTGAGTGGACCAGAGAGAAAGATGGCTTTCCAAGACCGGATGGCTGAGACCGCCCAGAAGCTACTCTGAGGACCACACAGGACGCTGCACAATAGGGCAAGATAGGAACCTCAGTGGGCAAGTGGGCTAGGACCACAATTAGCCAATGGACAAAGTCCAATATCACAAAGCGCAAGTTCTGACTCCCAAATGTAGGCAACACTGGAACCAACACAGAAAAACATATAACTATATAAATATATTAGAGAAAAAGATCCCTCAAACACCGCGCCCCAGAATAGCAGGTCCCAACACCCCACTGACCAAGGCAGGACTAGGAGAGAGAGTTCCCAGCCGAGGCTATCTGCTGGGACTCTCACAGAATGGACACCCAAGCAGCGAGGGAGGAGCAAGTCTGGCAAGAGGCAGGCAAGCCTGGCCAGCGGGGGAGACTGCAATACAGAGAGCTGGCAGGAGGAAGGAGGAGGAGATCTCAGGCTGAGAGCAGCTCTGCCCGATACGGGCAGCGAACTACCGCAAGAGTGAGAGAGAGAGGTCAGAACAAGCCGAGAGTCCCCGGGAGCATTGGATCTATCAGAGGAAGCGAGCAGGTAGTCGAGAGATGAGCCAGTGGATCACCAGGAGCAAACAGGTACAATGGAGGGAGCGCAAGGTGGAGTCAGGATACCAGCCAAGGGTCAATACCAGAAAAAACAACAAATGGCTATAAAGGGAACTAAATCCTCGGATAAAGCTCGATAATCAGGCGGGAAGAATTGAGCCTATGGAGGTTAAATATCCACGGCCTCCAATCGGAACCCAGGAACGGAAAAGAAGGTACAGGAAAACTAACGGGCCAAAACAGTGAAAGCGAAGCGTGACAGCGAGGCCGGATTTCCCAGTAGGCAAATGCCTTGAGTGCCAAATTTTGAGGGGCACTTCAGCTGTGCTAGCCACCCCTGCATTCTGAATTGTGGGTGTAGCCAGAGCAAGTTTTATGCCCAAGCTATTATTTAACCTCTAGGATGCTACCAATGCATTGGATATCTCTCTAGCAACCAAGGGGTTAAAATATTTTTCTTGTTATAGGGAAAGGGTATTTTATGTACCAGGAAACAGTGGATGGGACTGGGGGCGGGGTCATGTGGAGAGTGGGGTGTGGCCATGAGTGGAAGTAAGGGCACCTAGAGTGCCTTGCCTGTGGGGTGCCTGTGATGAAAATCCGGCCCTGGTCAATTCTCAATGTATTATTCACTTGGTTGCACTTATTCCCCACTCATAATGCAATGTTTGTATTTTAGTTTGATGCACTGTTGAGTATTTTTGTATCATACTATCAATGCTGTTTCTGTAAAAGCTCGGTGTACGTGTACGGTGCTATATAAATAAAGATACATACATAAATCCGTACATGGACTGGTAAATAGCTAACCATCATAAGCCAGGACCGAGCGTCTGATGGAGGGGGTGGGGCTGAGATTATGCTGGACACACCCACAGCTGAGGGAGTGGCCAGCACAATGTTAATGCCCCTGGGTGTGGCCAGCACAGATGATGCACCAATCACAATCAGGCTATGCTCACACTTGCATTTTTAGCTCAGTGTTATTACCACGGCAATAAACACAACTTTGTGAAAACGATTGCCCTCAATTGTGATGTTCTCATTGTTGATCAGGGCCAGATTTCCCAATTGGCAAAGTAGGCTACTGTCTAGAGCTCCAAATTTTGAGGGATGCCTCAGCTTTGCTGGACACACCCACATTCTGAATTGAGGGTGTGGCCAGAGAAATCTCAATGTCCCTGCACAAGTTTTATACTGCTTTACAAGCTATCATTTAACCTCTTGGATGCTAGATAGATTTTCACAAGGCGTTACAGATCTCTCTAGCAGCCAAGGTCCATGCTTGTTGTGGGTCAAGGGTATTTTCTGTGATAGGAAACCATACCTCCCAACTGTCCCTCTTTAGGATGGACAGTCCCTCTTTGAGACCCAAATCCCTCTGTCTCTCTTTTCCACCCTTTTGTCCCTCTTTTCAGGATATCAGAATGAGTATTGTGTATTACTTTGCTCCACAGCAATAAAACTCACATAACTATGTAGTTAATCTTTAATATATGTGTTTATACATTAATCTGTGTAAATAAAATACTTTGGTATTGCTCTAAATAAATTTATTCAGTTAAACACAGAGGAGCCAATAGGTCATGAAATATCCTAAAAGTTCTTGGTAATGCCCCACCCACCAGCCACACCCCCATAAACACCACCTAAAACAAAAGTGTCCCTCTTTGGCCATTTGAAATATTGGGAGGTATGGGAAACAGTGGATAAGGCTGGAGGCGAGGTCATGTGAGGAGTGTGGGTGTAGTCATGGGTAGAGCTAAGCGACTTAGGGGTTGTAAATCCATCCTTCTTGGTGACTGTTGCATCACAGAACGCACCAGAATGACTCATGTTGCAACTTGGATCTATTTTGTGATGGTGAATTCCAAGCTGTAGAATGCCTGGTCTGCACACCACTACCACAACCTCCTGGCAAGAGGATCTTTGGGGGAATGCAGGCCATCATGTTAAAGTAGCAGTAAACTTTTTTAATGAAAGTCTATATATTATAGAGCTTTTTCTGCTGAGTAAAACAAGATCACTCCCACTGCTGTCAGTTGTGTTATTCAAAAGGTATAAAAGTTCAAATAATCAGGAAGTGAATTTACTGTGTGTTTACTTCCTGATAGTTCTAACTGACAGGAAGTGACTCAGCAGTTTCTATCACATTCTGTGGAGACCTGTAAGTCACTGGCTTTCCTCTCCATTAGAATGTGACAGAAAAACTAATTGGAATTTGACCACTAGAGGGCACTGTAATGTAAAAAAAACATGAGTTTAAACTGTAGTAACTCCAGAAATATCCATCTCGCAGCAGTGGGAGTACCCTTATTATACTCAACAGGAAATGCCCAACAATATATATTTTTTCATAAAAAAAAGCTTACTGCTCCTTTAAGCAAACACTGTCTGCTTGGCATGCACAAAATGAAGCACAGTCAAGTCACCAGTGTGAACATACCCTAGCTGACTGCCTACTCTGCCTAAATAGAAACAATTCCATGCAAATAATGTTACTATTTCATAAAGTGAAATATCTTCAAGTATCAGAATGTGTTGAGAAACTTATTTCACAATTTGCATTTAATACTTTAAGAAATTGACTGAAATAATCTAGGGAAACTAAAACAATATGAATTGAACTGTAAGCCTGCACAAATGCAAGTCACAAAGTAGAATTACCTTAATGTAGAGCTGCCATATGGAGAATGATTTGAAGGCTGCTGAAGTGGGAATTTTAATTTACTAATTTAATGCAGGAGCTGGAGGTAGCTAAAAAATTAATTATGTGCAACATTAAAGCTTTGTAGAAAATTATACTTGCTTTAGCTATAAAAATGAACATTCATCCAACAGGAAAAGATATCATTTGAAAACTAACACTAATTCTCACCCTAAAATGTGCACAGATATGATAGCTGCTTATTACTTTAGTCTGGGAGAGATCATTTTCGGTTTTGAAAATGTTTTCGTGTAAATTATTCGAGTACCAAGGCAGCCTCCATCAAATAGCTAGAGGAAGATAGGAAAAAAGGGGAGCTGGAGTTGTTTGACTTTAAATAGATCTGCTATCTTAAATCAAGCTAGCATTTTTGATAAATTAATTAAAAGCTGCCTAGTGTCATGTTAACCAAAAGACCAGCAAATGTACTGTTAACCCTTTGAGTGCCAGAGGGGTACTCAACGCATTGCAAAGCAATGCGTTGCGTACCCCTCTGGCACTCAAAGAGTTAAGGAAATATTCATACCTACTACAGTATGGTAATCTATATATATAAAAGAAGACTTTGTGCCTGCCAAAACACACCCAGGGGAGGCATAAAGCAGGAGTTACTATTCCTATTGGGTGATTCAATCATGCAGGGAGTTGGCCCGCCCCCACTGTGCAGCCCGCCCACCACTATCAAAGTCAGAAAAAAACAATATGGCCGCCACTTGCTCCTACACCACAGACAAACACACATGCCCCACTCACACACACAGACCACCACACACACATGCCCCACTCACACAGCACCACACAAACACACACACATGCCCCACTCACACAGCACCACACACACACACATGCCCCACTTACACAGCACCAAACAGACATGCCCCCACTCACACACACAAAGCCAGAAATACATATGGCTGACACACACACACAGTCACTCACCCTGACTCCCAGAGGCCTCAGCAGGACCTGTACTGCAGCACCAGAGGAACAAAATTGCACTCAAAGGGTTAAGGTAGGTCCTCATTGCTCAATTATTTCTTCACTGTCATCATTTGCCATGCAAGACACAGGACAGACAGCCATCAGATTCACACTTAACCCACTGACTGCCACAGGGTTGTGTATCAAGTTTTACCCCTCAGGGAGTGTGTTCAAACCCCTCACACTGTAAACTTGCATTTCTCTCCCACTTCTCCTTCTTCCCCAGCCTATTACTAACACTTTTCCATATTTATGTTAAGCCCCGCCCCTACTCGCGATTAAGCCCCGCCCCCTTTTAACCCAGATTGCCCCATTGCTCTCTCCACATCAGCACCACATGAGGGACTCCACAAGTAAAAGTTCACAGGTATAACACACACATGCCCCACTCACACAGCACCACACACCCATACACACACACACAAAGCCAGAAAGAAAGATGGCTGACACACAGTCACTCACCTTGACTCCCAGTGGCCTCAGCAGGACCTGTAGTAAAGCCACTGAACGGTGCTGCATCACCAGGGGAACAAAATGGCACTCAAAGGGTTAAGGTAGGCCCTCATTGCTGAATTACTTCTTCACTGTCACCATTTGCCATGCAAGACACAGGACAGACAGCCATCAGATTCACACTTAACCCACTGACTGCCACAGGGATCTGTATCAAGTTTTACCTCTCAGGGAGTGTGTTCAAACCCCTCACACTGTAAACTTGCATTTCCCTCCCACTTCTCCTCCTTCCCCAGCCTATTACTAACACTTTTTCACATTTATGTTAAGCCCCGCCCCCTACTCGCGATTAAGCCCCACCGACTTTTAACCCAGATTGCCCCATTTGTCTCTCCACATCAGCACCACATCAGTCCCCTCTAGGGACTTCACAAGTCAGTGTTCCCAGGTATGAACACACTTCCCACTGCTATTTAACTCTGACATGCCTCTCTATTAGGGTGACCACGGGTCCCGGAACGTCCGGGACTGTCCCTTATTTCAGGGACATGTCCCGCGTCCCGGGTCCCCTTCAACCGGGACAATGAAGTGTCCCGGAATGAAGCCAAGCCGCCCTGAATGTCAGCCTGCAAGCGGTGTGTCACATCATGGACGCCGCTTGCAGGCTGACATCCAGGGCGGCAATGCAACTTACCTGATCTGGAGGCAAGCGCTCTAGTAATACAGAGCGCTGGGAGATGACATCATCTCCCAGCGCTCTGCATTACTGAGCACAGCGCGTGGGAGCTTCAGCTCTGTGCCGGAGGAGGCACAGAGCACTTTGCACTCCGCTAGACCACCAGGGACTCAAGGTAAGGCAATAGGGTGACCACGTCCCGGAATGGCAGAAGGGAAATGTGGTCACCCTACTCTCTATACATTAACCCTTTGCGTGCCAGAGGGGTACACAACTCATGAGCACATGTGTTTCTGCTCATATATGTTGCGTGTCTGTGTGTGTACATCTCTGTTACATATGTGTGTCCATGTGTGCATCTCCAGTGTGTCTGTGTGTACATGTGTTTTGCATGTCTCTGCCGCTCACTGTGTATGTGCATACCGCCCAACATTTCACAGGGCCAAAGAGGGACACGTTAGTTTTAGGTGATATTATTGGGGGTGTGACTGGTGGGCGGGGCATTAGTAAGAATTTTTAGGTTATTTCATGACCTATTACTGGCTATTTATGTAACTGAATAAATGATTTAGTTCAAGACCAAAGTATTTTATTTGCACAGACTAATGTATAAACACATATACTGAATTTTATTGCTTTATTGCTGTAGAGCAAAGTAATACACACCACACAGTCAGGGCTGGTGCAAGGATTTTTGCCACCCTAGGCAAAACCTAATTGTGCCGCCCATTTCGCTCCGCCCCTTGTGTCCCACCCCTTTATACCCTGCCTACTTATACCCAACCTCTTTTCATGATTGTCCTCTCTCTGCCCCCTGAGCCACTCTGCCCCTGTTCTGGAGATGCCTGTAAGAGATGCCCCCCACCAGCTCCAACTTGCCCCTTATCAGCTTCACTTTGGCCCACCAGTTCCACTTTGCCCCTATCAACTCCAACTTGCCCCCATCAGCTCCAACGTGCCACCACCAGCTCCATTTTGCCCCCTCAGCTCCACTTTGCCCCCTCAGCTCCAACTTACCCCCATCAGCTCCACTTTGCCCCATCCTCTCCAACTTACCCCCATCAGCTCCACTTTGCCCCCCATCCGCTCCAACTTGCCCCCACCAGCTCCACTATGCCCTCTCAGCTCCAACTTTCCACTATCAGCTCCACTATGCCCCCAGCAGCTCCAACTTGCCCCCATCCACTCCAACTTGCCCCCCCATCCACTCCAACTTGCCCCACCAGCTCCACTTTGCCCCCCCTCAGCTCCACTTGCCCCCCGTCAGCTCCAGCTTGCCCCCCCTCAGCTCCACTTTGACCCTCATCAGCTCCACTTTGACCCTCATCAGCTCCACTTTGACCCTCATCAGCTCCACTTCGACCCTCATCAGCTCCAACTTGCCCCTATCATCTCCAACTTGCCCCCACCAGCTCCACTATGCCCCCTCAGCTCCAGCTTTCCCCTAACAGCTCCAACTTGCCCCCATCATCTCCACTTTGCTCCACATCTGCTCCAACTTGCCCCCTCAGCTCCACTATGCCCCCTCAGCTCCAACTTGCCCCCCATCACATACCTGTATCTCCCGCGCAGTCTTCTCTTCAGTAATGGAGAGCGCGGCGGGAGATCATGACTCCCAGCGCGCTCTGCATTACTAAAGATCTGACCAGATGAGGGAGCGCAGTAGCGACACAGACCTGACTGTGTTGTGGTTCCCGGCGTGGTGTGTGCGGGCGCACCTCTTCTCCGCTGCATGCCCGCGCCCCCAGTACGTGTGCGCCCTAGGCCGGCGCCTACCTCGCCTATAGGTGGAACCGGCCCTGCACACAGTCTGACCTCCTAAAAAGAGGGACAACAGGGTGGGAAAGAGGGACAGAGGGATTTGGCCCTCAAAGAGGGACACTTGGGATGTATGGTATGTGTCTGCCTGTATGCTGCATATGTCTGTGTTTATCAGTGTGTCTGCATTTCAAACACGTGCGCCCAATGGTCATAACATGACGGGCAACGCTGTCCCATGTTGCTAGTGTATGATAATTGCGGTACCCAAGCAGTACCAGTGACAATTCGTATGCTAATGAAACCTGTTCAGTGACATGTTATATGCTAATTAAGATTTTCAATGATGCTTCATATGTTAATGAATATTTTCAATGACATTTCATATAATAACTAAAATGTACAGTGGAATTTAAAATTCTAATGAATGTTTTCAGTGAATTGTCATATGCTAATTAAGCTTTACAGTTGCATTTCATATGCTAATGATGTTCTGTGCTTCGCCAGGAGACTTTCACGTTTCCCAGAAATTAAAGGGTAAATATTTGCCAAACTATATATCTGCTGGACTTTTGGCTAACATGACACATACACACTTTTAAATTAAGTTTTCAAATATGTAAAACCAATTGAAGGTGAGAGGTGAACTTTATTGGTAGTCAGGTCTTCTCCGGACAGGTGGGGTGCAAGGAGTTTGGATTTGATATGTGGACAGTGACAGGGACAGTTAAGAATAAAAAACCTTTGCCTGATAGGTGATAGGCACGAGATACTACACCTGAGCTGAGACTGAGGGAGATATTCACTAAGGTATAATAAAGAGGTGATAAAAGGGAAATGACTTCCCCAGTTTATCACTTCTCCAGTTCCTACGTTATTCTATAAAGCCTAGGCACTAAGATTTCTTCAGTTTTGGAGATCTTAGTGACTAAGATCCATAGACTAACATAGGAACTGGAGAAGTGATATCACTAGAGAAGTTATCTCCATGTTATCACCTCTTTATCTCCGCTTAGCGAATCCCCCCTGAGAATGACCGAGGTAGATACTAGAGATGGAGACAAACATCATACATTATTTTCAGACAGACAACAGCAGATAAAATATCACTATATACTCATAGAAAATTAGCAAAAGCACAATATTTTACTGACAACTTTTCAAAGCCAGCCAACTTTTGAAAGATTATTAAAAACCTCTACAACCCTCCTAAACATCCTCACCCATCAACTACAACCATAGACAAAGAGACAATACAGTTCCCCATAGCCATAGCTAATGCATTTAACTGCTACTTTGTTGGATGTGCCACCACCCTGATTACACAAAACAAAGGTAACTCGGAAGTTCAGACATCTACAGAATACTCACTGGCACCTGTTGCCCGGTCCAATTATGAAAATGAATTCAATTTCATGCCAGTAAATGAAAGCGAAATCTACGATTACCTCCTCAACCTAAAAATGAAATCCCAATCTAGCCCTGACAAACTACCAGTAATGCTATTAAAGCTCGGTGCTATGGTAATGGCCAAACCGATTGCATCTTTAATTAATGCCTCTTTGGCAACAGGTTATATTCCCAAATCCTGAAAGGTGGCTAGAGTTGTGCCTTTCCACAAAAGTGGGGATAAAAAATGTAGTATCAAACTACAGACCAAAATCCCTACTCCCCACTTTATCCAAAATCCTAGAGAAATGTGTACACGTGAAACTAAATAAATATTACCAACAGACTAGTTTTTTCACCCCACTACAATCAGGCTTTCAACCAAATCACTCAACAGTCACGGCCCTCCTAAAAGTAATCAACGATATCCAGACGGCCATGGAAAATGGTGACCTCACAGGAGCCATTTTCCTAGATTATACCAAGGCCTTTGACACAGTAGACCATAATATTTTTATAAACAAAGTCCAAAAATCAGGACTGGGTAATAATTCTCTAAACTGATTCTGATCCTATTTATCAGACAGAATGCAGTATGTGTCAGTTGCCGGCAATGACTCCCTTCCGCTCAAAGTAACAAGTGGAGTTCCTCAAGGCTCCATTCTTGGCCCTCCTCTATTTTCTCTTTTTATAAATGATCTGCCCAAGGTTTGCAAATCATCTTCAGTACACATGTATGCAGACAACACCATACTCTATGCTAAAAACTCAAACATATCACACCTTGAAGCCATATTACAACATGATTTCTGCGAGGTTGAACGATGGATATCAGACAAAACTGTCACAATGATACAGTTACCACATGGTTACCAGAATGGACTGATGGTGCAGGCATACAGACTGCTCTAACCCGGCTGTCAGTCTCCTACAATGAAGGATTTCTTTAGAATGGCATAAATTTCAGAGGTAAAATATATATTCTAAAGCTAGTTGCTACCTGCTTAATTCTAGCAGGGCGACTATAGCAGATGAAGCGGAAAAGTAAAAAGACACTTTTTCAGAGTCTAAAAATGCTACAGGAGTATGAAATTAATGAGGAGGAAGAAAATTTGACACAATCTAGTACCGCAGGCCTAATTGTTGATTATATTGATAAATCCTTCCACACTCCTCCCCTTCTTCTGTTACAGATTACAGTAAGTAAAGAATGATGATATGGCAAAACAAATCCACTGTATGTGAAAGGGTAAGGCTGAGTCTTCCATCACTGAAAAAGAACAGTATGCCTGTTGGTAAACTCTCTGAGTGACCACATGGAAAGTTTAGACAAGTAAACATGCCTAAAAATATATACAATCATCTCAGTCATCAACACCATCATGAAAAATAGAAAGGGTAGGAAGACAGTGCACCAGTGTGTAGCACCGGGCTATTGACGGCTGCACAGAGATCTTCCTATTATTGACTAAGGAACAATATTATACTGAGTTGCCATCATCCATCTCCATTATTCTCCATCATCATCCATCTCCATTATTCTCCATCATCTACATCATCTTCATTTAATTTATAGACTGGGAGACTGCATATTGTGTTTTCTGTTGAGTACCATCTTGAGTATTTCATGTACTGATAATTTTTGTTTGATTTTTAGATAAGCATCAAACAATATTTTTCTGTGTGTTTTGGATACTGTGTATTTGGTAACTGTCTGCTATGAATGTTTTATAATCATTAGCAGAGGAAGGTGCCGCCATTTACTTCTATATAAGATTAAGGCTATCTTTAAACTTGGTGAGCGCTTCCATTCTGTTATTAATCATCACTAGTGATGAGCGAGCACCCCAATGCTCGGGTGTTCGGGTGCTCTGACCGAGCACCCCCTGAGGCTCGAGTGCTCGGCCGAGCACCCGAGCCCCATTGAAGTCAATGGGAGGACTCGAGCATTACACCAGGCACCCCCTGCTCTGATGAGGGGAGGGTGCCTGGTCCATAGGAAAAGGGCAGAAAAGGATGGAAACACCACAGAAATGGTTCAGGGACAGCATAGGGAGGATGTCTGGATGCATCTTGGACTCCAACATCGCTGCTGGGAACGATCTTTCGCCCGTAGTACGCCATTTTTACAGACTGACCATAAAACACACAAAAAGGAAAATAAAAACGACTTTAGGCGAAAAATTGTTACCAAACAATATTTGCTGTATATTTACTTGTATATCATCTGCAAATTCTCCCAAAAATTTCCTTGATTTTCTGAAGTGAGGCCATGATTAAGAGGGAAACGTGCGCAGAGGCAAATTCTCCCAAAAATTTCCTTGATTTTCTGAAGTGAGGCCATGATTAAGAGGGAAACGTGCGCAGAGGCAAATTATCCCAAAAATTTCCTTGATTTTCTGAAGTGAGGCCATGATTAAGAGGGAAACGTGCGCAGAGGCAAATTATCTCAAAAATTTCCTTGATTTTCTGAAGTGAGGCCATGATTAAGAGGGAAACGTGCGCAGAGGCAAATTATCCCAAAAATTTCCTTGATTTTATTGAACTGAGGCCATGATTAAGAGGGAAACGTGCGCTGAGCTGACCATCTAAAACATTATGGGTGAGGGTCTGCTGCAGAGCTGACCATCCTAAACATTATATGCGAAGGCCCGCTAGTGAGCTGACGCTATAAAACATTATATGCGAAGGCCCGCTAGTGAGCTGACGCTATAAAACATTATATGCGAAGGCCCGCTAGTGAGCTGACGCTATAAAACATTATATGAGAGGGCCCGCTAGAGAGCTGACCCAATAAAACATTATATGAGAAGGCCCGCTGGTGAGCTGACCTATATAAAAATTGTCAAACAGGGCCCGCTGGTGAGCTGGCCCTATATAAAAATTATATCACAGGGCCCGCTGGTGAACTGGCCCTATATAAAAATTATAGCACAGGGCATATGGAAGAGGAGGAGGAGGATGAGAAGATTAAGAGTCAACCATATACCCGTTTTTTGGGTGGAAGGGGTGAATGGGAATACAGAGTATTCCCATCATTGTAAATAATATATGTAAAGTGAGTTTATGTTCCCCCGGGGCTTTCCTCCAGTGGAGTGGAGAAGTCAGGGGAAATCCAGGCCTTGTTCATTTTTATAAGTGTCAACCTATCAGCATTGTCGGTGGAAAGGCGGATACGCTTATCTGTTATGATGCCACCAGCAGCACTAAATACCCGCTCAGACAGAATGCTGGCGGCAGGGCAGGCCAGCACCTCCAAGGCGTAGAGTGCCAGTTCATACCACGTGTCCAGCTTGGACACCCAGTAGTTGTAAGGCACAGAGGGATCATTGAGGACGCTGACACGGTCTGCTACGTACTCCTTCACCATCTTCCAAAACTTTTCCCTCCTTGTGACACTAGGCTGCGCATCAGGGTGAGGGTGCTGGCGGGGTGTCATGAAGGTGTCCCACGCCTTGGAGAGTGTTGCCCTGCCTTTCTCGGAACTGCTGTGTGCTCCCCTTTTCTCCCCTTCTCGGTTGGCCAAGGTAGCACGTACTCTGCCGCCAGCGTTGTCAGATGGAAAATTTTGGAGCAATTTTTCAACAAGAACCTTCTGGTATTGCACCATTTTGCTTGTCCTCTCCACCGGAGGAATGAGAGATGAGAAATTCTCTTTGTAGCGGGGGTCCAGAAGGGTGAACACCCAGTAATCCGTGTTGTCTAAAATGCGTACAACGCGTGGGTCACGGGAAAGGCAGCCTAACATAAAGTCAGCCATGTGTGCCAGAGTACCAACAGGCAAGATTTCGCTGTCCTCACCAGGAGGATGACTTTCAATATCCTCATCCTCTTCCTCCTCTTCTGCCCACCCACGCTGAAGAGATGGAACTAAAGTTCCATGGCTACCCTCTGTAGCGGAGGCAACCGTGTCTTCCTCCTCCTCCTCCTCCTCCTCCGCCTCCTCCAATTGTCGCTGAGAAGACGAAGTGAGGGTGCTCTGGCTATCACCTTGTGTAAGCTCTTCCTCCCCCATTTCCACCTCTTCCACATGCAAAGCGTCGGTTTTAATTGTGAGCAGCGAGCGTTTCAGTAGACACAGAAGTGGGATGGTTACACTGATAATAGCGTTATCGCCGCTCACCATCTGTGTCGATTCCTCAAAATTGCGTAAAACCTCGCAGAGGTCTGACATCCATTCCCACTCCTCACTTCTGATTACAGGAAGTTGAACGGAGAGGCGACGACCGTGTAACAGCTGGTACTCCACTACTGCCCTCTGCTGCTCACAAAGCCGGGCCAACATGTGGAAGGTGGAGTTCCAGCGCGTGCTCACGTCACACAGCAGCCGGTGAGCTGGCAATTGTAAGCGCTGCTGCAGCTTCAACAGGCCGGCCGAAGCTGTAGATGACTTACGGAAATGTGCACACACGCGGCGCACCTTGGTCAAGAGATCATGCACATTGGGGTAGGTTTTTAGAAATCGCTGAACCACTAAATTAAATACATGCGCTAGGCATGGTACGTGTGTGAGCTTGCCGAGCTCCAAAGCCGCCACCAAGTTACGCCCATTATCACACACAACCATGCCTGGTTGCAGGTTGAGTGGCGAGAGCCACTGCTCGGTCTGGTGACTAATCCCCTGCAACAGCTCTGAGGCCGTGTGCTGTTTGTCCCCAAGGCAGATCAGCTTCAGCACGGCCTGTTGACGCTTCCCCACTGCAGTGCTACACTGCTTCCAGCTACTGGCTGATGGGGGAGTGGCGCTGCGTGTAGAGAATTCGGAGGTGGAAACGGAGGAGGAGGAGCCAATAACGTAGGTGCTGGCGGAAACCCTGATGGAGGTAGGGCCCGCAATCCTCGGCGTGGGTAGCACCTGTGCCATCCCAGGGTCCGAGTCGCTCCCAGCCTCCACGACATTCACCCAGTGTGCCGTCAGGGAAATGTAGCGTCCCTGGCCACAAGCACTTGTCCATGTGTCAGTCGTTAAGTGGACCTTCCCAGTAACTGCGTTGGTCAGGGCACGGGTGATGTTACGGGACACATGGTGGTACAGGTGCAGGGCGGGAGGTATGCGGGCCTGCGCCTCCGACAGGCGATTGGCCGGCACCGAAAACAGGGGAAGAGGAGGCAGTGGTGTGGCCTGCAGACACAGATGGGCGATCCAGGCGTTCCTCCCACTTATTACGGTGCTTGGATGCCATGTGTCGGATCATGCTGGTGGTGGTGAGGTTTCTAGTGTTCATGCCTCGGCTCATTCTGGTGTGGCACAGGTTGCAAACTACAATTCTTTTATCGTCCGCACTTTCCTTAAAAAAACGCCATACCGCGGAACACCTACCCTTTGGCAAGGTAGATTTACGCAAGGGGGTGCTCCGTGGAACATTTGCGGGCCGGTTTGGTGCGGTCTGCCTTCTTTCTGTAGCCACACCACTGCCTCTTCCAGCCTGTTGCGGTGCTGCAGATGGCTCACCCTCAGGACTGCTGTCATCGCTCGGCTCTACACCTTCCCAGGTGGGGTCAGTCACCTCATCGTCCACCAAGTCCTCCTCCACTTCCTCACTCTGATCATCCTCCTCATGTCTTGATCCCACCACATACTCAGTCATTGACAACTGTATAACATTCTCCTCAACAAGGTCTTGAGACGGAAATAGTGGTTGATTTAATGGCAACTGTGTCTCATCATCATCATCATCATCCACTACTTCCTTTGACCTTAAATGCCGTTCACATCTGTCATCTTCTTGTGATTGGGTACCCTCTAGAGGTTGTGAATCATGGCACAAGATGTCATGTTCCTCTGCAAGCGTGCTTGGAGAGAGGGTTAAATGAAGGATTGGTGATGAGACGAGCTCCTCACTATATCCCAGTGTGGGATCACTTCTTTGACCAGACCGTGTATGGTGGGAGGAAGGATGATCAGAGTGAGGATTATGTTGACCAGACTCTTGGCTACTGAGAGTGGACTTGGTGGAAGACAGGGTGGTGCTTAACCGACTGGAAGCAGTATCAGCTGACATCCAACCGACCACCTGTTCGCAGTGGTCGGACCTCGAGAGTGATGTCCTGCGACGCCCTGTGAAATGAGACATGAAGCTAGGTATGGTGGATGTCTTTCTTTCTTGTGCTCTGGCACCAGGCACAGTTTCTCCGCGTCCTGACCCGCGCCCTGAACTATCAGGATCACGTCCACTTCCCCGTCCCTTTTTACCCGCCTTCTTCATCTTACACGGAATATGTGACTTTAATATTTGAGTTTGAAAACTTAACAGTATTTCTTCCTATTCTGCAACTCTGCAGAGTACACAGAATAGGCTGCTAAACTGCGGTGACACACACTGAATGGAATATGTGACTTTAATATTTGAGTTTGAAAACTTAACAGTATTTCTTCCTATTCTGCAACTGTGCAGAGTACACAGAATAGGCTGCTAAACTGCGGTGACACACACTGAATGGAATATGTGACTTTAATATTTGAGTTTGAAAACTTAACAGTATTTCTTCCTATTCTGCAACTGTGCAGAGTACACAGAATAGGCTGCTAAACTGCGGTGACGAACACAGAATGGAATATGTGACTTTAATATTTGAGTTTGAAAACTTAACAGTATTTCTTCCTATTCTGCAACTGTGCAGAGTACACAGAATAGGCTGCTAAACTGCGGTGACACACACTGAATGGAATATGTGACTTTAATATTTGAGTTTGAAAACTTAACAGTATTTCTTCCTATTCTGCAACTGTGCAGAGTACACAGAATAGGCTGCTAAACTGCGGTGACACACACTGAATGGAATATGTGACTTTAATATTTGAGTTTGAAAACTTAACAGTATTTCTTCCTATTCTGCAACTGTGCAGAGTACACAGAATAGGCTGCTAAACTGCGGTG
Source organism: Rhinophrynus dorsalis (assembly GCA_037306005.1). Lineage (NCBI taxonomy): Eukaryota > Metazoa > Chordata > Amphibia > Anura > Rhinophrynidae > Rhinophrynus > Rhinophrynus dorsalis. The sequence goes on along the minus strand of CM074722.1, from coordinate 489,732,832 downwards.
ACGAACACAGAATGGAATATGTGACTTTAATATTTGAGTTTGAAAACTTAACAGTATTTCTTCCTATTCTGCAACTGTGCAGAGTACACAGAATAGGCTGCTAAACTGCGGTGACACACACTGAATGGAATATGTGACTTTAATATTTGAGTTTGAAAACTTAACAGTATTTCTTCCTATTCTGCAACTGTGCAGAGTACACAGAATAGGCTGCTAAACTGCGGTGACACACACTGAATGGAATATGTGACTTTAATATTTGAGTTTGAAAACTTAACAGTATTTCTTCCTATTCTGCAACTGTGCAGAGTACACAGAATAGGCTGCTAAACTGCGGTGACACACACAGAATGGAATATGTGACTTTAATATTTGAGTTTGAAAACTTAACAGTATTTCTTCCTATTCTGCAACTCTGCACAGTACACAGAATGTGCTGCTAAACTGCGGCGAAGCACACTGAATGGAATATGTGACTTTGATATTTTAGTTTGAAGACTTAACAGTATTTCTTCCTATTCTGCAACTCTGCACAGTACACAGAATGTGCTGCTAAACTGCGGCGAAGCACACTGAATGGAATATGTGACTTTGATATTTTAGTTTGAAGACTTAACAGTATTTCTTCCTATTCTGCAACTCTGCACAGTACACAGAATGTGCTGCTAAACTGCGGCGAAGCACACTGAATGGAATATGTGACTTTGATATTTTAGTTTGAAGACTTAACAGTATTTCTTCCTATTCTGCAACTCTGCACAGTACACAGAATGTGCTGCTAAACTGCGGCGACGCACACTGAATGGAATATGTGACTTTGATATTTTAGTTTGAAGACTTAACAGAATGTGCTCTAATCTGCAACTTTGCACACTAAACAGAATGTGCTCTAATCTGCAACTTTGCACACTAAACAGAATGTGCTCTAATCTGCAACTTTGCACACTAAACAGAATGTGCTCTAATCTGCAACTGTGCACACTAAACAGAATGTGCTCTAATCTGCAACTTTGCACACTAAACAGAATATATATTTTTTTTTTTTTTTTTTTTTTTTCCCCCCCACACAAAATAACCTGCTGCCCCCACACACAGTAGTCCTAAAAAGGACTTTTGGTTCTTTTTTTTTTCACAATTTTGCTTTTTTTCCTCCCTACACTGACTTTCCCTTCCTATCCTCAGCTCTCCCTGGCTAAGACTGAGCCGAACTCGCTGGTCAGGTGCTATACAGCACCCGACCACGGGTTCTGGCCAGCCAATCAGTGTAATGCCAGCAGCCAACATGGCTGCTGGCATTACACTGATGTCAGAGCCTCCCTGCACGTTTATTGGCTGCGCAGCAGCCGCAAAACGTGCGGGGAGGAGACCCGAACATGGCGGGCGAGCACATGCGGTACTCGTACGAGTACCGCCATGTGCCGAGCAGAGCGATGCTCGAGCCGATCCGAGCATCGGCCGAGCATGCTCGCTCAACACTAATCATCACCATCATGGTCACTGCTTCCAAGTCTAACGCACACCCAGTCACACTCACTCTTGTTGACTAAGCAGTAGCAAAAGTCAACATCAACAACCCTAGCTATGGGTGCTACTACTGCTGTTCTAGCTGCAATACCACTACAGCTTATTACTACTACTACTGCAACATCAAGCCCCTTTAGTAGTAATGTTGTAACCGTTCAGTCTATGAAATCTATAGAGTGAGAAAACTTCACTAAAGAACCAAAAGCTTAGCATTTGCTATCTGTTGTCTCTATAAAAAAAGGTAAGCAGGTGAAAACAGGATCACATCTAGACACATCCTCATTGAGATCCTACATGAAGCACAACTACAAGTCAGATTGGGAAACACAACTGTAGAGATGCCACAACTAACAGCTAAAAGTGCCCAGGGCTGAGGGGAAATAATAGTGTTGTAGGTGTCTCAGGGAGCGGGGCAACATTTTTGTCAATAACACCCATGCCTCCTATTCCTTTTGTGAAAATTCAGAGCTCGGAGGAGGAGGATGACTTCATGACTGTGCTAGTTGGTAGTGACAAGAGTGTCTAACAAAGGTCACACTCACTGCCACCACCTCCACCGCTGGTCATCTTAAAGTAATTAAGTAACACAGTTCTCTATGTGCTGATATTGATAACCCAACCTTACTGAGTTCTTAGAATAAAGTTAAAAAATGCACAAAAATAATCCAAAAGTATGCCTGTTGAATGGTAAACTTTACAAAATGTTGGCGGTCGACATGCTTCCCTATTGTTTTGTAGAAAGCAGTGGTTTACATATGTTGTATCCTAATGACATACCCCAAGACGCAGTTATTTTCAAAGAACAGAGTTGTGTACGAAAGTGGTTAGTGTTATGGGTAAAGGCCTTGAAACATTTTAGAGCAAGAAACTTCACTTGATCACAGATTTGAGGACAAGTGGTCAGAGTACAGATAAAATTAATAGACAGCATTAACAAATACAGCATACAGATGACTAAAATCTTGCAGCTCAGTGGGAAGCTCTGGATTTTTATAGTATTCTCTTGACCATAGGACACACAGGTGGAAATTGCTATGTTTTCACAGGAGATTAATTGGTGTTATCGAAATTTTTATAAATGTTATGGCATAGGTTCTATAGAATAACATAGGAACTGAAGAAGTGATATCACTGGAGAAGTCATCACCTCTTTATCACACCTTAGTACATCTCCTGTGTAGTCTAAAACTAAAGCTGTCCCATAGAATAACATAGGAACTGGAGAGTTTATCTCACTGGAGAAGTTGCTTCCTCTTTATCACACCTTAGTACATCTCCTGTGTAGTCTAAAACTAAAGCTCTCCCATAGAATAACATAGGAACCAATGGGAGATACACTAAGGTGTGCTAAAGAGGTGAAAAAAAAGGAGTTAACTTTTCAGACAACAGTGACAGATTTAATGTATACTATTAGTGATGATCGAGCACCCAGATGCTCGGGTGTTCGGGTGCTCTGGCCGAGCGCCCCCGGAGGCTCGAGTGCTCGGCCAAGCACCCGAGCCCCATTGAAGTCAATGGGAGGACTCGAGCATTACACCAGGCACCCCCTGCTCTGATGAGGGGAGGGTGCCTGGTCCATAGGAAAAGGGCAGAAAATGATGGAAACACCACAGAAATGGTTCAGGGACAGCATAGGGAGGATGTCTGGATGCACATTGCCCCTTCCTCAATGCCCCCTTCATCTCCACACTGCCCCCTCATCTCCACACTGCCCCTTCCACAATGCCACCTTCTCCACACTGCCCCTTCCATCTCCACACTGCCGCTTCCACACTGCCCCTTCCATCTCCACAATGCCCCCTTCATCTCCATCTCCACGATGCCCCTTCCACAATGCCCCTTCCACAATGCCCCCTTCATCTCCGCAATGCCCCTTCCACAATGCCCCCTTCATCTCCGCAATGCCCCCATCTCCACTTCACCTCCACATTGCACCTTCATCTTCACATTTCCCCTGGTGGTCTAGCGGTGTACTTGACAGATCTGTGCCTCCTTCGGCACAGATCTCTTTGACTGAAGCTCCCGGCGCCGCTGTAGTAATGCAGAGGCTGGGAGATGATGTCATCTCCCAGCGCTCTGTATTACTAGAGCGGCGAGATGAGTGAGAGATCAGGTAAGCTGCGGGCGAGGGGGTTGAATCTCCCGGCCAAATGAGGGGGGCCCGGAAAGCCTCATTCAAGTTGAATGAGGCTTTCCGGGCCCCCCTCATTTGGCCGGGCCCTAGGCAGGCGCCTTGTGTGGGGAGGAGACCCGAACATGGCGGGCGAGCACATGCGGTACTCGTACGAGTACCGCCATGTGCCGAGCAGAGCGATGCTCGAGCCGAACCGAGCTTCGGCCGAGCATGCTCGCTCATCACTATATACTATATACAATCAGAGTGAAGATGATAGAGGCAGAAAACAGTGACAGATTTAATGTATACTATACACAATCAGAGTGAAGATGATAGAGGCAGAGAACAGTGACAGGTATAATGTATACTATACACAATCAGAGTGAGGAGGAGAGAGGCAGAGAACAGTGACAGATGTGATGTATACTACACACAATCAGAGTGAGGAGGATAGAGGCAGAGAACTGTGACAGATGTGATGTATACTATTCACAATCACAGAGAGGAGGAGAGAGAGAGACAGAGAACAGTGACAGATATAATGTATACTATACACAATCAGAGTGAGGAGGAGAGAGGCAGAGAACAGTGACAGATGTGATGTGTACTATACATGATCACACTGAGGAGGAGAGAGGCAGAGAAGAGTGACATATAATGTATACTATACACTATCACAGTGAGGAGGAGAGGGGCAGAGAACAGTGAGAGATATAATGTATACTATACACTATCACAGTGAGGACGAGAGAGGCAGAGAACAGTGACAGATATAATGTATACTATACACTATCACAGTGAGGAGGAAGGAGGCAGAGAACAGTGACAGATACAATGTATACTATACACTATCACAGTGAGGAGGAGAGAGGCAGAGAACAGTGACAGATATAATGTATATTATACACTATCACAGTGAGGAGGAGAGAGACAGAGAACAGTGACAGATATAATGTATACTATATACTATCACAATGAGGAGGAGAGAGGCAGAGAACAGTGACAGATATAATGTATACTATATACTATCACAATGAGGAGGAGAGAGGCAGAGAACAGTGATAGATATAATGTATACTATACACTATCACAGTGAGGAGGAGAGAGGCAGAGAACAGTGACAGATATAATGTATACTATATACTATCACAATGAGGAGGAGAGAGGCAGAGAACAGTGATAGATATAATGTATACTATACACTATCACAGTGAGGAGGAAGGAGGCAGAGAACAGTGACAGGTATAATGTATACTATACACTATCACAGTGAGGAGGAGAGAGGCAGAGAACAGTGAGAGATATAATGTATACTATATACAATCACAGTGAGGAGGAGAGAGGCAGAGAACAGTGACAGATATAATGTATACTATACACTATCACAGTGAGGAGGAGAGAGGCAGAGAACAGTGACAGATATGATGTATACTATACACTATCACAGTGAGGAGGAAGGAGGCAGAGAACAGTGACAGATATAATGTATACTATACACTATCACAGTGAGGAGGAAGGAGGCAGAGAACAGTGACAGGTATAATGTATACTATTCGCTATCACAATGAGGAGGAGAGAGGCAGTTTATTTACATTGCCTTTGTCATGTGGCTCCACAGTGATCAGAGGCTTTCTGTCTGCAAGCTGGAGCGCTCTCATTGGCTAAATATCGATCTCTGCCAATGAGAACGCTCCAGCTTACAGGCAGAAAGCCTCTGTCCTTCCCTTTGACGGAGATGGCGGAATTGGATGCAAAAAGTGACGGAAACATGTCTGAGAATTGACGGATCGTGGTGTAAGAACTTTTTTATTCTGATTACAGACAATTTCAGTTATCGCCACTTTCTGAACATCTCGCCCTTAGTAATAAAGTCAGAAATCCGGAATCTCCACAAGACAAGATATACATATGCGTCAAAATCTGTTCCTTAGAGACCTGTTCTAAATAGTTGGTTACAGATATATATTATGAGCTATTCTGCTGTATGGTTTTGTACATTTTGCTTGACAAAACAATTTGTAATTCTAAAGTTCAGGTACTATGTAGGGAGCAGACCCTCCAGATATCTAATACCTTGTTTAATATTGCATGAATACTTAGAAACTGCAAGTCAAAGGAGAGCCAGGAATGTGTCTGAGTCCCAGGCATGCACTAAGCAGCTCACTGCAGTTTGACTGCTCTGAGCTCTTCAGTCCATCTTTAATTCAGAAGTAAAATCTCTGATATCATTGTTTGAAAGCAGCAGCTGCCTGGCGCAGTGACATATCACCTCGCTAATGTCAAAACAAGCCGTCAGCCACACAAGGAGAAGGGAATCGAGTCGCCTGATGGTAGCTTTCATGTTAGAAAATCAGATATGAATGCATATATTTTAATTACTGTCTTTGTGTGCAGAGTGACAAAGAGTTGGAAGCTCACGTCTCGTAGGTGATAGGAATTTCTCATATCCTAACGGTCAATAATCCCCAAATCTGATGCCATTTTTACACAATTAAATGAAAGCAAACACCTATAATGATCTGAGGTTATATACACTTAAAGGAGACCTACCACCTCCCTATAATAATTCCCCTACTTACCTTGCTACGGCCAAAAAAATCCGTAGAGCCCCTATGAATTTTGCCTTTGCTACTTGGTTCAAGAGATATCATATTCAATCGGTAGTGGAGGTCATACCCATGGTGGCGGACATGACAGTTGCAGGAAGTTCAAACTGAAGAGGGTAGAATGAATTAACCTACTTAAACGTTTAAGCAAAGTATTGCACGGACCTCTGGCTCTTAAAGGGCTAAATTACCATGTGCAGTAGAAGCAGTTTGAAGTCCTGTTGTCTTGCTATTTGAAGATACTTATGTAGTGAATCAGGTTGAAAAAAGACACAAGGTGTGATAAAGAGGTGATAAAGGGGAGATGACTTCTCCAGTGATATCACTTCTCCAATTGCTATGTTATTCTATGGAACCAGTTTTAGAAATCTTAGTGCACTGGCTCCATAGTATAACATAGGAACTGGAGAAGTGATATCAATGGAAAAAATCATCTACACTTTATCACCTCTTTATCACACTTTAGTGCATCTCCCCCTTGGAAGCTTATGCACTAAGGGGTGACAAAGACGTTATAAAGCAGTGATACTCCCGGGGCAGATTGTCCTATTGGGGGATTGGGCATCCCCCGGTGGGCCGCTCAGTTATGGGCTGGTAGGGAGATCAGATGATCTCACCTCTCTAGTCCACAACTTTGTGGATGTGAGGCACAACTCACCAGAGCAGCAGTGAAGACCTGGTCCTATTCTCCATATCTGTCCCACCGCTAAGGCTGACTTAGCCATCTGTGCTCTGCCTGCAGTGTGTCCTGGTGCGGTGAATGATTAGCAGTCAAAGCTTCATGGGTCCCAACTACTTGGCAGTTCCAAAAGGTATTAATTTTTCTTAACTAACTGTATTGTTACTAGATAGGTTTAATGTATGATCTGTTAATCCTTTAACCCCCTGTATTCTTTAGATAGGTATAAATAATCAGTTAATAACCATTTGAATGCCAGACAGGATTACAGCAATGTTTTATCCTACTATTAACCCACCGAATTTCTCATAGGTGCAGTACCTCACTGTTTAACCCCTTGTGTACTGGAGAGGCATAATTCATGAGTAACTGACCCCTTGTATGCCAGAAAGGTGAATAAAGATGCCAATTACTCATGAATTATGCCTCTTTAGCACACAAGGGGTTATTATTTGAGGTACATATTCCTGTGCAATGTGTTGTGCACCTATGGGACAATCAATGGGTTAATCGCAGAATGCATTACTGTACACCTCTCTGGCATGCAAGTGGTTAATAACTGATAATATACTGAATACAGTATTTATTGCTGAGCAATGCACTGTGTACCCATACTTCTACCCTGGCACTCGAATGCCAGCTAGTGGGCCAGTTAAATAAGAAAATCCCCCGGGCTGGTACTGCACCACAATCCGCCCCTGGATAACTCCTATGTTACTCTATGGAGCCAATGCATTAAGATTCCTCATGTGGGAGAGATGTTAGTAAATAGTCTCCATAGAATAACATAGGAAGTGGAGATGTGATATCACTGGAGACGTCATCTCCACTTTATCATGCCTTAGTGCATAACGCTCAAAGGGGGGGTTGTGCTTTAACCCCTTAGTGACAGCCGCGTGCAGCCGCACGGGGATCCAGATTTCCTGGACGTACATGTACATCCTCTGTCACTAAGTGACAGCCACAGAGGATGTACATGTACGTCCGTTGTCGCTAAGGGGTCAAACCGTGATAAAGAGGCGATAAAGTTGAACTTCTCCAGTGATATCACTTATACACTTCCTATGGTTTTCTATGGAGCCAATGCATTAAGATTCCTCCAGCTTTAGCGTTCTCAGTACGTACCCCTCTGGCACTCGAAGGGTTAAATTATACTCTGCCTTTAAAAGATACAGAGGAAATGACTATTTTTTTCTTAAAGCATTTCTTGTTTCCTTGGCTTGGAACATGTCTCATACCAAGCTTGGATCAGCCACATCCCATGTGAAGGGTTTGTTGCCACTAAACTGGCAGATCAAAAAACAGATTTCTTAGAGATGTGAGAATGCACGGAGTCTGGGAAAACACTTTTATTTCAAGGTCAAAGTCAGTTTTTCTTCTCTCCAAGTTAAAAGTTTGTGCTATCTTTCATAGCTTGTGGATAAAAGTCTAAATAAAATGTATTCCCTTATTGTCATACATTGCAATGTGTTTCCTTAAAGGGATAGTAATGTTTCAAAATAAAAAGAGCTTCAATTAATCTTCATAGTATTTGAGCCATGGAGAGTGTTATTTCATTACTGTCAGAGTTGTAGTTCAAGAGTAATTGAATGATAAAGTATCCCCCTCCTGCCCCTTTTACCTAGTCTCTCCTCAGATGTGGAATCCGTCTGGTCCATAAACCAGACAGATCACAGCAATGGACAATCTTCTTACTGTGAGAACAATGAAAACTCTGCCCCCCCCTTTGACAGGTTTTTCAGGTTTTTCCTTATGATCACTGAAGACCCTCTCTGAGATCCATCCGGACAGTCTAGCTGCTCTGAGGTGAGCAGTGTTACATCAGTAAAAGGGACGGGAGCGGGATACTTTATCATTCAATTACTCTTGAACTACAGCTCTGACAGTATTGAAATAAAACTCTCCATGGCCCAAATACTAATGATGACTAATTGGAGCTGCTTTTATTGTGAAACATCGCTATCCCTTTAGACCAGTGGTTCTCAACCTGTGGGTCCCGACCCCTTCGGGGGTCGAATGACGATTTGCCACGGGTCGCCTAAAACCATCAGAAATTTTTTTTTTGTCTATTTTAATCTGTAAAACTTGTAATTGTCCGGAAGACTGGGACAGACAGCGCTGTCGCGCAGACAAGATGTCTGTGCTGGTGCCTGGCCTGGGAACAGTAAGGATCTCTTTATAATGGAGTAATTCAGTAATTACAGCGATGAAGGAGCAACGAAAGTGATTTTACTGTTGGGGGCAGCCACAAATTGGGACATTTTATCAAAGGGTCATGGGACTAGAAAGGTTGAGAACCGCTGCTTTAGACCTTATAAAGGTCTGGGCCATTGGGACTGAAAAGAAAAGCATTATTTAACCCCTTGAGTGTCCGAGGGGTGCACAACATATTGCAAAGCAATGTTCTGCGTATCCATCTGGCACTCGAAAGGTTAAACTGGTGTGAATCTAAAGAGAAGGATGACATTATCAGCTGTGGGTCATCTTGGCTTATAAAAAAAACTACTCTGCATTTTGGTTTTAATAGAAATCCATATTTGAAATGTTTTAACTCTTTGCATGCCAGAGGGTATCCAAGGCTATCCCTTGGCACTCAAAGTGTTACTCTTACAGATATAGGGCAAGACGCCATCACAGCAGGTAATATTTGCAGAATGTCTTTCTTTTTGGCAGATCTCCAGATGCTCAATTCCAAACCTCACAAGTGTCCCTCTTTAGGAGATGTTAGGGGTACATACCTCCCAGGTGTCCATCTTTAGGAGATGATAGGGATCCATACCTTCCAATTGACTCTCTTTAGGAGATGTTAGGGGTCTGTACCTCCGAAATATCCCTCTTTAGGAGATATTAGGGGTCCATACCACCCAAGTGACTCTCTTTAGGAGATATTAGGGGTACATACCTCCCAAGCATCCTTCTTTAAGAGATATTAGGGGTCCATACCTCCCAAGTGTTCCTCTTTAGGAGATATTAGGGGTCCATACCTCCCAAATGTCCCTCTTTAGGAGATATTAGGGGTCGATACCTCCCAGGTGTCCCTCTTTAGGACATATTAGGGCTCCATATGTCCCAAGTGTCCCTCTTTAGGAGATATTAGGGGTCCATACCTCCCAAGTGTCCCTCTTTAGGAGATATTAGGGGTCCATACCTCCCAAGTGTCCCTCTTTAGGAGATATTAGGACTACATACCTCCAAAGTGTCCATCTTTAGGAAATATTAGGGGTCCATATCTCCCAAGTGTCCCTCTTTAAGAGATATTAGGGCTCCATACCTCCAAAGTGTCCATCTTTAGGAGATATTAAGGGTCGATACCTCCCATGTGTCCCTCTTTAGGAGATATTAGGGCTCCGTATGTCCCAGGTGTCCCTCTTTAGGAGACATTAGGGATGCATACCTCCCAAGTGTCCCTCTTTAGGAGATATTAGGGGTCCATACCTCCAAAGTGTCCATCTTTAGAAGATATTAGGGGTGCATACCTCCCAAGTGTCCCTCATTAGGAGATATTAGGGGTCCATACCTCCCAAGTGTCCCTCTTTAGGAGATGCTAGGGGTACATAGCTCCAAAGTGTCCATCTGTAGGAGATATTAGGGGTCCATACCTCCCAAGTGTCCCTCTTTAGGAGATATTAGGGCTCCATACCTCTAAAGTGTCCATCTTTAGGAGATAATAGGGCGCCATACCTCCAAAGTGTCCATCTGTAGGAGATATTAGGGATGCATACCTCCCAAGTGTCCCTCTTTAGGAGATATTAGGGGTCGATACCTCCCAAGTGTCCGTCTTTAGGACATATTAGGGCTCCATATGTCCCAAGTGTCCCTCTTTAGGAGATATTAGGGGTGCATACCTCCCAAGTTTCCCTCTTTAGGAGATATTAGGGGTCCATACCTCCAAAGTGTCCCTCTTTAGGAGATATTAGGACTCCATACCTCCAAAGTGTCCATCTGTAGGAGATATTAGGGATGCATACCTCCCAAGTGTCCCTCTTTAGGAGATATTAGGGGTTGATACCTCCCAAGTGTCCGTCTTTAGGACATATTAGGGCTCCATATGTCCCAAGTGTCCCTCTTTAGGAGATATTAGGGGTGCATACCTCCCAAGTTTCCCTCTTTAGGAGATATTAGGGGTCCATACCTCCAAAGTGTCCCTCTTTAGGAGATATTAGGACTCCATACCTCCAAAGTGTCCATCTTTAGGAGATATTAGGGGTGCATACCTCCCATGTGTCCCTCTTTAGGAGATATTAGGGGTCGATACCTCACAAGTGTCCCTCTTTAGGACATATTAGGGCTCCATATGTCCCAAGTGTCCCTCTTTAGGAGATATTAGGGGTCCATACCTCCCAAGTGTCCCTCTTTAGGAGATATTAGGGGTCCATACCTCCCAAGTGTCCCTCTTTAGGAGATATTAGGACTACATACCTCCAAAGTGTCCATCTTTAGGAAATATTAGGGGTCCATATCTCCCAAGTGTCCCTCTTTAAGAGATATTAGGGCTCCATACCTCCAAAGTGTCCATCTTTAGGAGATATTAGGGGTGCATACCTCCCATGTGTCCCTCTTTAGGAGATATTAAGGGTCGATACCTCCCAAGTGTCCCTCTTTAGGAGATATTAGGGCTCCGTATGTCCCAGGTGTCCCTCTTTAGGAGACATTAGGGATGCATACCTCCCAAGTGTCCCTCTTTAGGAGATATTAGGGGTCCATACCTCCAAAGTGTCCATCTTTAGAAGATATTAGGGGTGCATACCTCCCAAGTGTCCCTCATTAGGAGATATTAGGGGTCCATACCTCCCAAGTGTCCCTCTTTAGGAGATGCTAGGGGTACATAGCTCCAAAGTGTCCATCTGTAGGAGATATTAGGGGTCCATACCTCCCAAGTGTCCCTCTTTAGGAGATATTAGGGCTCCATACCTCTAAAGTGTCCATCTTTAGGAGATAATAGGGCGCCATACCTCCAAAGTGTCCATCTGTAGGAGATATTAGGGATGCATACCTCCCAAGTGTCCCTCTTTAGGAGATATTAGGGGTCGATACCTCCCAAGTGTCCGTCTTTAGGACATATTAGGGCTCCATATGTCCCAAGTGTCCCTCTTTAGGAGATATTAGGGGTGCATACCTCCCAAGTGTCCCTCTTTAGGAGATATTAGGGGTCCATACCTCCAAAGTGTCCCTCTTTAGGAGATATTAGGACTACATACCTCCGAAGTGTCCATCTTTAGGAGATATTAGAGGTCCATACCTCCCAAGTGTCCCTCTTTAGGAGATATTAGGACTCCATACCTCCGAAGTGTCCATCTTTAGGAGATATTAGAGGTCCATACCTCCCAAGTGTCCCTCTTTAGGAGATATTAGGGCTCCATACCTCCAAAGTGTCCATCTTTAGGAGATATTAGGGGTGCATACCTCCCATGTGTCCCTCTTTAGGAGATATTAGGGGTCGATACCTCACAAGTGTCCCTCTTTAGGACATATTAGGGCTCCATATGTCCCAAGTGTCCCTCTTTAGGAGATATTAGGGGTCCATACCTCCCAAGTGTCCCTCTTTAGGAGATATTAGGGGTCCATACCTCCCAAGTGTCCCTCTTTAGGAGATATTAGGACTACATACCTCCAAAGTGTCCATCTTTAGGAAATATTAGGACTACATACCTCCGAAGTGTCCATCTTTAGGAGATATTAGAGGTCCATACCTCCCAAGTGTCCCTCTTTAGGAGATATTAGGGCTCCATACCTCCAAAGTGTCCATCTTTAGGAGATATTAGGGGTGCATACCTCCCAAGTGTCCCTCTTTAGGAGATATTAGGGGTCCATACCTCCCAAGTGTCCCTCTTTAGGAGATATTAGGACTACATACCTCCGAAGTGTCCATCTTTAGGAGATATTAGAGGTCCATACCTCCCAAGTGTCCCTCTTTAGGAGATATTAGGGCTCCATACCTCCAAAGTGTCCATCTTTAGGAGATATTAGGGGTCGATACCTCCCAAGTGTCCCTCTTTAGGAGATATTAGGGGTGCATACCTCCCAAGTGTCCCTCTTTAGGAGATATTAGGGGTCGATACCTCCCAAGTGTCTCTCTTTAGGAGATATTAGGGGTCCATACCTCCCAAGTGTCCCTCTTTAGGAGATATTAGGGGTGCATACCTCCCATGTGTCCCTCTTTAGGAGATATTAGGGGTCGATACCTCCCAAGTGTCCCCGTTTAGGAGATATTAGGGGTGCATACCTCCCAAGTGTGCCTCTTTAGGAGATATTAGGACTACATATGTCCCAAGTGTCCCTCTTTAGGAGATATTAGGGCGCCATACCTCCAAAGTGTCCATCTTTAGGAGATATTAGGGGTGCATATACCTCCCAAGTGTCCCTCTTTAGGAGATAATAGGGGTCCATACTTCCCACGTGTCCCTCTTTAGGAGATTTTAGGGGTCCATACATCCCAAGTGTCCCTCTTTAGGAGATATTAGGGGTACATACTTCTCAAGTGTCCCTCTTTAGGAGCGTACCTAGTAACTTTCAAAATGAGTTGACTCTGGAATCTTTAAGATAATAACACTTAGTGAGCCCCACAAGGTAGATTATAGATTATATATTAGTGCTAGCTAACATCCTAAATCATCCTGTACCATACACTTCTCGTTCTGCCTTCCTGGTAGAAATGACACCAGTTTAGGGACTAAAAAAGCAGTTAATTGGTGCAGACCAGGTAGTAGGTAAAAATGAACGATCTCACCTGTAGAATTTGGCCCTTCACCGTGAGACTCTGAGATATGGGTCACACCCTAAGCATTTTCAGGTATGATTAGGACTGTCCCAGTCCCTCTTTGAAACACAAATCCCTCTGTCCCTCTTTCCCACCCTGGTATCACTCTTTTTAAGTGATCAGACCATGGGTGTTTGGGAGTAAAAGTGCCCCTGTACTTGATCCCTCCATGTTTCTGTGGACTCTCGTGGATCATACTGTGTGGTGTGTACATAAGTGTATCCCATGGCTCCTCAGCAATAAAACAACCCCAATGTGAGGCTATGGAGCTGGTCCATGGAAATAAGTAGGACAATAGACACCTTGTCCCATGCCGGATCCCCCGTGTGCCCAAGCAAACTCCTTACATTCACACCAGGGGCGGACTGACCATACGGGGATTCGGTCACGGACCGAGGGCCCATGACCGAAGGGGGCCCTCCGCCACTTCCAGATATGCCACTGCCGCCTGCCACTTATGGGGCCCATTTGTAGCGCTGCTCAGCTGCTCTCCAACTACGGCCGCCAGTGCGCCGTTCTAGTAATACAGAGCACTGGGAGATGACATCATCTCCCAGCCTCTGCATTACTAAAGGTGCGCGGGACTTTGCATAGCGTTAAGCCACGCCACTAGACCACCAGGGACTGGAGGTAGGGGCAGTGTGGAGATGAAAGGGGCATGGTGGAAGGGGAAATGTGGAGATGGGGGCATTGTGGAAGGGGAAATGTGGAGATGGGGCATTGTGGAGATGAATGGGGCATTGTGGAGATGAAGGGGGCATTGTGGAAGGGGCATTGTGGAGATGAAGGGGGCATTGTGGAGATAAAGGGGGCATTGTGGAGATGAAGGGGCAATATGGAGATGGGGGCATTGTGGAAGGGGCATTGTGGAGATGAAGGGGGCATTGTGGAGATGAAGGGGACATTGTGGAAGGGGCATTGTGGAGATGAAGGGGGCATTGTGGAGATGAAGGGGCAATGTGGAAATGGGGGCAATGTGGAAATGGGGGCATTGTGGAGATGAAGGGGGCATTGTGAAGATGAAGGGGACATTGTGGAAGGGGCATTGTGGAGATGAAGGAGATGAAGGGGGCATTGTGGAGATGAAGGGGCAATGTGGAGATTTCTGCAGGGGGCCCAGACCTCTTTTTGGACCAGGGGCCCAGGGTCCTGTCAGTCCGCCCCTGAATCACACCACCCACAGTTAACCACTTTGCTGATAGATCTCAGTGATCTTGCTTCTCCAGTAAATGAGACGTTAACTGCCAAGATTAAAAAAAAACAAACATGCACAATCCGCCCATCACCCAGAACAACAGACATATTCACCCCTCCAGTGCTGAACTGCAGAAATGACTAGAACTAAGGGTACCTGTGAATTTTATTCTTGTTCAATGTTGTGTCCATGGAGGCGGGCATGACTGTAGTTGGCAGTTTTTTTTCAAATTGAAGTAGGCATAGTGAATGAGCGTACTTAAGCTTTTAAGGACCAGAGCAGTGCACGACGCATTGCTGACCAATACATTCCACGCCCATTTGCTCCTGAAAAGTGTTAAAATTAAAATGTCCAGTGGGCGGAGTTTGTGTCCTGAGGTCCTGCATGCAACTGTCATGTCCTCCTCCATGAATATGACATCCATTTATTTAATTATTTGGGTCCATTATACATTTCTGGTCATAATAAGGCAAGTACGGTGCTATTTTTATGAGGTTTTACTTCTTTAAACCTTTGATGTCACAGAGGCATTGTGTTGCAATGCATGCAATACGTCTCTGGCACTCAAAGGGTTAAATCACTGAAATTTGTTTTGGTTCCCTATCATACAGTTGGTTTTGGTTCGACAATTTTTATATTTGTTCTTGCGGTACAGTGTCATGTCAAGAGCTGAGCAAATGTATTTTTTCACTTTGTACGGTTATCTAATTGTTGCAAATGATTCTACATCTTGAATGTGCGTACACTGTGTACAGCTCAGGGATGTGCCCCAGATAGGCTGTGATAATCGTTCACACAGTGCACACATTCGCTGATCGTCCTGTTGTGCAGAACCTCATATTCAATGTATGATCCCTCATCCTCCAGTTTTCTAATCTATATATATAAAAGAAGACTTTGTGCCTGCTAAAACACACCCAGGGGCGGCATAAAGCAGGAGTTACTACTCCTATTGGGTGATTCAATCATGCAGGGAGTTGGCCCGCCCCCACTATGCAGCCCGCCCACCACTATCAAAGTCAGAAAAAAACAATATGGCCGCCACTTGCTCCTACACCACAGACAAACACACATGCCCCACTCACACAGCACCACACAAACACACACACACATGCCCCACTCACACACACAGCACCACATGCACACACACACATGCCCCACTTACACAGCACCAAACAGACATGCCCCCACTCACACACACAGCACCACATACACCACATACACACACAAAGCCAGAAATACATATGGCTGACACACACACACACACACAGTCACTCACCCTGACTCCCAGAGGCCTCAGCAGGACCTGTACTGCAGCACCAGAGGAACAAAATTGCACTCAAAGGGTTAAGGTAGGTCCTCATTGCTCAATTATTTCTTCACTGTCATCATTTGCCATGCAAGACACAGGACAGACAGCCATCAGATTCACACTTAACCCACTGACTGCCACAGGGTTGTGTATCAAGTTTTACCCCTCAGGGAGTGTGTTAAAACCCCTCACACTGTAAACTTGCATTTCTCTCCCACTTCTCCTCCTTCCCCAGCCTATTACTAACACTTTTCCATATTTATGTTAAGCCCCGCCCCTACTCGCGATTAAGCCCCGCCCCCTTTTTAAACCACATTGCCCCATTGCTCTCTCCACATCAGCACCACATGAGGCACTCCACAAGTAAAAGTTCACAGGTATTACACACTCATGCCCCACTCACACAGCACCAAACACCCATACACACACACACAAAGCCAGAAAGAAAGATGGCTGACACACAGTCACTCACCTTGACTCCCAGTGGCCTCAGCAGGACCTGTAGTAAAGCCACTGAACGGTGCTGCATCACCAGGGGAACAAAATGGCACTCAAAGGGTTAAGGTAGGCCCTCATTGCTGAATTACTTCTTCACTGTCACCATTTGCCATGCAAGACACAGGACAGACAGCCATCAGATTCACACTTAACCCACTGACTGCCACAGGGTTGTGTATCAAGTTTTACCCCTCATGGAGTGTGTTCAAACCTCTCACACTGTAAACTTGCATTCCCCTCCCACTTCTCCTCCTTCCCCAGCCTATTACTAACACTTTTTCACATTTATGTTAAGCCCCGCCCCCTACTTGTGATTAAGCCCCACCCACTTTTAACCCAGATTGCCCCATTTGTCTCTCCACATCAGCACCACATCAGTCCCCTCTAGGGACTTCACAAGTCAGTGTTCCCAGGTATGAACACACTTCCCACTGCTATTTAACTCTGACATGCCTCTCTATACCTTAACCCTTTGAGTGCCAGAGGGGTACACAACTCATGAGCACATGTGTTTCTGCTCATATATGTTGCGTGTCTGTGTGTGTACATCTCTGTTACATATGTGTGTGTCCATGTGTGCATCTCCAGTGTGTCTGTGTGCACATGTGTTTTGCATGTCTCTGCCGCTCACTGTGTGTATATGCATACCTCCCAACATTTCACAGGGCCAAAGAGGGACACGTTAGTTTTAGGTGATATTATTGGGGGTGTGGGTGGTGAGCGGGGCATTAGTAAGAATTTTAGGTTATTTCATGACCTATTACTGGCTATTTATGTAACTGAATAAATGATTTCGTTCAAGACCAAAGTATTTTATTTGCACAGACTAATGTATAAACACATATACTGAAGTTTATTGCTTTATTGCTGTAGAGCAAAGTAATACACACCACACAGTCAGGGCTGGTGCAAGGATTTTTGCCACCCTAGGCAAAACCTAATTTTGCCGCCCATTTCGCTCCGCCCCTTGTGTCCCACCCCTTTATACCCTGCCTACTTATACCCAACCTCTTTTCATGATTGTCCTCTCTCTGCCCCCTGAGCCACTCTGCCCCTGTTCTGGAGATGCCTGTAAGAGATGCCCCCCACCAGCTCCAACTTGCCCCTTATCAGCTTCACTTTGGCCCACCAGCTCCACTTTGCCCCCATCAACTCCAACTTGCCCCCATCAGCTCCAACGTGCCCCCACCAGCTCCATTTTGCCCCCTCAGCTTCACTTTGCCCCCTCAGCTCCAACTTACCCCCATCAGCTCCACTTTGCCCCCCATCCTCTCCAACTTACCCCCATAAGCTCCCCTTTGCCCCCCATCCGCTCCAACTTGCCCCCACCAGCTCCACTATGCCCTCTCAGCTCCAACTTTCCACTATCAGCTCCACTATGCCCCCAGCAGCTCCAGCTTGCCCCCATCTGCTCCAACTTGCCCCCCCATCCGCTCCAACTTGCCCCACCAGCTCCACTTTGCCCCCCCCTCAGCTCCACTTGCCCCCCCCAGCTCCAACTTGCCCCCCCTCAGCTCCACTTTGACCCTCATCAGCTCCACTTTGACCCTCATCAGCTACAACTTGCCCCCATCATCTCCAACTTGCCCCCACCAGCTCCACTATGCCCCCTCAGCTCCAGCTTTCCCCTAACAGCTCCAACTTGCCCCCATTATCTCCACTTTGCCCCACATCTGCTCCAACTTGCCCCCTCAGCTCCACTATGCCCCCTCAGCTCCAACTTGCCCCCCATCACATACCTGTATCTCCCGCGCAGTCTTCTCTTCAGTAATGCAGAGCGCGGCGGGAGATCATGACTCCCAGCGCGCTCTGCATTACTAAAGATCCAACCCAATGAGGGAGCGCTGTAGCAACGCAGACCTGATTGTGTTGTGGTTCCCGGCGTGGTGTGTGCGGGCACAGCTCTTCTTCGCTGCATGCCCACGCCCCCAGTACGTGTGCGCCCTAGGCCGGCGCCTACCTCGCCTATAGGTGGAGATGGCCCTGCACACAGTCTGACCTCCTAAAAAGAGGGACAACAGGGTGGGAAAGAGGGACAGAGGGATTTGGCCCTCAAAGAGGGACTGTCCCTCCTAAAGAGGGACACTTGGGATGTATGGTATGTGTCTGCCTGTGTGTTGCATATGTCTGTGTATATCAGTGTGTCTGCATTTCAAACACGTGCGCCCAATGGTCATAACATGACGGGCAACGCCGTCCCATGTTGCTAGTGAACTATAATGGACAACACCTGCAGTTGTCACAGCTTATACATCAAACCTCATTGGAAGGCTGCGTTAGTCCATTAAAGCAACATTCTAAATGAGACATTTAGAATGTAGGCTTAATCCTTTCAGTGCCAGGGGGGTAACCAAAGCATTGCTTTGCAACAATAACTTACACAATGAAAGAAAACCTATTTTGAACCAGCAGTCTTGTAAATTAGCAAACCTTAGTGTACAGACCTCCCCAGAACTGGTGCTCTGGGCTCTAGAGAGTCAGCTGATGATTCCTATTAGCGGCTGCTGTGATGATGCGCCCAAATACAGTGAATAAGGATGAGGCTGACATTACAAGTCCCACCAATATCTGTATTTGAGTTAAAAAATTACAGCCCTCAGTATATAGGACCGCCCCCCCCCCCCCGGTGCTGTGATACCCAGAGATGCAGATGATGATTTTTATTGGCTGCTGTGATGTCACACTCGTCTGCACAGCCAATAGGAATGAGGCTGACACTGTTAATGCCACCTTTAAGTACAAGCATTGTATACTTAAAGGGATAGTAATGTTTCAAAATAAAAACAGCTTCAGTTAATCTTCATAATATTTGAGCCATGGGGAGTGTTATTTCAATACTGTCACAGTTGTAGTTCAAGAGTAAATGAATGATAAAGTATTCCCCTCCTGCCACTTTTACCTAGTGTAACACTGCTCACCTCAGATGTGGAATCTGCTCTTAAGACCAGACAACTCACAGCAAGGGACAATCTTCTTACTCTGAGAACAATGAAAACCCTGCCCCACACACACACGCACTTGACAGGATTTTCATGTTTTCCTTATGATCACTGAAGATTGTCCCTCTCTGTGATCCATCCGGACAGTCTTGCTGCTCTGAGGTGAGCAGTGTTACATCAGTAAAAGGGGTGGGAGGGGGATACTTTATCATTCAATTACTCTTGTACTCCAACTCTGAAGATTAAATGGAGCTGCTTTTATTTTGAAACATTACTATCCCACTGTTTACACCCCCCCCCGGCCTTCTCCTCTCTAGAGATGATGCTGTGAGCTCCAGTGTCATCACACCCATCTGCATAGCCAGTAGGAATGAGATTGCCACTGACAGTTTTAGCTTTAGTAGGAGGTGGGACCAATAGCCTGAGATGAACCTGTTTATTGAGAGATGAATCTTTTTTAATGCTGTTACTCCCCAAGGTGGAAATAAGAGTGATTATTGTTAAAGCACTGAGATTTAATATGCATTTCTTTTCAGGTTAATTATCCTTTAATGGACTTTTACAAATATGTCTGACACTGCTTTATACATTCTTTTTTTGTTGTGAAGTTGAAATATCCTGATGTGAATATCGGCTACCTCCAATCTGTGCAAACAGTCAATGACTCACAAAATAGCTCCATACACTTAGCACTAAATAGGTGACGTGGGTGACTAATCCACCTTAACCCTTTGAGTACCAGAGGAGCAACCAACACATTGTAAAGAAAAAAGGTTAAAGGGATAGTAATACTTCGTTTTATCTTTATTTTATTTTGCAGGCATTAAAAACTATGAAGAACGATATAAGTCTTATCTCTCAAACCTTTATGGTTTGAGAGATATTCACAAGCAACGTTTCCCCTCCCGCCCCTTTTACCTAGTGTAAGCCATCTCATCTCAGATGTGGAATCCAGTCCATAGGCCAGACAGATAACAGAAAGGGACACTCTTCTTCCTATGAGAACAATGAAAGCCCTGCCCCCTTGACAAGTTTTTCAGGTTTTTCCCTTATCTTAATTGAAGATTTTCCCTCTCTGCAGTCTACCTGGGCACCTCCCTTCTGCTCTGGCTGAGCAGTGTTACATCAGTAAAAGGGGACGGGAGGGGGATACTTTGTCATTGAATTACTGTTGAACTATAACTCTGACAGAATTGAAATAACACTCTCCAAAGTCCAAATACTATTATGATTAATTAGAGCTGCTTTTATTATTAAACATTATTATCCCTTTAAAGGGATAGTAATGTTTCACAAAAACAGTAGCTCGGATTAATCTTCATAGTATTTGGGCCATGGAGAGTGTTATTTCAATACTGTCAGAGTTGTAGTTCAAGAGTAATTGAATGATAAAGTACCCCCTCCCTCCCCTTTTACCTAGTGTAAGCCGCCTCCCCTAAGATGTGGAATCTGGTCTCTTGACCGGACAGTTCACAGCAAGGGACAATCTTCTTACTGTGATCTTAAGGAAAACCCTGCCTCCCTTGACAGGTTTTTCCTTATCCTCACTGAAGATTGTCCCTCTCTACGATCCATCCAGACAGTATTGCTGCTCTGAGGTGAGCAGTGTTACATCAGTAAAAGGGGAGGGAGGGCGATACTTTATCATTCAATTACTCTTGAACTACAACTCTGACAGTATTGAAATAACACAGCCCAAATACTATGAAGATTGATGGGAGCTGCTTTTATTATGAAACATTACTATCCCTTTAAGTACAAAGAAGGCTAGCTGACCATATAAATGAATATATACAATCAGATTGATAGTTTGTTGTGAGGGGACTGGTATGAACCAGCTGTCTTGGTACATGTTGGTGTCAATTACAAACTCAGTGGGAAATGGAAGTCTGTTAAGAAGGATTTCAGGGATTTAGGTCATAGGCTTTAGCAAAGAACCTCTAAGATAGCATTTTCTGAATATTATGTGTTCCATACTCTACACCAGAAAGATAATGGGAGATTAAAGAGTTAAATGAGTGGCTAAAGACTTGTTGTAAGCTAAAGACTTGGAGTAAGCAGTTTCTAGAGCACTGGGTGGTCTTTTTCCTTGAAGGCAAACTTTATATTAGAGATAGATGCACCATACTGAAAGGGGGCTATTGTGCTAGGGTTTAGGATGGTTAGAGGGTTGGAAGAGACTTTAAACTAGGAAAGAGTGGAGGGAGATATAACACAGGATGAGGCAGGCGGTGTAGAAGATGAAATTGGACTAGAGAAGGGATATGAGGGGTGGAGGGGGTGGGCTAGTTCATCTAATATGGAGGTGCCTATGTTACAGCATTATAAAAAGAAAATAAATATTTCAAAGTATGCAGTTCTTTAGAATCGATGTAAAATAAAAGGCATGCTTGCAACTGCTTGTAGTCTGGATGTTAAGATGGGGGAAATGAACCTGATAGCAGTGCACAAGCAGTATGATATTATTTTTATTAATGGTTTTATATGATATAAAACTGGGCAGTCAAACTACAGGGTTATGACCGATGGCTTCAGTGCAGATAGGATGATGATCCGGGGAACTATCTGACTGACATTTGGAGTCAGGAAGGAATTTTTTCCCATTTGGTGCCTAATTGGAAACAGCTCTAAGAGGGTTTTTTTTTGCCTTGCTCTGCATCAACAGGGGTGATATGGCATGGGCTGAACTTGATGGATGCATGTCTTTTTTCAGCATCATCAACTATTTTATTATGTTAAAATAAACAGTTACTAAACCTTGAAGTAACAACATATCTGAATAGATGAGAAATGCTCAATCATTTCTTATAAGCCAATTTCTAGGAAGCTACTGCTCTGAATGTATCTTCTGTTAAAGGGATAGTAATACTTCGTTTTAACTTTATTTTATTTTGTAGGCATTAAAAAAACACGAAGAACGATATAAGTCTTATCTCTCAAACCCCGCTCCTTTTACCTAGTGTAAGCCATCTCTTCTCAGATGTGGAATCTGGTTGTAAGACCAGACAGATAACAGCAGGGGACAATCTTCTTTATATGAGAACAATGAAAGCCCTGCCCCCCTTGACAGGTTTTTCCCTTATCTTAATTGAAGATTGTCCCTCTCTGCAGTCTACCTGGGCACCTCCCTTCTGCTCTGGCTGAGCAGTGTTACATCAGTAAAAGGGGCGGGAGGGGGATACTTTGTCATTGAATTACTCTGGAACTACAACTCTGACAGAATTGAAATAACACTCTCCAAAGTCCAAATACTAATGATGATTAATTAGAGCTGCTTTTATTATGAAACATTACTATCCCTTTAAAGGGAAGTTACACCTCTTAATGATAACAACCCACTTACCTTACTATGGTCCAGAAATCCTAATGGAAAAAAAACATAATGGTCCCTAAATTTTTTCCTTGCGTTTTGATTTTAAAGATACCATTGTCAATCAGTTCTGGATATTATGTCAATGCATGACAATGGTAACCCAACGCGTTTCACGAGATATGTGATGAAGCGAGCACCAATGTAGTAAAACATGTTGGAAAATTGACTTACTAATAAATAAAATAAATATTATATTTGCAAATATTTACTGTTGTCATCCCCTGGTATTATTCAGTATCCGGCAGTGAGATTCTATTGCGCTTGTCTTCAGTTGGATCCAGTGAGTACATTTCATTTGGGGGCTTCCCACTAGTGATTCCAGCCATACTGTTTACACTTAGAGAGATTGTCTCTTATCTCCACCCTAAGGATACCGTTTCTTATCACCTGGCTGTAGAATGCACAGGATAGGAAACTGGTCTACACTTGGTCTATAACCTCAGATCCACAAGACGCATCATATACCCTGAGAGTCTGAGGATAATATGGGTTATTATGTAAAGGCACGCTTACAAGAAGTCACGGTGTAAGTGAATTATATTGTAGCAGTCCATTTTACTTATCAAGTGGCCGATCTCAGATTTTTTTGCTCTCTTCTTTCCTATGTGTGTATATGTTGGCACTCCTGATGTCATAGAAGATGCTGCATGTCTGAAGACCTCTGCAAATAGACTTTTAAAGGGATAGTAATACTTCATTTTATCTTTATTTTATTTTGTAGGCTTTAAAAAAACATGAAGAACGATATAAGTCTTATCTCTCAAACCTTTATGGTTTGAGAGATATTCATAAGCAAAGTTTCCCCTCACTGACCAAAACGGTCAAGTCTGCCATCTAGCTGTTAGATTTGGAATAAGGTCCGCAGATCAACTGGTGGCTCTTCATCAGAGCCGAGATCGCAAGATATAAAAATAACTATTTCATTGGAGGGGTCTAGAAAGTGTGCTTGCAAACCAGGCACACTTTGTAGACTATTCAAATGAAGTAGTTCTTCTTATATCTCCCAATCTCGGCTCTGCTGTGGAACCATGTTCGGTCCGTGGACCAGATTCCAAATCTGACAGCTAGATGGCAGACTTGACCGTTTTGGTCAGTGAGGGGAAACTTTGCTTGTGAATATCTCTCAATCCATAAAGGTTTGAGAGATAAGACTTATATTGTTCTTCATGTTTTTTTAATGCCTACAAAATAAACTAAAGATAAAACGAAGTATTACTATCCCTTTAACTGCGGACTTCGAATTATTGCTTTTATAAAATATTTTAAGACATTTGGTTTGGAGCGCTCTGCGTTCTCTTTCTTTTTTTAATCTACCAGCAACTGTCATGTCCGCCTCCATATACGCAACATCTAGGGCTGATTGACGATGTTATTTTTTGAACAAAGATACATGGGTGAAATCAATAGTGTACATTAAGATTTTCTGGACACTGTAAGGTATTAGCTGGGTAATTAGTCTTTGGATATGTTACTTCTCTTTTAAGTCAAACCAGTTCCCATCAATCATGTTATCTGATGCCTCTTTAGATAAGATTCCTTCATTCATATATTCCTTTCAACAATTGTAATCATGTCAATGAGAAAAAAAACAACACTGTCAGTCTTTTAAATGGTTAGCCTCTGAATTATCTGTTTATAATCATTTCACCTGACAGTGAAATGGGATGAATTACAGAGATATAATTTACTGTGCAAATACAAAGCTCCGATGTTCCTTGGTGAAAGAGTTATAATTAATGACAAAGTGAGTGCCAATAATTCTCTCAAAAATGATCTGAACCAGGTGCATACAACAATGGGAACGAACAAAATTAGGTCTGAATTCCCCTTTATTATCTCATAGTCGTACGAGAAGTATAATGCAAAGTTGTTTAATTAACCCCTTGGATGCTTAAGAGAAGCAATGCACTAGTAATTTCTCAAATCTCCGAGAAGTTAAAGGAGAAGTAAACTTTTTTTGAAATAAATATATATATTGTAGGGTGTTTCCTGTTGAGTAAAATAAGTGTACTCCCACTGCTGACAGAAGTATATTTCTAGACTTAATATTGTTTAAACCTGTGTTTTTTTACATTAGCAGTCCCCTCTAGTGACCAAATTGCAATTAGTCATCATGTTACATTCTAATGGAGAAGAAAGTCAGAGACATACAGTTCTCCACAGAATGTGATAGAAACTTCCTGTCGCTTCCTGTCAGGTAGAACTATCAGGAAGTAGACACAGTAAATTCACTTCCTGTCAGTTAGAACTATCAGGAAGTAAACACAGTAAATTCACCTCCTGATTATTTGAACTGCTATAAAGTTTGAATATAACAACTGACAACTTGCTGAGTAAAACAAGTGTCCTTGTTTTACTCGGCAAGAAAAGCTCTATATCGTATAGGCATAGCTGGGAACTCTCCGGTTTTGCCCCGGAGACTCCGGATTTAACACTGTATTACCGGGTCTCCAGGTCAGAATCTAATTTGCCGGATGTGCCCACATGTTCTCCATCCCGCCCTGTTCCTCCCACACCTCATCCTAGTCTCCTACTTCCTCAGGCTATTCTTCCTATTTTTTTTTTTTGTGTGTGTTTTTTTGTCAAACCCCCCACCGCGATTAAGCCCCGTCCCTTTTTCTGACGCGAATCGCGTCATATCGCTCACCCAGCGGCTACCCTTCGGGTAGTCCATGTTGTAAAGTTCCCAGGTATGCATATATGTTTTCACAAAAATGAGTTTACATGTTCACTCAAGTCTGTCCTCAAGTTCTCCCAATAGTGCATGTTTCCCAGATTTCCTCTATTAAAGGGATAATAACACTTAATATGTAAAAAAAAATAAATAAATATATATATATATATATATATGTATATACGCTTGGGTTTTCCTTCCAGACTACCTCCACTGCTGAGAGGTGTTTTATTCAAATGTTATTGCAGCTCAGACATGGATAATTTTAGGTGCAGTATCTCAATGGCCTGAAATTTTACAGTGGCGCTGTTGCAACGTTATCCTATGAACAGCTCTGGTCACTTGACTATAAGTCTCCATAGGAGATACTACACCTAAAAATTCAAGTTCGAGCTGCAATAACATTTTGATAAAACATCTCTCAGCAGTGGGAGTGCTCTTGTTGTACTCAGAAAGAGAACCCCTACAATATATATATTTAACTATATAAGTTTTGCTATCCCTTTAAACACAAGTGTTAGTAATTCAAGGAGATCCTTCAGATTGATGAACCACTGATTGATTCTCCTGTGTTCATGGGAGGAGATCCTGAAATCTTCCACCACTGTAGAGGGGCCTGAGAACATATTTGAGCGCCCCCTGTTGAAAAATATTTACATGTTTTCTGGAAAAAAAAATAATTAAAAGCTGCCTACATGTTGTACTCGCAATTTGTTTGTAATATAAGATTTTTTGAAAAATTTACTTTTTTCTGTCGCTGGCACAGTATGGCACTTTATGCTAATTAGTTCATGTGCCGGCCTATCATTACCACAAACTGTGATATGAATTAATGTAAGCAAAGCCCACACACTGGGGTATTTTCACTGCAAAATGCACTTTTGACTTTATCAAAGTACTGTGCAGGGAATTAGCATAAAGTGCCACATTGTGTCACCAACATATACGGTTTAATTTCTTATAATCTATTTATTTTATAGAAAGGCAGACTTTACCTAACTAAAAGAAATATGAAAACAAACAACAGCGCAGAATGTCCTCTAAGTGTAGGGTTGCCACCTTTTGTTCAAAAAAATATCGGCCATGGCATTCCCTCCATAGACTTAACATTGGACAGAAGCCAATTTTTTACCGGCCTGCTGGTAAAATACCGGCTGGGTGGCAACCCTATCTAAGTGTAGTATTCTGACTGTAGACACACCTTCACCTTGTGCTCTATAGACTAGACTAGAGGCTCACAATACCGCTTTTGAGTATATATAACACTCACCAGGATGGTCACCTCCTTGGTATCTCTTCCGGTCCTCCAATCAGGATCCAATTTCGCCAACTTATAGAGCTATAGAGTTACTAGAGCTCGCAAGAGGCACAACAAACCCCCCACAAAGTTACAGAATACCCACAGGGGACATATATTAGCCGAAAAGAGGTCTCTATAACTAATGCAACTGTGCAATAATCTTACGAGCTGGTGAAGGTCTCTTATAAAGTAATTTATTTATTAAAAAACAGCAAATGCTACGCTCAATATAAATCAAGATAAGATTAAAACAATATATAATCAATATGCATATTACTAAAAAAATGCTCTACGCATTTCGTAATGCCTGTTATTTTGTCATGAGCAATTTACCTAACACCTACCTTAACCCCCTATATTTTTAAACAGCTGTATCAGTGCAAAACTGACTGTGTTACATCAATAAATGTTTCCATTTGTTTAGAACTGCTCCGACAGTGCATTGCATCGGTGAGGGAGAGAGCGGCCATCTTGACTAGGTAGAGCATGATTGACAGGACTCCCCAACTCTAATCCCTATTTGCATGCAGGAACAAGGCATTCTGTATTGTGAGTGGTGGGCGGCCATACACAGCTAGAGGGAACGGCCAGCATTTCAATTAGATGTCTGTGGTACAGCTTGTACTGCAGACAACCTCCCGTCGACATCACTCTCAAAAATTTGAAGTATGTTTTTAATTAAACACTGTGATTTTCTACACGCACAAAAAAAAGACACTGTTTAGACTTGTTTTGGTCGAGTCTCTTCACATGGGAGCATGAATATTATAGGCGAAATTTCCACTGTGTGAGGCGCCCACTTTAACCCTTTAAGTGCCAGATGGGTACTCAACGCATTGCACAGCAATGCGTTGCGAACCCCTCTGGAACCCAAATGGTTATGTAGAACTGAAGCGATTGTTAAGAAAAACCACAGGGTGACATCAAAAGTTATTTAAAGGGATAGTAATGTTTAAAAATAAAAGCAGCTCCAATTAATCTTCATAGTATTTGGGCCATGGAAAGTATTATTTCATTACTGTCAGAGTTGTAGTAGAAGAGTTTTTGAATGATAAAGTATCCCCTCCCACTCATAGACCAGACAGGTCACAGCAAGGGACAATCTTAGTACTGTGATAACAATGAAAACCCTGCCACCCTTGACAGGTTTTTCTGGTTTCTCCTTATGCTCACTGAACATTGTCCCTCTCTGCAAACCATCCGCACAGTCTTGCTGCTCTGAGGTGAACAGTGTTACATCAGTAACAGGGGTGGGAGGGGGATACTTTATCATTCAATTACTTTTGAAGTACAACTCACTATGGCCCAAATACTATGAAGATTAAAGGGTTAGTAATGTCCAAAAAATAGTTTTTTGTATTTAGAAGAGCTTAAAAAGCTGAGCTGAATGCAAAAAAATTGTATCGCTCAAACTGCTATGGTTTGAGAGATACAGACATTTAAAGTCCGATGTCTCCTACTGACAGCTGTAAAGCTGTCAGCAAGAGATCCATGTCGGCCTCCGTGTCAGCCGAACTTTAAATGCCTGTATCTCTCAAATCATAGCGGTTTGAGAGATACCGTTTTTTGCATTAAGCTCAGCTTTTTAAGCTCTTCTAAATGCAAAAAATACTTTTTTTTGGACATTACTAACCCTTTAATTGGAGCTGCTTTTATTTTTAAACATTGCTGATCCCTTTAAATGAGGTTTCTAACCCATGTTAGAAGAGTCAAAGCAATGCCCTAGATTTATCTGTGGCATTTAAGTGGTTAAAAGCTCCATTTAAAGAATTATAAATGTTGTGCAGATGGTTTGCACTCATCTTTAACCATCTGAATGCCAAAGAGGTTACCAAAACATTGTGTTGGGTACCTACTGGGCACTAATGGGTTAATAACTTGTAGACTCAGTGTGCCTCCCGTAGAATTGGCTTGTTTCTACATTTTAACAGATGAAAGACAATTTTTCAATCCTTGCTTGCCAGATGCCATCGTTACATCCAAGCAAGGACAAACTGTGAAGATTGTCTACTGGTAATTGAAGCAACACTGTCCCATTGAGATCTTTCTTTGTGAAAGAAAAAGTTTGATACATTCAAAGACAACTGGAAGTCTCTACAAAGACTTGTTGCCTTCTAGTGGGAGTCAAGATTCTCGTGTTTTCACTCAATGTCTCAGCATTCTCAACAAATAAACACGATTAAATAAAAAGCAAGCTGACAAGTGATTCAACCCTTTGCACATTACAGAGGTCTACAGTTCGGTGCTCTGAAAAGGGCAGTGCCTACTGGCATAAAACTGTGTGTAAGTATAGCAGAATATTAAGGGGAGATCACATTTTTGTCCTGATACAGCTTATTCACATAAACATACAGCAAAGTGGTTTATCTTATTGAGAAGTTATCTCCTTTTTATCACACCTTAGTACATCTCCCCTGCAGTCTAGAACTAAAGCGCTCCCATAGAATAGCATAGGAACTGGAGAGTTTAAAACACTGGAGAAGTTATCACCTCTTTATCACACTTTAGTACATCTCCCCTGTAGTCTATAACTAAATCTCTCCCATAGAATAACATAGGAACTGGAGAGTTTATCTCACTGGAGAAGTTATCTCATCTTTATCACACCTTAGTACATCTTCCCTGTAGTCTATAACTAAATCTCTCCCATAGAATAACATAGGAACTGGAGAGTTTATCACAATGGAGATGTTATCTCCTCTTTATCACACCTTAGTACATCACTCCTGTAGTCTATAACTAAAGCTCTCCCATAGAATAACATAGGAACTGGAGAGTTTATCTCACTGGAGAAGTTATCTCATATTTATCACACCTTAGTACATCTCCCCCTGTAGTCAATAACTAAATCTCTCCCATAGAGTAACATAGGAACTGGAGAGTTTATCTCACTGGAGAAGTTATATCATCTTTATCACACCTTAGTACATCTCCCCTGTAGTCTATAACTAAAGCTCTCCCATAGAATAACATAGGAACTGGAGAGTTTATCTCACTGGAGAAGTTATCTCCTCTTTATCACACCTTAGTACATCTCCCCTGTAGTCTATAACTAAAGATCTCCCATAGAATAGCATAGGAACTGGAGAGTTTATCTCACTGGAGAAGTTATCTCATCTTTATCACACCTTAGTACATCTCCCCCTGTAGTCTATAACTAAATCTCTCCTATAGAATAACATGGGAACTGGAGAGTTTATCACACAGGAGAAGTTATCTCCTCTTTATCACACCTTAGTACATCTCCCCTGTAGTCTATAACTAAATCTCTCCCATAGAATAACATGGGAACTGGAGAGTTTATCACACAGGAGAAGTTATGTCCTCTTTATCACACCTTAGTACATCTCCCCTGTAGTCTATAACTAAATCTCTCCCATAAAATAACATAGGAACTGGAGAGTTTATCTCACTGGAGAAGTTATCACCTTTTTATCACACCTTAGCACATCTCCCCCTGTAGTCTATAACTAAATCTCTCCCATAGAATAACATGCGAACTGGAGAGTTTATCACACAGGAGAAGTTATCTCATCTTTATCACACCTTAGTACATCTCCCCTGTAGTCTATAACTAAATCTCCCATAGAATAACATAGGAACTGGAGAGTTTATCTCACTGGAGAAGTGATCTCCTCTTTATCACACCTTAGTACATCTCTCCTGTAGTCTATAACTAAAGCTCTCCCATAGAACAACATTGGAACTGGAGAGTTTATCTCACTTGAGAAGTTATCGCCTCTTTAACACACCTTAGTACATCTCCCCCCCGTAGTCTATAACTAAAGAGCTCCCCAGTGGCGTAACTAGAAGCCACCGGGCCATGGTGCAGAAATTGCTGCCGCCCCCCCCCCCCCATCTTCATGTTGCCCCATGTACATTTCCTACCTCCATCTCCAGCGCGGTTCTCAGTTATGCAGAGCGCTGGGAGATGATGTAATCTCTCAGCGCTCTACATTACTAGAGTGCCGGGAGATCAGCTGACCTGCTGTGGGCAGGGCTGTGGGCGAGTGGCGATGGGTTTGCAGGGGGGGGCCGGGCCTCTTGGAGTGACGGGCCCGGTTGCAGGTGCGACTCCTGCAACCCCTATTGTTACGCCACTGGATCTCCCATAGAATAACATAGGAACTGGAGAGTTTATCTCACTGGAGACGTTATCGCCTCTTTAACACACCTTAATGTATCACCCACCTTGAGTAATTCGGGGACAAACCATCTGTACCACAGGGGTCAAATAGAAATTCTATTTTTTATAAATTGACCTATTAGCCCCTTAAATGATAGTGAGGTCTCCCTACACATTGAGAAGCAAGGCCTTGGAGACCTGCCAAGAATTCACAGGATAATAAAGTCCCTTTTACATGAATAATAATATTAGGGAATTTGTATTTCTTCTCTATGGAGCAATTAATTTCCCCCAAAACTGTTCCACTTTTCTTTTGTTTCCCGTAGCTGATTGATCGTTGTTTAAAAAAAAAAGAAGGGGCTGACGGCGCAGGCGCGCAGACTACACTAACCTGGCCGTCAGTCTCGGAAGATTAAGGTTTTCTATAGAATCTTGTCGTTCTGAAAGGTAATAAAACTATTATTAAGCTAGTCACCACCTGCCTAATTATTGCAGGCCGACTTTTCCGATGGTGGTAGTCCCGCTTTAAAACTGTACCTAGTAAAAAAAAAATTAATTAATTGCGCCCTGTGCAATCTTTCAAACCTTTATGGTTTGAGAGGGATCAGCTTAAAAAGTTCCCTCATCACTCCCCTTGCACTTACGTCAGCTTTCTATCTTATATAAGGAGATCAGAGCCGAAATCACGCTGGTTAGAAAGAAATATTTCATTTGAATGGCGTACAACGTATTCCTGGTTTGCAAGCACACGTTGTAGACCATTCAAATGAAGCATTTCTTTCTAACTAGCTCAATTTTGGCTCTGCTGAAGAGCCGCAGGACGGTGTGCGCTAGTTAGAAAGAAATACTGCATTTGAATGGCGTACAACGTGTGCCTGGTTTGCAAGCACACGTTGTAGACCTTTCAAATGAAGTATTTCTTTCTAACTAGCGCAATTTCGGCTCTGCTGAAGAGCTGTAGGACAGTCTGTGGACCGGGATCTCCTTCTGTAAGCTAGACAGTGACGTCAGTGCAAGGGGAGGGAAGGGGTGAACTTTGTATGCTGATATCACTCAAACCATTAAGGTCTGAGAGATCGGACAGGGCGCAATTTATTTTCTTACTGGGTGCCTTATTAAATGTCATTAAATCAACATATAACTATCACTTTAAACCCTTGAAGCAATGCGTTGGGTACCCCTCTGTCACTCAAAGGGTTAAAAACCCCTTTTAGATCAATGGGTAATTTGCAATTTTTAGTTCTATGGTGCAGACAGTTCATTCCAGAATTGATTCTCTTGGACTCCTTTTTCTTGTGTAAATGATGTGTCCAACGAGAGACCACGTGAATTAAAAGCCGTAATGAATCTCTGAAACATAAAACATACAATTTATTATCAGCTATTTCTGTCTGCGTGTCTTATAATAAAACAGAACCGTATAGGCTATATTTATGTAAATTTATGCACAGATATGAATTCCAAGAGAAACGTAGGATTTGAGGGGATTTTTTTTAACCCTGTAAGTGACAGAGTGGTACGGAATGCATTGCAAAGCAATGCATTCCGTACCACTCTGGCACTCGAAGGGTTAAAGAAAAAAATCCACATGCATCTAATTGCTGCCACTTTTAACTTACTTGAGACTACACCATGTACCCTAAAACCAAACACCTAAACTCTTTGGATGGTTCGTAATACAATGGATACCTCACTAGCAACAAGGGCTGGACTTCCCGTTAGGCAGAATAGGTAACTGCCTACAACTCCAAATATCGAAGGGCGGCTCAGCTTTGCTGGCCACCCCTACTTTATGAGTTGTGGGTGTGGATAGTGCAGTCTCATTGCATATGCACCAATCTGTATGCCCTTTAGTGTTTTTTTAACCCCTTGCATGCCAGCAACCAAGGTTTTAAAGTTGTTTTTTTTGTGTTTGTATATTATAGGTAAAGGGTATTTTCTGTGACAAGGAAAAGTTAATGGAATTGTGGGTGGGGTCATGTGAGAAGCAGGGGTGTGTCCATGGGCGGAGCTAAGGGTGCCTAGGTTGCCTTGCATATGGGCTCCTGAGATGTAAATCCGGAACTGTCACCCTGAAACTAGATAATTAAAAGCTGCATGCACTAGCTATTTGAGAACGAGAAATGAACCTTTAGTTGTTGCTGGCATAGTCTGGCACTTTACCCTAATTAGTTTATGTGCTGAGCCAATATTACCCTGCACTGTGCTATGAATGAATATAGACAGAATCCTCACAGTGGGGGCGTGTCTAATAGCACAGCAAGAGGTACATTTGGCCGTGAACATAATTAATATCATACTGTGCATGGAATTAGCACCAAGTACCACACTGTGCTGTCAGAATATAAAGGTTAATTTCTCAAAAACAGATTTATCTTACAGAAAAATGGCAGATATTAAGGAGGAGATGTAGAAAACTGGAGTTATAAAGAAATTGTCTGTAAAAGTGTCTCAAAGCATCATGAGGATATGTATAAACATTTAGCAGCATTTTCTGTAAGTGATAACTGCGGTTAGTTGTCTTTTTGAAAAGCGGAGTAGAAATGGTCTTTGCCAAATAAGAATTGTGTCCCAATAGGAGATGTATTAAAGCGGAACTATCACCTATAACCAAAGTTTTACCATGATTTTTAATGTTTAATCCGAATTTAGTGCTGTGTGTGTGTGTTCTTCAAGTTGCCTGGTAGTGGAAATATTTGCCCTGCAAAATTGGGCACTTCCACGTTCTACGGTACCCTGTACCATCTCAGGACTTCCCAGCTGCCCCAGGGAGAGTGTTCACACTGCCCAAGCTGGATTTCTGTGATGTGGGGTTACAGCAAACTCCGTTTACAATGCTACTGAGGTTGCAACCTGAAATACAACTATATACAACCTCAGTAGCATTGTACACAGAGTTTGCTGTAACGCTACATCACAGAAATCCAGCTTTGAAGGGGAGCGTGAACGCGATCCCTGGGGCAGCTGGGAAGTCCTGAGACATCATGGAGTCCCGCAGAACGCGGAAGTGCCCAATATTGCAGGGCAAATATCTCCACTACCAGGCGACTTGAAGAACACACACACAGCACTAAAAAGTTCAGTTTTAAAAGTTTTCTTAGTGTATACTTAAGAATTGTCGTTAAAATTCACAACGCTTGGTCATATTTATAAAGGAGTAAAGTCACATTTATAAATATGTCTATCTGAGAATATTTAAACAGTCATATTTAATCTCTAGTGTACAAGATACAAATTAAAAGTAATAAAACAAAAACATGATATATTACAATACAATGTGAAAATAAATTATATCACACAAAGTTATATTATATTTAGACAATCATATAAGCTGAATGCTATGATCTATTTTAATAAACACATAAAATAAATTGTGATGTATAACAATACTAAGTGAATATTAATTTGTAATAAATAATTGTAATTATTTACAATCATGCAAGTCTTGATTCAAACCCCAATGTTAAATTTTCTTGATAATGTGCACAAAGAACATACATGAAAAAAAAAAAAATCACATATCATAACCTGTGTTTATAATTTTTCAAAGCTGAATAGAAAAGTCTACAATTATTATAATCCAGTTGATCTTCGGAACAAATAGTAATTCCTATTTTGCTTTATTCTGCAAATAGATTAAATTTCCCACTGGAATATTCAACGTAACTTATCAGACGTATTTATAAAAAACACTCACTGCGGTTGGATGGCAGTCAGACAAGTTTACACCATACAGCTTATGCAGGATTTTTTTTAACCCTTTAAGGACTGGGAAAATCTGAGGTCGTTTTTACTTAAAGACCGGAGCAATTCTGACCTTTTTGACTATGTCTTTGTTCAACAGTGTTTTCCCTCTAAGTCTTTTATTCCAACCCCATAAGTTATATACTGTTTTTAAGCACAAATAGGGCTTTCTTTTGATACCCTACTTACTTGGATACCCCACCATTTACTTTATTAAAATTTTAAAAAGGTAAAAAAAAGTAAAAAGAAACACCATTTTTGTTTTTTCTCTTGGGATCAATTGGGCACAAAGGGTTCAATTTTTATGGAAACTGCATGAAAGGTATGACCGGTCAGTCATACCTACAAAATGCGTAGTTTAAAGTGGCCACTGTCCCCCCTGGGTGAAAATCCCCATGTCCCTTTTTCCCACCCTATTTTCCCACTTTTTTATCTATGACATTTGGCAGTGTGTATAAGTGTATTACATGACTCCACAACAATCACACTCCCAGTTTTGTTTATTGAGATGTTTTTTTTTTTTTTTTTAAATAAAATATTTTTTTTTGGAAAAAAAAAAAGTTTGTTGTGTTTTTTTTTTTTTTTTTAAAGTGAATCATTGCAGTTCAGAAATTGACCTGCATTTAGCCAGCCTCCAGCACCAGCAATGAAGGGGTTAATACCCCCAGCTGCTGTATTTTCTTTTTCCACTAGGTGTCTCCTCTCTGCTTCTCTCTCCCTTACTTTGATAGCAAGGGAAACAGAGGCAGAGGAGAGACATAGAGGCAGTATGCTTTTGCGTACTGCCACTATCACTCAGAATGCTGATATATGTGATCGCTGCTACGGCAATTACATGATACGGCACAAGCAAGAAGGGCTGAGACTGAACGCCCTGGTCTCGGAGCGTTCAGTCTCAGCCTGGAATTAATGATAGCAGCGCGCACGGAGGCACGCTGCTATCATTTAAGCCATGAAGGTCCAGGACCGTCATGGGTCCTTAAGGGTATAACAACCCATGACGGTCCAGGACCATCATGGGTCTTTAAGGGGTTAAAGGGCTGCTCACACTCAGCCACAACCAGCAATATGCAGCAGTAGTAATCAAAATCTTCTATAAATTATCCCAACGATCCAGGTATAACGATACAAGTGTAACAGTACTCACAATTATGATCCTGCCTGGGAAGTTGGATTAACTCTCCCAGGACTGAAACAACATATGAGGGTATTTCAAACCTCCCACACTAGGTAATCTCTCGTTATCCGGTCCGTGTAGTCCAATAGGTATATCGAGTGACCCCTTTATTTCAGAGTATAGCAACTGTCATCTGTCTGAGGATATTCTGAGAAAATTTGCACTTGTGAATATATTGTCACACACATAGCTGTCACTATATACTTCCGTTAAGAACAGGTTACACCTGGCGTTAAGATTTAATCTTTAAAACGGCCTTTATTTTTGGCGCAATTAGTGAATTTCTTTATAAATAGATTAGGATGCAATTCTTACTTGGCCAAGACCATTTCTGCTCCACTTTTCACAAAAAGTCAACTAACTGGCGTTAGCACTTACATAAAATGTCGTTAGATGTTTATACCTATACTATGTCGCTTCAAGACACTTTTACAGACACTTTCTTTATAACGCCAGTTTTATACATCTCCCCCAATGTATTTATAAAGAAATTCGCTAATTGCACCAAAATTTAAGGCAGTTTTAGGGATTAAATCTTAACGTCTGGTATAACGTGTCCTTAACAGAAGTATATAATACCGCTGTGTGTGTGAAAAACCTATTTGCAAGTGCGGATTTTCTCAGAATATTCTCAGACAGACATATTTATAAATGTGACTTTACTTCTTTATAAATATAACCAGGAGTTGTGAATTTTAGCAAGAATTCTATAGTATACACCAAGAAGGATTTTTATACATCTTCCACTAAGTCTCTGTAAAACAAACGTAACGTGTCTTACGGTAACAGAAGGAGCAGAGAAACGCAGGCTATGAAAAGCGTTAGGTTTATTGAGGCCTTGTAAACCAGGGTGATTCTGCGCCGCAGGGCAAGATTTCCCAATAGACAAAGCAGGCAACTACCTAGAGCTCCAAATTTTGAGGGGC
Organism: Rhinophrynus dorsalis; assembly: GCA_037306005.1. Taxonomy (NCBI): domain Eukaryota; kingdom Metazoa; phylum Chordata; class Amphibia; order Anura; family Rhinophrynidae; genus Rhinophrynus; species Rhinophrynus dorsalis. Next base: position 489,695,886 of record CM074722.1, on the reverse strand, counting down.
GGTGCCTTAGCTGTGCTAGCCACACCCATATTCTGAATGGTGGGTGTGGCCAGAGCAGCCACAATGTCCCTGCATGCTTTTTTCCAATTTAAAGACAATTATTTAACTAATTAGATGCTAGAGAGATGATCTCTTTAGCAACCAAGGGTTAAAGCTTTTTTTCCATTCTTGTGTTATAGACCCAGGGTATTTTGTGCTCCAGGAAACAGTGGCTGGACTCTGAGTGGGGTCATGTGAGTAAAAGGAGTGTGGCCACGGACAAAGCTAAGGGTGCCTAAAGTGCCTTGTCTAGAAGCACCTGGGATGTAAAACCAACCCTGTTACAATCACACCTGTTTTACTTCCATGAGCTGTTCTGAGTGTCCCCAGTGATCCAATCACAGGAGTGGGCATGTCAGATGGATGGCCACTGTTGACATCAGTGATAGATGATTGGTTGATACTCATGCATGTGGGCCTGACATTTGTTGGATGAGCAATGTCCAAATTGCAAGCTGCTTTGGGCTCTTTTCTGAGCCGGTGACATCCGCCAGTTCTAACAGCCCGAGGTTAACTCTTTGAGTGCCAGGCGGGAATCCAACACAATGCGTTGGATACCCCTCTGGCACTCAGAAGGTTAAGGCTATTTTGAGAACAGTGGTGGAGATCTATAAAAGTGGAGTTAATCGAAAAGGAGCTTTAAAATGGCTGTAAGATCGTCTCCGGTAGGTATAAAAGTATTAACGACAGTTTAGGATCACGTAAAGCTGTGTAGTACGTTTGTATAAAAAGACTAGCTCTGTTCCTACTTCCGGCAGACAGTGCTGACCTGATCTATAACATAGTCTGAGCTTCTATCCAGCCTCCTCCAGTGAAGGAGGCTTCTGTCTGTAAGCTGGAGCGCTCTCATTGGCCAGAAATCGATCTCTGCCAATGAGTTCACTCCAGCTTAGAGACAGCCTCCGTCATTGGAGGAGGCTGGATAGAAGCTCAGACTACGGTATAGATCAAGTCAGCACTGTCTGACGGAAGTAGGAACAGAGCTACATTTAATCTTTTAATTTCTCTAAACATGAGTATTTTTTTTTTTTAAAAAGGATACACTTTCCATTGTTTATCATTTATAAGGAAACGATTTAGGCAAAGTTGTGAAGGGGGTAAACATCCATTTTAACAACTGTCTATGTGTCTTGTCAATATCAGTAAATGTACCTTTAAGGAGATATTCATACTTAGTACCATATGTTTTGCTAATGGATGTTAATTGCAGGTCCATATGCTACTTAAGCTTTTCAGTGGCATTTCATATGCTAACAAATTATTTTCAGGGATGTTTCATATGCTAACTAAGCTCGGTGCTGCACCAGGATACTTTCACTGTTACTTTATCCTAGAAATAAAAGTGTCTATATATCCTAAAGTAGACATCTGCAGGGCTTTTGGGTAATCTGAGCCATAGGCAGTTTTGAATGAAAGATGATAGGTCCACTTTAAAGCGGAACTACCATGTCACAAAATGTTTAGCTTAACTAAGTCCCCTTCTAGCGACTAGCTGCTTAGTAGCGCTAGTCGCCAGAATTATTACCTGATTTAATAGATACATGCTTTATTCCCCAGCTGTCAGTAGCACGGAGCGCGGACATCTTGCCACAATGACGTCTGCGCGCCTGCGCTATCAGTCCCAGCCAGGTCTAGGAGGCGTTGCTAGGAGCCGGCCGGCTCCGGCTGGGACTAACAGCACAGGCGAGTGGACGTCATTGTGGCAAGATGTCCGTGCTCCGTGCTACTGACAGCTGGGGAATCAAGTATATATCTATTAAATCAGGTAATAATTCTGGTGACTAGCACTAATAATAATAATCCTTTATTTATATAGTGCACACAGATTCCGCAGCGCTTTACACTCATATTGGTTCCTGTCCCCATTGGGGCTCACAATCTAAATTCACCTATCAGTATGTTTTTGGAGTGTGGGAGGAAACCAGAGTACCCGGAGGAAACCCACACAAACACGGTGAGAACATACAAACTCGTTGCAGATGCTGTCCTTGGTGGGATTTGAACCCAGGACCCCAGCGCTGCAAGGCAACAGTGCTAACCACTGTGCTGCCACTACTGAGCAGTTAGTCATCAGAAGGGGACTTAGTTAAGCTAAACATTTGGTGACATGGTAGTTCTGCTTTAAGCCTTTCAGTGCCAGAGAGGTACTCAACGCATTGCTCTGAAATGTGTTGCGTACCCCTCTGGCACTGAAATTGTTAAAAGAACAATTTCAATCAGTCGGATGTTGGGGGGATATCTGTATGTCCACTATATTGCTGTCTGCATAAGGCCCTAGTCCGTTGGGAGGGCCTAGTCCATTGCAGTCAGCAAACACTTGAATGTTGACAAGAACAAAGAAGTACGTGGATTTAGACACATTTACAGAAAAATATCAATTAGGCCAGATTATTTCAAACTCTAAACCTCAAAGAAATGAGGGTTTCTAAAGTCTCTTTGCAAGTTCTCTACGTGAGGTTCACCATTCACCAAAAAAAACAGCTTGTGTTGGAGTGCTATAAATTTAAAAAAAACACACATTAGTGCTCCACACTACAGAGACTTTGAATGTTAATCCTCATTATTGAGTTAATCCTCTTTTACAGGGGAAATGTGATGCGTAAGTGGACCACATACTGAGAGGAGTGTGATTGCAAGCAAACGGATTTGACGACTCGCATCCAGCAAGACCTGTTAGAGACACAAAACATTTCCTATCTCACCATAACATGACAGCTAAATATATCAATGAAAACCCACCCGCACCCTCCTGTTTGCTCATTTAAATATTTCATTATTCGCAGCACAAGCTGGGAGTAACCATAAATGATATGACCAAATCGCCATCCTAATGTGGAACGTTACTGAAAAACACACACACTGTGGTGTTACACTGGTTCCTGTACAGTTCCACACTATGAAAATATAAGAAGTGTCCCACATCAGAATGGCCATCTGGTCAACTATATCACTTTAAGCTGCTCTCAATAATTGCTTGAGTCATTTTTTTTATTGTCTATAGGTACTTTTTTAGGGTGACCACATGTCCCTGATTGGCAGGGACAGTGCCGGAATTTATATGTGTGTCCCATGTCCCCAGCAGCCCCCTCCAGGGACAATACAAAGTCCCGGAATAAAGAATCTAAACACTAAATAGATGATTTTGCAAGACCTTTCCAAATCACCTACATGCATGTTACCATTTTTTATTATTTCAAGTAATAATTTATGAGATATTTACCTTTGTAAGTTTAGGTAAATTAACTATTGCTGACCAACAGGGAGTGGGAGGTGGGAGGGAGAGCAGTGTGGAATATTATCATTTGGATGGCAGGGAGGAAAAGGAGGGAGGGAGAACATAGTGAACTGTCAGTATCTGTCAGTGGCAGCTAAAAGCAGGTGGCAAGCAGATCAGTGTTGAATGTTAGTACCTGGCAGGAGTAAGAGGCAGGTGGCAAGCAGATCAGTGTGGAATGTTAGTACCTGGCAGAAGTAAGAGGCAGGTGGCAGGCAGATCAGTGTGGAATGTTAGTACGTGGGAGGAGTAAGAGGCAGGTGGCAGGCAGATCAGTGTGGAGTGTTAGTACCTGGCAGGAGTAAGAGGCAGGTGGCAGGCAGATCAGTGTGGAATGTTAGTACGTGGGAGGAGTAAGAGGCAGGTGGCAGGCAGATCAGTGTAGAATGTTAGTACCTGGAAGGAGTAAGAGGCAGGTGGCTGGCAGATCAGTGTGGAATGTTAGTACCTGGCAGGAGTAAGAAGCAGGTGGCAGGGAGCGCAGTGTGAAATGTTAGTACCTAACTGGCAAGGAGGAGAAAGAAAGAGTAGTGGGAACTCTTAGTATCTGGTTAATAAAGAGTGGCAGGTTGGAGGGAGAGCAGTGTGGAATGTTAGCATTTGGCTGGCAGGAATGGCAGGTGGAAGAGAGAGTAGTATGGAATGTTAGCATCTGGCTGGCAGGATGTGGCAGGTGGGGGAGAGCAGTGTGCTTTGCAATGCATTGCATACCCCTCTGGCACTCAAAGGGTTAAGGAGTTTCAAATGTATGGGAAAACCAAAATAATGTGACTCTACTAGTGTTGAGCGAGCATGCTCGGCCGATGCTCGGATCGGCTCGAGCATCGCTCTGCTCGGCACATGGCGGTACTCGTACGAGTACCGCATGTGCTCGCCCGCCATGTTCGGGTCTCCTCCCCGCACGTTTTGCGGCTGCTGCGCAGCCAATAAACGTGCAGGGAGGCTCTGACATCGGTGTAATGCCAGCAGCCATGTTGGCTGCTGGCATTACACTGATTGGCTGGCCAGAACCCGTGGTCGGGTGCTGTATAGCACCTGACCATCGAGTTCGGCTCAGTCTGAGCCAGGGAGAGCTGAGGATAGGAAGGGAAAGGCAGTGTAGGGAGGAAAAAAAAAAAATTGTGAAAAAAAAGAACCAAAAGTCCTTTTTAGGACTACTGTGTGTGGGGGCAGCAGGTTATTTTGTGTGGGGGGAAAAAAAAAAAAAAAAAAAAAAAAAAAATATTCTGTTTAGTGTGAAAAGTTGCAGATTAGAGCACATTCTGTTTAGTGTGCACAGTTGCAGATTAGAGCACATTCTGTTTAGTGTGCAAAGTTGCAGATTAGAGCACATTCTGTTTAGTGTGCAAAGTTGCAGATTAGAGCACATTCTGTTTAGTGTGCAAAGTTGCAGATTAGAGCACATTCTGTTAAGTCTTCAAACTAAAATATCAAAGTCACATATTCCATTCAGTGTGCGTCGCCGCAGTTTAGCAGCACATTCTGTGTACTGTGCAGAGTTGCAGAATAGGAAGAAATACTGTTAAGTTTTCAAACTCAAATATTAAAGTCACATATTCCATTCAGTGTGCTTCGCCGCAGTTTAGCAGCACATTCTGTGTACTCTGCAGAGTTGCAGAATAGTAAGAAATAGTGTTAAGTTTTCAAACTCAAATATCAAAGTCACATATTCCATTCAGTGTGTATCACCGCCGTTTAGCAGCCTATTCTGTGTACTCTGCACAGTTGCAGAATAGTAAGAAATACTGTTAAGTTTTCAAACTCAAATATCAAAGTCACATATTCCATTCAGTGTGTATCACCGCCGTTTAGCAGCCTATTCTGTGTACTCTGAACAGTTGCAGAATAGTAAGAAATACTGTTAAGTTTTCAAACTCAAATATTAAAGTCACATATTCCATTCAGTGTGTTTCACCGCCGTTTAGCAGCCTATTCTGTGTACTCTGCACAGTTGCAGAATAGTAAGAAATACTGTTAAGTTTTCAAACTCAAATATTAAAGTCACATATTCCATTCAGTGTGTTTCACCGCCGTTTAGCAGCCTATTCTGTGTACTCTGTACAGTTGCAGAATAATAAGAAATACTGTTAAGTTTTCAAACTCAAATATTAAAGTCACATATTCCATTCAGTGTGTATCACCGCCGTTTAGCAGCCTATTCTGTGTACTCTGCAGAGTTGCAGAATAGTAAGAAATACTGTTAAGTTTTCAAACTCAAATATCAAAGTCACATATTCCATTCAGTGTGTATCACCGCCGTTTAGCAGCCTATTCTGTGTACTCTGAACAGTTGCAGAATAGTAAGAAATACTGTTAAGTTTTCAAACTCAAATATTAAAGTCACATATTCCATTCAGTGTGTTTCACCGCCGTTTAGCAGCCTATTCTGTGTACTCTGCAGAGTTGCAGAATAGTAAGAAATACTGTTAAGTTTTCAAACTCAAATATTAAAGTCACATATTCCATTCAGTGTGTTTCACCGCCGTTTAGCAGCCTATTCTGTGTACTCTGCACAGTTGCAGAATAGTAAGAAATACTGTTAAGTTTTCAAACTCAAATATTAAAGTCACATATTCCATTCAGTGTGTTTCACCGCCGTTTAGCAGCCTATTCTGTGTACTCTGCACAGTTGCAGAATAGTAAGAAATACTGTTAAGTTTTCAAACTCAAATATTAAAGTCACATATTCCATTCAGTGTGTTTCACCGCCGTTTAGCAGCCTATTCTGTGTACTCTGTACAGTTGCAGAATAATAAGAAATACTGTTAAGTTTTCAAACTCAAATATTAAAGTCACATATTCCATTCAGTGTGTATCACCGCCGTTTAGCAGCCTATTCTGTGTACTCTGCAGAGTTGCAGAATAGTAAGAAATACTGTTAAGTTTTCAAACTCAAATATTAAAGTCACATATTCCATTCAGTGTGTTTCACCGCCGTTTAGCAGCCTATTCTGTGTACTCTGCACAGTTGCAGAATAGTAAGAAATACTGTTAAGTTTTCAAACTCAAATATTAAAGTCACATATTCCATTCAGTGTGTTTCACCGCCGTTTAGCAGCCTATTCTGTGTACTCTGAACAGTTGCAGAATAGTAAGAAATACTGTTAAGTTTTCAAACTCAAATATCAAAGTCACATATTCCATTCAGTGTGTATCACCGCCGTTTAGCAGCCTATTCTGTGTACTCTGAACAGTTGCAGAATAGTAAGAAATACTGTTAAGTTTTCAAACTCAAATATTAAAGTCACATATTCCATTCAGTGTGTATCACCGCCGTTTAGCAGCCTATTCTGTGTACTCTGCAGAGTTGCAGAATAGTAAGAAATACTGTTAAGTTTTCAAACTCAAATATTAAAGTCACATATTCCATTCAGTGTTTTTCACCGCCGTTTAGCAGCCTATTCTGTGTACTCTGCACAGTTGCAGAATAGTAAGAAATACTGTTAAGTTTTCAAACTCAAATATCAAAGTCACATATTCCATTCAGTGTGTATCACCGCCGTTTAGCAGCCTATTCTGTGTACTCTGAACAGTTGCAGAATAGTAAGAAATACTGTTAAGTTTTCAAACTCAAATATTAAAGTCACATATTCCATTCAGTGTGTTTCACCGCCGTTTAGCAGCCTATTCTGTGTACTCTGCAGAGTTGCAGAATAGTAAGAAATACTGTTAAGTTTTCAAACTCAAATATTAAAGTCACATATTCTGTGTAAGATGAAGAAGGCGGGTAAAAAGGGACGGGGAAGTGGACGTGATCCTGAAAGTTCAGGGCGCGGGTCAGGACGCGGAGAAACTGTGCCTGGTGCCAGAGCACAAGAAAGAAAGACATCCACCATACCTAGCTTCATGTCTAATTTTACAGGGCGTCGCAGGACATCACTGCGAACAGGTGGTCGGTTGGATGACAGCTGATACTGCTTCCAGTCGGTTAAGCACCACCCTGTCTTCCACCAAGTCCACTCTCAGTAGCCAAGAGTCTGGTCAACATAATCCTCACTCTGATCATCCTTCCTCCCACCATACACGGTCTGGTCAAAGAAGTGATCCCACACTGGGATATAGTGAGGAGCTCGTCTCATCACCAATCCTTCATTTGACCCTCTCTCCAAGCACGCTTGCAGAGGAACATGACATCTTGTGCCCTGATTCACAACCTCTAGAGGCTACCCAATCACAAGAAGATGACAGATGTGAACGGCATTTAAGGTCAAAGGAAGTAGTGGATGATGATGATGATGAGACACAGTTGCCATTAAATCAACCACTATTTCCGTCTCAAGACCTTGTTGAGGAGAATGTTATACAGTTGTCAATGACTGAGTATGTGGTGGGATCAAGACTTGAGGAGGATGATCAGAGTGAGGAAGTGGAGGAGGACTTGGTGGACGATGAGGTGACTGACCCCACCTGGGAAGGTGTAGAGCCGAGCGATGTCAGCAGTCCTGAGGGTGAGCCATCTGCAGCACCGCAACAGGATGGAAGAGGCAGTGGTGTGGCTACAGAAAGAAGGCGGACCGCACCAAACCGGCCCGCAAATGTTCCACGGAGCACCCCCTTGCGTAAATCTACCTTGCCAAGGGGTAGGTGTTCCGCGGTATGGCGTTTTTTTAAGGAAAGTGCGGACGACAAAAGAATTGTAGTTTGCAACCTGTGCCACACCAGAATGAGCCGAGGCATGAACACTAGAAACCTCACCACCACCAGCATGATCCGACACATGGCATCCAAGCACCGTAGTAAGTGGGAGGAACGCCTGGATCGCCCATCTGTGTCTGCAGGCCACACCACTGCCTCCTCTTCCCCTGTTTTCGGTGCCGGCCAATCGCCTGTCGAAGGCGCAGGCCCGCATACCTCCCGCCCTGCACCTGTACCATCTGAAGCACCATCAGCGACCACATCCACTTCCCTGTCCCAGCACAGCGTCCAAATGTCGTTACCCCAGGCATTTGAGCGCAAGAGAAAGTACCCAGCCACCCACCCACAGGCCATAGCACTAACCTCACACCTTTCAAAATTACTGGCCATCGAAATGCTGCCATTTAGGCTTGTGGACACTGAGTCCTTCCGCAGCCTGATGGCAGCAGCTGTCCCTCGGTACGCGGTCCCCAGCCGCCACTACTTTTCCCGGTGTGCCATCCCCGCATTACACCACCATGTGTCCCGTAACATCACCCGTGCCCTGACCAACGCAGTTACTGGGAAGGTCCACTTAACGACTGACACATGGACAAGTGCTTGTGGCCAGGGACGCTACATTTCCCTGACGGCACACTGGGTGAATGTCGTGGAGGCTGGGAGCGACTCGGACCCTGGGATGGCACGGGTGCTACCCACGCCGAGGATTGCGGGCCCTACCTCCATCAGGGTTTCCACCAGCACCTACGTTATTGGCTCCTCCTCCTCCGTTTCCACCTCCGAATTCTCTACACACAGCGCCACTCCCCCATCAGCCAGTAGCTGGAAGCAGTGTAGCACTGCAGTGGGGAAGCGTCAACAGGCCATGCTGAAGCTGATCTGCCTTGGGGACAAACAGCACACGGCCTCAGAGCTGTTGCAGGGGATTAGTCACCAGACCGAGCAGTGGCTCTCGCCACTCAACCTGCAACCAGGCATGGTTGTGTGTGATAATGGGCGTAACTTGGTGGCGGCTTTGGAGCTCGGCAAGCTCACACACGTACCATGCCTAGCGCATGTATTTAATTTAGTGGTGCAGCGATTTCTAAAAACCTACCCCAATGTGCATGATCTCTTGACCAATGTGCGCCGCGTGTGTGCACATTTCCGTAAGTCATCAACAGCTTCAGCCGGCCTGTTGAAGCTGCAGCAGCGCTTACAATTGCCAGCTCACCGGCTGCTGTGTGACGTGAGCACGCGCTGGAACTCCACCTTCCACATGTTGGCCCGGCTTTGTGAGCAGCAGAGGGCAGTAGTGGAGTACCAGCTGTTACACGGTCGTCGCCTCTCCGTTCAACTTCCTGTAATCAGAAGTGAGGAGTGGGAATGGATGTCAGACCTCTGCGAGGTTTTACGCAATTTTGAGGAATCGACACAGATGGTGAGCGGCGATAACTCTATTATCAGTGTAACCATCCCACTTCTGTGTCTACTGAAACGCTCGCTGCTCACAATTAAAACCGACGCTTTGCATGTGGAAGAGGTGGAAATGGGGGAGGAAGAGCTTACACAAGGTGATAGCCAGAGCACCCTCACTTCGTCTTCTCAGCGACAATTGGAGGAGGCGGAGGAGGAGGAGGAGGAGGAGGAGGAAGACACGGTTGCCTCCGCTACAGAGGGTAGCCATGGAACTTTAGTTCCATCTCTTCAGCGTGGGTGGGCAGAAGAGGAGGAAGAGGATGAGGAGATTGAGAGTCATCCTCCTGGTGAGGACAGCGAAATCTTGACTGTTGGTACTCTGGCACACATGGCTGACTTTATGTTAGGCTGCCTTTCCCGTGACCCACGCGTTATACGCATTTTAAACAACACGGATTACTGGGTGTTCACCCTTCTGGACCCCCGCTACAAAGAGAATTTCTCATCTCTCATTCCTCCGGTGGAGAGGACAAGCAAAATGGTGCAATACCAGAAGGTTCTTGTCGAAAAATTGCTCCAAAATTTTCCATCTGACAACGCTGGCGGCAGAGTACGTGCTACCTTGGCCAACCGAGAAGGGGAGAAAAGGGGAGCACACAGCAGTTCCGAGAAAGGCAGGGCAACACTCTCCAAGGCGTGGGACACCTTCATGACACCCCGCCAGCACCCTCACCCTGATGCGCAGCCTAGTGTCACAAGGAGGGAAAAGTTTTGGAAGATGGTGAAGGAGTACGTAGCAGACCGTGTCAGCGTCCTCAATGATCCCTCTGTGCCTTACAACTACTGGGTGTCCAAGCTGGACACGTGGTATGAACTGGCACTATACGCCTTGGAGGTGCTGGCCTGCCCTGCCACCAGCGTTCTGTCTGAGCGGGTATTTAGTGCTGCTGGTGGCATCATAACAGATAAGCGTATCCGCCTTTCCACCGACAATGCTGATAGGTTGACACTTATAAAAATGAACAAGGCCTGGATTTCCCCTGACTTCTCCACTCCACTGGAGGAAAGCCCCGGGGGAACATAAACTCACTTTATATATGTTATTTACAATGATGGGAATACTCTGTATTCCCATTCACCCCTTCCACCCAAAAAACGGGTATATGGTTGACTCTTAATCTTCTCATCCTCCTCCTCCTCTTCCATATGCCCTGTGCTATAATTTTTATATAGGGCCAGCTCACCAGCGGGCCCTGTGATATAATTTTTATATAGGGCCAGCTCACCAGCGGGCCCTGTGATATAATTTTTATATAGGGTCAGCTCACCAGCGGGCCCTGTTTGCCAATTTTTATATAGGTCAGCTCACCAGCGGGCCTTCTCATATAATGTTTTATTGGGTCAGCTCTCTAGCGGGCCCTCTCATATATTGTTTTATAGCGTCAGCTCACTAGCGGGCCTTCGCATATAATGTTTAGGATGGTCAGCTCTGCAGCAGACCCTCACCCATAATGTTTTAGATGGTCAGCTCAGCGCACGTTTCCCTCTTAATCATGGCCTCAGTTCAATAAAATCAAGGAAATTTTTGGGAGAATTTGCCTCTGTGCACGTTTCCCTCTTAATCATGGCCTCAGTTCTGAAAATCAAGGAAATTTTTGGGAGAATTTGCCTCTGTGCACGTTTCCCTCTTAATCATGGCCTCAGTTCTGAAAATCAAGGAAATTTTTGGGAGAATTTGCCTCTGCGCACGTTTCCCTCTTAATCATGGCCTCAGTTCTGAAAATCAAGGAAATTTTTGGGAGAATTTGCCTCTGCGCACGTTTCCCTCTTAATCATGGCCTCAATTCTGAAAATCAAGGAAATTTTTGGGAGAATTTGCCTCTGCGCACGTTTCCCTCTTAATCATGGCCTCAGTTCTGAAAATCAAGGAAATTTTTGGGAGAATTTGCCTCTGTGCACGTTTCCCTCTTAATCATGGCCTCAGTTCAGAAAAATCGAGGAAATTTTTGGGATAATTTGCAGATGATATACAAGTAAATATACAGCAAATATTGTTTGGTAACAATTTTTCGCCTAAAGTCGTTTTTATCTGCCTTTTTGTGTGTTTTACGGTCAGTCTGTAAAAATGGCGTACTACGGGCGAAAGATCGTTCCCAGCAGCGATGTTGGAGTCCAAGATGCATCCAGACATCCTCCCTATGCTGTCCCTGAACCATTTCTGTGGTGTTTCCATCATTTTCTGCCCTTTTCCTATGGACCAGGCACCCTCCCCTCATCAGAGCAGGGGGTGCCTGGTGTAATGCTCGAGTCCTCCCATTGACTTCAATGGGGCTCGGGTGCTCGGCCGAGCACTCGAGCCTCAGGGGGTGCTCGGTCAGAGCACCCGAACACCCGAGCATTGGGGTGCTCGCTCATCACTAGACTCTACACATTTCATGACAAATACCACTAATTTAGACACTAAGGAAGTAATTAACTGGATCAGAATTCACAGTAGGTAGCACTGGACTCTCTCACCCTAAGAATTTGGCCCTTCACCCTAAGACCATGAGATGTGGGTCAAAACCCTGAGTCTTTGGGTCAAACCTTGAGAGTCCCCAAGTATGCTAACAGGGATTAGAGCCTCCAGTCATCAGGGCATAGCCTCCATACAGTGATGGAAGTGTTCCACAGGACACATATATACATCACATACAGCAGTTGAATCAGATTGGATTGCAGTTGCACCCTGAATGTTTCTTGCCACTCTCTTCTAGTGGCTTATTACATGTACAAGCTATCTCCAGCCACAGAACTTCCACTAATGTTTGCTGTTTGTTGGATCACTGTCAGTAGACTCTAGGATAGAGGTGGGCAAATACTTCTGTCCAAGGACGGCACTTAGAGTTAGGATTTGTGCAGAGCTTTCATCAAGTGCTTTCACACAAGTACACATATACAAACAATTACATACACACAGACTCACATGTGCATACACACACACAGCCACATACACACACACCAACTTATATACACACACACACACTCATGAACACCAATACTCTGTCCTTTTCTTAATGTTTTTTTACAGGGAGGACTCAGTTGGAGAAAGGAAAAAGACAAATCTTCACTTTAGAATTGAAGCTGGCATGGTTTCCCACATCTTGATTTGGCTTCTCTCTTAACCAGTGTCCAGTTGTGACATTCACAGGGTTGGCACATCATCATGATGACATTACTATGCTACACAAACCCTGTTGAGGCACCGACAGAATGTTGGAAACCTTTCAGTTTCCCTTCCAATATTAAAAAGTGCATATTTTATCTAAAGTAGTCTAGACCTAGCTGATTAGTGGACCGTATCTAGCCCGCTGGAATTATTTTTCCCTTCCTCTGCTGTAGACACTTGTGCATGTCCATCTCAGCAAGGTGGCTTTATCTGTGAAAATTGCCTGTCTGGCCCCAACAACCAATGGCATAATTATAGGGGTCACACCTGCAACCGGGCCTGTCACTCCAGGGGCCCAGGCTCCCCCTGCGACCCCCTCACCTGAAGCCCGCAATTAAGTAATGCAGATCACTGGGGCTCTGCATTACAAGAGTGCCGGTCTGCCAGAGGGAGATCAGTATTCCCTCAGGCAGACCGGCACACTCATAATGCAGAACACCAGGAGATTACATCATCTCCCAGCGCTCTGCATTACTGAAGAGGACTGTGTGGGAGAAGAGGTCTGTGCAGAAAGAGGCACAGACCTGTCCTCTGCCACTGGACCACCCGGGAGGTGGGAGATTTAGGGGCAATGTGGAAGGGGCATTGTGGAGATGGGGGCAATGTGAAAGGGGCAATGTGGAGATGGGGGCATTGTGGAAGGGGCGATGTGGAGATTGAGGGGCATTGTAGAAGGGGCGATGTGGAGATTGAGGGGCATTGTGGAAGGGACAATGTGGAGATTGAGGGGCAATGTGGAGATGGGGGGCAATGTGGAGGTGGCCAATGTGGTCAGGGGGCCCATGGCAATTCTTGTACCAGGGCCCTGTGGCTTCTAGATACGCCTCTGTCAACAACCATAGCACACTCAAAGTTACTTAGGGTCCGACTGTTGTTCCATTCCCTCACTGGAATACGCAGACACACCACCCATCGGTATTTGACTACCTGCCTTACATAGTCTGGTATGGAAACAGGACATTATCCCTGGTGGCGTGATTGTTTACTTGGACAAAGGGGTGTTCCAAATGAACTAGACATGTCTTCACTTTAAACTTTAATGCAACTCTAGGGCCTAGATGCACTAAAGGTTGAAGAGGGCTACGAATGTCGATGTTCTGTCTGTTTGATGGAAGAGTGGAGCAAAAGTAGTAATAGCAACGGGACAAAGGAGGTAGGAAAGTAGAGATTACATAGATCTAACAATACATTCAATTGAGGAAGCAGCCCAGCACTCCGATCACTTAATCAGTCACCCGGTTTGACCTGGGTGACTGATTGAATGATGGGACCGCAGCACTTTCATTCATTCATTCTTGTTGCTGCGGGTGGCTGTACAGCCCACAGCATCAAGAATGCTGTAAATGCCTTTGGGGGTCGCTACATGTATCAGCTATCCTTTCGGATAGCTGATACATGATAGGGGGGCTTTAAGGAGGGCTCCTGGTGCCCCCATTGAGGTCTAATTGTGAAATAACAGCTTAAAAGCACATATAAGTTATGTGGAGCATAGCTAATGTGCGCCTAATGTTATTAGAGTGCACACACATATATACAGGCAAGGTATGTAGTCCATACCTTGCCTATTAACCATTTGAGTACCAAAGGGGTAGGAAACACATGCTAAGCAATGCTTTCCTACCTCTCTGGTACTCAAAGAGTTAATTATCGAATAAAGGACAGGTTCGACTGCTACATGCAAGTCAATAAGGTGAATGTCGGATGGAATTAGTATGTCCAATATATGCAATATATGTGGACAAGACTCGACATACTAAAGGGGGGGATGTCAAAGCGGGGGGACATTGTGTAGTGCTTGGTGTACTAGTTCTGTTTATTTTAACCCTTTGATTTTCACAGGGGTGTGCAATGCACATCCCTATGGCATTGAAAGCTGTCCATGGTGCTGAAAGCCTTCTCTGTATTCCCCTACTGGCTGGGTAGGGAAGCGCAGAGAATGCTGTTCAGAATTGTCGTAGTGCTGGTGATGTGTGAGGGGAGGGAATCCCTTCCACACCGACAGCTCTTCGAAAATCCTGTATGCTAATAGGTCCTCCTCCAACCTTCCCTTTCCATCCAGCAATTTTTGTGAATACGTTGATGTGTGTGCAGATCGAATTGTTGGAGTGATTCGAACACATAGACAATATCATACCGACACCACATCGACATTTAGTGCATCTAGGCCCAGAAGTCAGAGAAAAATGTGAATACTTCTTTATCTGTTTTTGTCTGAATGTATTGCCTCACAGTTGCAAATTACGTCTGAAATGTTTGATCAACTCCCCAATGACCCATCAAAGATTTCTGATCTCTACTTCCATTAAAAATCTAGCAATTACCCACATTTTATGTTTTTCTTTGCACTTTTCGATTTACGACTAGTCAAGTAGAAATTGAGTTAAAACATTTGCTACTAGGTAATGGTACGTTGGCATGCAGTCGTACATGGCGAGCAATGGGAACTGCGAGGGTGGGTGCTTGATATGTGAAGCAATCCGTGGCATGAGATGGGCTTTTTGGGGATGGTGGGAGGGGGATGTTGTCAAATAACTTTTCATGTGTAATTCACAGATTTGAAACAAACTCATGTGAGAAATTTGTTTCATCAAAACACTCAGTAGGTGGTGTGAGGACAAGCTTAAGAGAACAATCTCCCTAGACTGTCACCTTCCTGCAATGCAGATCTCAGTTAACCTTTTAAAGACCAGAGGGGTATACAACACATTACGAGGCAGACTTTTCCAGTTCCATAAAGGGTTAAAGGGGAACTTTCACCTCCACATGACCGGGTCTCTGTCCTTTCTTCACCCTCAGTATTCTAAATCTATGTTTGTACAAAAGTTCATAAGTCTATCTAAGTCTTCTACAAGAGATTTGAAGTTTGTACCTCTTGACGTCACATGCGGCAACATCAGTACTGTGCTGTACCTTACGGTGCATAAGTCACTACCACAGGGCATGATCAGTAACCGAGAGCGTTCACACTTCACTTCGGTGTGCTGTGAACGGCTCCTAACGTTACAACAAGAAGAGATTCGCATTATACTGAGGTTGCAACCTCAGTATAATGCGAATCGCTTCTTGTTGTACCGTTGGGAGCTGTTCACAGCACACCGAAGTGAAGTGTGAACGCGCTCGCCGGGGCAGCTGGGAGGGAGGTGGGAGGAGAATGAACTAGTGCTGGGAGCTGTGCAATGCAGAAGTGTGCGGCTAGAACATAAAATATCTTCCTAAGCATGTAGAATTAAAAAAAAAAAAAAGCACCTTTCCCAGCACTGCTTAACCGTTTAATGAGTTGTTAAAAAATATATCTGAGCTGAAAGTTCCCCTTTAAACGGGTAGTAAACTACTACAAATATGAACCAAATGTGCCACACTAGAGTGTAAGAAAATATGTCACCACAAATTGTTAAAATAAACTACAGGATAATAAAAAGGCAGCGATGGACTAAACATTAATGTGTTATAAATACAAATACATCGACAAATAAATATTCCCACACCTTATTATAATCCAACTATAAATCTGGTGCAAAACTATAAATATAGACATGGAAAATATTTTTAGTAGTGATATTGCAAAAGGTCTTCAAGGAAAGGTATGCCTTTGTGCAGATGATACCAAGATCTGCAATAGGGTAGACATTCCCGGGGGAATAAGCCAAATGACAAATGATTTAGATAAATTAGAAGAATGGTCAAGAGTGTGGCAGCTGCAGTTTAACTTTGATAAATGTAAAATAATGCACTTGGGACATAAAAATCCAAAGGAAAAATATACTATTAAGGGTACTGTGCTGTCAGAGACAACAGAGGAAAGGGATTTGGGAGTAATTATTTCTAATGACTTAAAGGTAGGCAGACAATGTAATAAAGCGGTGGGGAATGCAAGCAGGGTACTGGGTTGTATAGCTAGGGGCATTAGTAGCAGAAAAAGGGAAGTGGTCATGTCACTCTACAGATCTCTAGTTAGACCTCACCTAGAGTATTGTGTACAGTACTGGAGACATAGAGTATTGTGTACAGTACTGGAGACTCCATCTCCAGAAGGATATAGATACTCTAGAGAGAATTCAGAGAAGGGCTACTAAAATGGTGACTGGTTTACAGGAAAAGAAATATCAGGATAGGCTAAAGGATCTGAACATGTATAGCTTGGAGGAGAGAAGAGAGAGAGGGGGGATAGGATAGAAACATTCAAATACATGAAGGGATTCAACAAAGTGCAGAATGGAAGTATATTTCAAAGGAGTAAAAATGTTAGGACAAGAGGCCATAGTCTAACACTAGAGGGACACAGGTTTAGATGTAATGTAAGAAAGTTTTATTTCCCTGAGAGAGTAGTAGATAAGTGGACTAGCCTATCAGCAGAAGTAGTAGAAGTTAATACGGTGACAGAACTTAAGCATACATGGGATAGGTATAAGGCTGTCCTTAACATTAATTTGTTAAAGATATAATTAAGTATACAAACACATACGTCTTACTGTAAAATATCTCCAGGACATACTTGATAAAGAGAAATCTCCATGTACTCTTCCTGGTAAAACATTTTCTAAATCAACTGTAAATAAATTGGTAACATTTCCATAAATATACACTGGAAACATCACATTTTCACATTCACATTTTTGTCTAAGTCTTTATAGAAACAAAGTGGATACCTGCAGCACATCAAAGCAGGGCGGGATTTCCAAATAGACAGAGTAGGCAAATGTCAAGAACTCCAAATTTTGAGCTGTGCTGGCCACACCCACATTCTGAATTATGGGTGTGGCCAGAGCATTTGCAATGCACCCATTTCATATACCTTTACAGGCTATTATTTAAGAGATCTCTCTAGAATCCAAGGGGTTAAACAGTGGCGTAACTATAGGGGCCCGTACACTCCAGGGGCCCGGCCTCCCCCTGCGACCCCTCCGCCTGGCGCCCGCAATCTCCCGTCAGTGCTCTAGTAATGCAGAGCGCTGGGAGATGACATCTCATTACTAAGCGGACCGCGCGGGAGCTCCAGGTAGGTGATGGAGGTCATTGTGGAGGGGGTCAATGTGGACAGGGGGGCCAATGTGGTGGTGGGGGGCCCGTGGCACTTCTTGTACTAAGGCCCGGAGGCTTCTAGTTACGCTTCTGGGGTTAAAACCTTTTTTGTCCATTTTTTGTCCATGCTTGTAATAGGCCAAGGATATTTTTGTGCCAGGAAAGAGTTGACGGGACTGGGGGTGGGGACATATGAACAGTAAGTGTGTGGTCTTTGGTGGAGCTGTGTGCCAAGATTTACTTGCCTATGGGCACCTGTGATGTTAATTCAGCACTCCATCAAAGTGGTAAAGCACCCTGGTTCAGAACCATTGTTGTGAACTATAAAAACATTGAATAAAGTAACTACCAACAGTGGCTTTCAGTGTTATACTGCGCAAAGAAAAAGTCCTACAATATATTATCTGTATTATGTTTTTGATTTGGTTTTGCTTTATAAAGTAACAGTAAAGTTTTATCATTCAAAAGTTTTTTTTGTTTTTTGTTTTTTTATCTTAACTATAACTGTTAGTAACAGGGCCCCCTAGTGTCCACACAGCAATTTTGCTTTTTATTGCTTTCTATGAGAGAGCTTTTAAAGGGCTAGTAATACTTAATATTTAAATATATATATATATTGGAGGTCTTATCCTCCTGAGTAAAACAAGGGCACTTCCATTGCTGAAGGGTGTTTAACTAAAAAGTTATTGCGGCTCAAACTTGATTTTTTAGGTGCAAAATCTTAATGGCCTGAAATTTTACAGTGGCACTGTTGGTACACCAACCTCTGGAGATTTATGGTCAACTGACCAGAGCTGTAGATAGGATGGTGTAGCAACAGCACCACTGTATGATTTCAGGCCAATGAGATATTATGCATTAAAAAATTATAGTTTGACCTGCAATAACTTTTGAGTAAAACACCTCTCAGCAGTGGAAGTACCCTTGTTTTACTCAGGAGGCTAAACCCTACAATGTGTATTTTTTTCATATTAAGTATAACTAGCCATACAAGACTTACTCTAGTCTCCATGAACAGTAATCAATAGAACCTTGTTGTGTGTTGAGATCTGACCTTTCTCCCGTGCAGTCGTCGGCTTGAGTATGCTCGGACTTGGTTTTCAGATCTTTTTTCAGGGCTGTTGACATCATGCGTCACGACATCAGACGCTATTGAGTCATATGTAAGACCCTGCCTCCCTATCCTCAGCGCTTTCTTGTCGGGCTAGCGCGCTATATAGTTTATCTACAGTTACAGTATTTTACTTACCATTTTTTTTTTTTACTCTTGGCCTGTCTATATCATTTTGCCTGTTATCGGCCTTCCCCAGACCTGCAGCTTATTTATCGGATTATGCACCCCTTGCCACCTGTCACCTTGCTCGGCCGTCGCTGCTCTGTTCCGGTGCACCGGCGGGTCCCAGCTTTGGCGCATGCGCGCTTTCTTCCAGCTTCCCAAGCCGATGCGCATGCGCCCGCTCAGTAGCCGCTGTGTGCGGCCGTTTAGGCAGACTCCCTCTCTCTCTCTCTTGCCTCCCTCCTCCCATTAGGCTTAGCGCTATGCCCAATGGGAGGGATGTGGTTATCCTGTTAGCCCACTGGACATGTCATAAGTCCATTGGGGCTAGTTTTACCAGTCCAGGCTAGCTGCCATTTGGGCTGGTTCCGCCTCTTCCTCCTATTGGAGGACTATTGTTTAAATCCCAGTCCTCCCTTTCCTTCTTGCCCGTTCCACGAGCTAGTTTGTGTTCTGAGTCTATTACTCTGCTTGTCTAACCTCTGGTACCCTGACCTGGCTTGTTTGACCTCCGCTGCCTTCCGGTGTCCTGACCTGGCTTGTCTGACCTCCGCTGCCTTCCGGAACCCTGACCTGGCTTGTCTGACCTCCGCTGCCTTCCGGTACCCTGACCTGGCTTGTCTGACCTCCACTGCCTTCTGGTACCCTGACCTGGCTCGTCTGACCTCTGCTGCCTTCCGGTGCCCTGACCTGGCTTGTCTGACCTCCGCTGCCTTCCTGTACCCTGACCTGGCTTGTCTGACCTCTGCTGTTTCCTGGTATTCTGTCCCGGCTTGTCTACTATTTGTCCTCCCGGCCTTAGGTTCTGGTCTATACGGTTCCCAGATACTCCTATCCTGGTTGCACCCTGGCTCAACTGGGGTGGAACAATCTGGTTTCGCGACCAGCACCTTTATCCAGCTTCGGCTGCAGCAAGGGAGTATCTGGCAAACCGTCTACGCACCCAAGCTTCGTTCTCTAGCGCCGCACTCTAGCATCAACCAGAATCTAGGCTGTGAGAGTCCCAACCCCCACATTGTGACACCACCTGCCTCTGACCCCAGTCCGTTTTAACGTTGTGCTCCTGTCCTGCCTGCCCCAACCTTCGGCCTGCCCTTTGACTACTATTTTTGGATTCTCCTTTTCGGCTTTTCTGCATTTACGTACCCCTTTTTTGGGTCTCTGGCCTGCTAGATTATTCGGCTTAAACCAGCTGCCTGCTATCTTTTGTGCCATTTCATTGTGACAGTTTGAGATGTAATAACTTTGAACTATTCATCTGCTAGTAGTGGGAGTAATCTTGTTTAATTCAGCAGGAAAAGTTCCACCATTAATACGAAACATTATTGCTCCTTTAACCCTTTCATTACGAGAGGGTTGTCCAAACAATCTGACGCTAAAAGGGATAACACTTGCCCTGATAAAATATGCACATTTCAGGGTTGCCCTATAAATATTGCCTAGAGTAGGGGTAGGCAACCTTTTTCTCCAATATACAGATTTTTTTGCATTATAAAACTTTACTTGTTCCTATGTCTTTGTCATTCATAGCTGAATTACTATTTGCTATAACCATTTGAAATGCTTTACGTGTCTATGTACATTATTATCTGTGCAGCTACAACACAGTAGTTATTAATCCTTGCCTTTTATACGGAATAAGCAAATAGCTACTTGTCTAGGTTTTTACAACTAATTATCTCTGCAGAGATGAATGTGGTCCCCATGTTATCTTGTTATACTTTGGTGCCATCTGCTTGACAGATATTTATGGCAATGACCTTGCTTTTTTGTGCAAGACAGTATTTGGAAAGTTGATAGAGCTTTGCCTGGATTAGAAGCTCATTTATTGAGTTATTCTGAATATCCACCCGTCAAAGATGCAAACGCTAATAACAGACTGTAAATCTTTCCTTCAAAGCACAATCTGGGCAGGTAGAGACTATCTAATTGCTTTTTACCTTATTTAGATATAACATGCTAGCAATGAAATGTTCAGTTACATCATGAAAAACCAATCCCAATGTATATGCATATATGATTTTATATAGACATATTTTCTTACCATATATTTTTGTAAATATATTTGTTCCTTGTATGTATGTGTGTGTGTTTGTATGTGTGTGTGTTATAGGTATATATGTGTGGGTGTTATATGTGTATGCGTGTTTTATGTGCATGTATGCATGTCTGTGTGTATGTTACACTGACAAATAGCCATTGTACAAAAATAGATAGGTGCAACTAATTACTCACAGAAAGTTCATGAACCCGTACAGCTGCTATGCCATAAAGGCTGAAGGGACACCCGTTGCTGTACACATCAACGATGAAAAACTGGGCGACTGGTGCCCAGAACGGAGACGATCCAAAGTCCCAATGGAATAGTAGATAGAGGATTTTTCAGCGCTCAGTCCATCATCCGATGTAAAGTTGAAGCGACAAATTATATATTTTAAAAAATGTGCTTTATTGAAACATATTAAAATATTGACTCACACTGGAGATAATAGCAGCTAGATAACGGTTATCTATGAGTAAGCACCCAATAGGTGCAAAACGCGTCAGTGAGAGTGTACGTGTGTAGCTGCTATTATCTCCAGTGTGAGTCAATATTTTACTATGTTTCAATAAAGCACATTTTTTAACCCCTTAACGACCCTTGACGTACCAGGACCATCACGGTGCTTGAACTACTCAAGGACCGATGACGGTCATAGTATGTCACGTACCTTTTACTTACAGCGCTCTACCGGGAGCGCTGTAAGTAAAAATAGGGCCTGAAATTGACCGCTCCAAGATCGGAGCGATCTCTATCAGGCCCCATAATGACGCGCCGATACACGCGACAGGTCACGTGTACCGGCGCGTCCAAGTGCCCCTATGCGGTCATTATGGGACGGAAATGTCCCATGACCGCCGGTCCTTAAGGGGTTAAAATATATAATTTGTTGATTCAACTTTACATCGGATGATGGATTGAGTGCCGAACAATCCTCTATTGACAAATAGCCATTACCCACAACTAAATACTACATTAAATAATATAGATAATCTATAATAACATGTAACAAGTTCGTACCTTATTATCCTTTTCATTGTTAGCACATGGAATATGAGGTTGAAATACAATTATTTTTTTTTTTCATTTTCAAAGAGCTTTATTGAAAAATTCAGCAAACATTATAAACAACACAAACAATAATCACAGCTAGGAGCTGTGATTCCCAAGTATAAAAATGATACAGTAATAATGACAATATGTGAAATACAATTTTTAACCATTTGAGTGCTTAAAGGGATAGTAAAACTAAGATGTAAAAAAAATATATGTTGTATGGTTTATGTCCCCAAATAAATCAAGGGTACTCCCACTGCTGAGAGATATTTTATTAAAAAATTATAATAGCTCAGACTTGAATTTTTTAGGTGCAATATCACGCTGTTGCTACACCATCCTATGGAGATTTATGGTCTATGGACCAAAGCAGTCCATAGGATGGTGTAGCAACAGCGCCACTGTAAATTTTCAGGCCACTATGATATTGCACCTAAAAAATTCAAGTTTGAGCTGTTATAATTTTTTAATAAAATATCTTGCAGTTAAGCCCTTCTTTGCTGAAGCAGCAAGATATCTGTGATCTGGCAATGGAAGGGTCAGTTGAAGGTGTTGGGGATGGGAGTAGGGTGTTCAGACACATGGATGATAAGTTGACCAGGACAGGTTATAGTCCCCTTCCCTGTTTACCCTACCTGATCCAGCCTAAGGAAAGCAACCAAAATTTAGCTGTTTTTCTTGGGCTTCCCACCCCAGTCTCCCTTTGAAGTAGTTTTAGAGCAGGGGTTCTCAACCCATGCCCTCAGTGGACACTAACAGGTCAGGACTTAGGAATTCCCCTGCTAGAGCACAAGTCTGTTGATCAGAGGCTCATTCACACTGATTAACTCACCTGTGCTCTAACAAGGAAATCATGTGATCAGAGGCTCAGTCACATTGATTAACTCACCTGTGCTCTAATAAGGAAAGCATGTGATCAGAGGCTCATTCACATTGATTAACTCACCTGTGCTGTAACAAGGAAATCATGTGATCAGAGGCTCATTCACATTGATTAACTCACCTGTGCTGTAACAAGGAAATCATGTGATCAGAGGCTCATTCACACTGATTAACTCACCTGTGCTCTAACAAGGAAATCATGTGATCAGAGGCTCATTCACACTGATTAACTCACCTGTGCTGTAACAAGGAAAGTGTGATCAGAGGCTCATTCACATTGATTAACTCACCTGTGCTGTAACAAGGAAATCATGTGATCAGAGGCTCATTAACACTGATTAACTCACCTGTGCTCTAACAAGGAAATCGTGTGATCAGAGGCTCATTCAAATTGATTAACTCACCTGTGCTGTAACAAGGAAATCGTGTGATCAGAGGCTCATTCACATTGATTAACTCACCTGTGCTGTAACAAGGAAATCATGTGATCAGAGGCTCATTCACACTGATTAATTCACCTGCGCTCTAACAAGGAAATCATGTGATCAGAGGCTCATTCACACTGATTAACTCACCTGTGATCTAACAAGGAAATCATGTGATCAGAGGCTCATTCACATTGATTAAATCACCTGTGCTCTAACAAGGAAATCATGTGATCAGAGGCTCATTCACATTGATTAACTCACCTGTGCTCTAACAAGGAAATCATGTGATCAGAGGCTCATTCACATTGATTAACTCACTTGTGCTGTAACAAGGAAATCATGTGATCAGAGGCTCATTCACATTGATTAACTCACCTGTGTTGTAACAAGGAAATCATGTGATCAGAGGCTCATTCACACTGATTAATTCACCTGTGCTCTAACAAGGAAATCATGTGATCAGAGGCTCATTCACATTGATTAACTCACCTGTGATCTAACAAGGAAATCATGTGATCAGAGGCTCATTCACATTGATTAACTCACCTGTGATCTAACAAGGAAATCATGTGATCAGAGGCTCATTCGCAAGGAAATCATGTGATCAGAGGCTCATTCACATTGATTAACTCACCTGTGCTGTAACAAGGAAATCATGTGATCAGAGGCTCATTCACATTGATTAACTCACCTGTGCTGTAACAAGGAAATCATGTGATCAGAGGCTCATTCACACTGATTAACTCACCTGTGCTCTAACAAGGAAATCATGTGATCAGAGGCTCATTCACACTGATTAACTCACCTGTGCTCTAACAAGGAAATCATGTGATCAGAGGCTCATTCACACTGATTAACTCACCTGTGCTGTAACAAGGAAAGTGTGATCAGAGGCTCATTCACATTGATTAACTCACCTGTGCTGTAACAAGGAAATCATGTGATCAGAGGCTCATTCACACTGATTAACTCACCTGTGCTCTAACAAGGAAATCGTGTGATCAGAGGCTCATTCACATTGATTAACTCACCTGTGCTGTAACAAGGAAATCTTGTGATCAGAGGCTCATTCACATTGATTAACTCACCTGTGCTGTAACAAGGAAATCGTGTGATCAGAGGCTCATTCACATTGATTAACTCACCTGTGCTGTAACAAGGAAATTGTGTGATCAGAGGCTCATTCACATTGATTAAGTCACCTGTGCTGTAACAAGGAAATCGTGTGATCAGAGGCTCATTCACATTGATTAACTCACCTGTGCTGTAACAAGGAAATCATGTGATCAGAGGCTCATTCACATTGATTAACTCACCTGTGCTGTAACAAGGAAATCATGTGATCAGAGGCTCATTCACATTGATTAACTCACCTGTGCTGTAACAAGGAAATCATGTGATCAGAGGCTCATTCACACTGATTAACTCACCTGTGCTTTCACAAGGAAATCCTCAAATTCTGGTCTGTTAGTGGCCACCGAGGGCACGGGTTGAGAACCACTGTTTTAGAGCATTTTTCGGCACTAAAAACATATGTGAATGAGGCATTAAAAAAAAAAAAAAGTGCATTTCTACAATCCAATTCTGACCTTTGATCAGACGGTGATGGCAGAATTAACAAGCTGGAAGCATCTACTGAATTAGAAAATAGCCATTTAGCAAATAATTCCAGATCAAATGGAATCACAGCTGAAACAGAAGTGGAATTAGAAAAATGGGATAATTGCCCTTCAAACAAGGAGCAAAGGAAAGGAACATTCTGAAATGTCTTTGCACTTCTGCGCTAGTATACGCTTGGCTCAAGCAAGGGACAGAGGACCACTTTCGGCATGAAGTAGCTCAGTAAATTGGAGATAGGCAGGATCATCACTGGTCCTAGCTCTTAATTTAGAAAGTAATTGCATTAATCCTTCAAGTGCCACAGGGGTACGGAAAGCATTGCAGTGCGTTCCGTACCCCTCTTGCACTCAAAGGGTTAATACATCACCCCCTCTGGGGGGAGATTCATGAAGCAGTAATAAAGAGGTGATAAAGCAGAGATGTGACTTCTCCAGTGATATCACTTCTCCACTTCCTATGTTATTCCAATGCACTAAGAACTCTTCAGCTTTAGAGATCTTAGTGAATAGGCTGTATAGAATAACATAGGAACAGGAGAAATGACGACATTGGAGAAGTCATCTCTACTTCATCACCTCCTTTAATACCCGCTTAGTAATTCTCCCCCCCGTGGTCTCTCTATGAGGAATAAATGTGACAATCCATAATGTAGATTCTTCTGGTACCAGTAATCGCTGGAGTAAGACTCTTTGGGTTTGATTCATTAAGGAGTGATAAATAGATGATAAAGTGGGGATGATTTCTCCAGTGATATCACTTCTCCAGTTCCTATGTTATTCTATGGAACCTATGCACTAAGATTTCTTCAACTTTGGAGATCTTAGTGCATAGGCTCCATAGAATAACATAGGAATTGGAGAAGTGATATCACTGGAGAAGACATCTCCACTTTATCCCCTCTTTATTAAAAGCCCCATTTAAATCAATGGGCGTATTGATTTCTCCCTTAAGCCACATAAGGTCGTGGGTCTTTCGTATTTTTATAATTTAGTTTTTACTGATTTTCACCCATTTTGTGAGCTGCTTTTTTCCATTTCTTCAAAGAATTTACCATTTCAGTCATACCTGGAAATGTTCTTGTCCCAAGCATCTGAGGGCAAGAGGGTCAGAACGACATGGGAGAGATTCACTAAGAGGGGATAAAGTGGAGATGATTTCTCCAGTGATATCCCTTCTCCAGTTCCTATGTTATTCTATGGATCCAATGCACTAAGATTTCTTCAACTTTGGAGATTATACTTGTGCGAATCAGTTTGGCTGATTTCAGAATTCGGATGAAAAAGGGTCATTCTGCGTCCAAAAGGAAAAATGTGTTCATTTTTTAAAAACCGAATCCAAACAGCCCTGGTTCAGAATGTCAATGAAAATTTCAGAAATTTGGCGACGGCTCCCCGCGTGCGATACTTTCCGTCCATACTTTCCCTCCCTCTCTAGTCCAATTATCTTCTTCGTTTCATGATGGATGTTGGACTAATGACACGTCAGACACCCAGACAGCCTGCATTTCCTGTTAGTCCATTACTGGAGCTCAGAGAGAGCAGAAGGAGATTGAATGTCCAGTTGTTGTGTAGGCAGGCAGCCAGCATTAGTACCTTATTGCTACTGCAAGGGAGAGTCATCTTTGTTCCTGTGCAAAATATAAAAATATTAGGAATTTGTTTTAATAGTTTTCAGAGTCACACAGCCAGTCTCACAGTTGTGTAGGCAGGCAGGCCTGGTACCTTATTGCCACCGCAAGGGAGAGTCATTTTTTAAAGTATGTTAAATTCGGCTGAATAATTCAGATTATTGTCGAATTTCACCCGAGTCGAACAGGTCTGGTCCGAAATGCTGATCCTCTGAATGACAAAAAAAAAAAAATTAAATTGATTTTTACTGAAAATGTTCGTCATGCACAAGTCTATTGGAAATGTAAGTGCAATGGCTTCATTGAATAACATAGGAACTGGAGAAGTTACATCATTGTAGAAGTCAGCTCCACTTCATCACCTCCTTATCACTGCTTAGTGAATCTCCCCAAGATTTGTGCCATAAAATGGATGGGGCTTGAGTGAGGTGGTCGGGATTGGGAGGAGGGGAGGCGAGGAGGGTGGAATGGGCGGGGAGTGGGAAGAACAGGGAGGAGAGTGACCATAACTGGCAGAGAAAGTGGGTGGAGTTACAATACTGTGTATTGAGAGCTCCAGTGGACCACAGGGGGCAGCAGAATGGAGATCTGAGACGAGACCCCCAGGGCTACCTCCATACCAGGGAACTCTCTGTATCTGACTCTGGTTTTCGGATTGGATCACCTGGGAGGAGATTCATTAAGCAGATATAAAGAGGTGATAAAGTAGTGATAAAGTGGAGATGACTTCTCCAGTGATATCACTGTTATTCTATGGAGCCTATGCACTGAGATCTCTAAAGTGGAAGAGATCTTAGTGCATTGGCTCCCTAGAATGGCATAGGAACTAGAGAAGTGATATCGCTGGAGAAGTCACCTCCACTTTATCACCTCTTAGTGAATCTCCCCCCAGGTATCTGGGGACAGAAGCTGATTCTGTAGCTTGGTGAGTTCAGCTATAACCCCACCCACTTTCCAGTCTGTTACGCCTACTTCTGCCCATTCCCACCCTCTTTCCCACCCATTTCATGTAAAACTCCTCCTTTCAACCACACACGCCCCCTGATTAAGCCCACCCACACTGTGACACAAAACTCATCATTTGGATAGTCTCATCCTCAGCTCTATAGTGTTTCTGTGGAGACTTGGGACAAGAAGGTTCCCAGTATGGCTATCTCATTGGTCTTAGGAGAAGAGACTAAACAGTGAGGCTGAAGTCTGGCAGTTCAGTCTGTTTGTCCTGCACAACGCAGTCCATATCGAGGCTCTGTCAGACTTTAGCGCTCAACACTGTGGGTCTATGGAGTCTGAGACAGAAACCCGGGAAGTTTGTGGATGAGGCCTACATTCATCTGAGTTGCTTCCCAGCCCCTGGCTTTTGTATTAAGTGTGTTCCCATAGGAACCGGCTTTGTAAAATGCAATAATTGCCCTTTAAGGGTTTATAAGCCACATTTAAAGGGGAACTATCACCCCACATAAAGCCCCCCCCCAATAATTAGCCATCTAGTGATATGCTTAGAAATAGTAGTATTATCCAGCATAATTATCACATTAGTCAGAAATACTACTTCTGCCTAGACTGACAGCCAGGCAACAGCACAGATGTGACGTGAGTCCTGGTACTAGAGGTCAGTACCACCGTCACTTCTCTGTTTCTGCTGCACCGACACCCCAATCTCCATCATTTGCTCAGCATAACTCCTCCAAGAACCAGACAGGACCAGTTTGGAGGGTAAAACTTAGAACCGTTTATTACACAACTCTTTGGACTTATATACACCGTTAATCACAAGAATCACACAATGCACACAAAAGACTGAGACATATGGCAAATACACAGTACAAAGGGTCAGGCATGATTAGGTTATCTAGACAAAGGATGTAACAAGGGATAAACACTGGGACAAAAGGTTGAGGGGCTCGGATACACATTCCTAAACAATGGCCTTGGTGTTGAAGCATCTTTAAATATTCCGCTTTAATCCCTGGCCAATCCGGTGCCTAGAATTGGCTGACCAATCCTGGTCGCGCTAGTCATGTCCGCCTCGGCCAATCAGACCCTTTGGGCGGGCAACTGACTGACCAATCTGAGGGCGCCTACTTTTCCCCATGTTGTGTCAATGGCGGCCCTTTAACTCTGGGGCGGCCGACGGCTAACATCCAGATGGCTTAGTATAGTCCGGTCAGTCGGTGCTTGGCTGGTGAATTCCTCTCTTTTAACCAGGAAACCGTATATTTACAGGACGTGGGACATTTCCCAGTCCTGTTTCCCGTAGAAAATCCAGCACACAACCCCTTAAAAACCTGGCACACATAACATCTGACATCTAGGCTTAGTGATATCTGTGCACCTGAGCTGTCCATCCCGGTCTCCTCTAGGAGGCGCTGCATTGTACCTTAAGATAACAGGAAGGGACTGATGGCGCCGGCGCGCAGATGCCTTTAGAGCAAGAAGCCTGCCCGTCAGTCTCAGAAAAAGTAGAAGAAGTAGGATTTCTTATGCTGGATAATACTACTACTGGGACACTTATCGCCAGATGGCTACTTATTGGGGCGGCTTTATGGGTGACAGTTCCCCTTTAAATCAAATTTCTCCTCTATAGCGCAGTTGACTTGCTGCAGAAATACTCCAGCCTTCTTGAGAACTCTCTGGATGTGGCCAGGAAACTTCAGGTTTTATACTTAACCCTTAGAGTGCCAGAGAGGTATCCAACGCTTTGCACTATCTCTCTGGCACTCAAAGGGTTAATTAACAGCTCCTTAGGAACAGAGACTGATTCTCAGGGCTCAGTGAGATCCCCTGTAACTCTGCCTACTTCACAGTCAGTTCTAGTCCCTCTCTGCCTTGTATGTATTGCTGGCACAGTGTGGCATTTCATGTGAGTTCCCTTTAAAGTATACAAATTAGTTATGTTCATGACAAACGTATCTCTCACTGTGCTATTACCACACTCGGTGGTAATATTGGCCCAGTACATTAAAAGGATAGTAATACTTCGTTTTATCTTTATTTTATTCTGTAGGCATTAAAAAAACATGAAGAATGATATAAATCTTATCTCTCAAACCTTTATGGTTTAAGAGATATTCACAAGCAAAGTTTCCCCTCCCGCCCCTTTTACCTAGTGTAAGCCATCTCTTCTCAGATGTGGAATGCAGTCCATAGACCAGACAGATAACAGCAGGGGACAATCTTCTTCCTATGAGAACAATGAAATGAGTGCCAGAGGAGTAAGCAAGTAAGGAGTAAGTATGGAGTAAGTACTCCTCTGGCACTCACAGGGTTAATAGTGCAGCATACTGTACATTCCCCATCTATACAAAATTAGTTTTTTTTTTTTACATTTACAAGTATAGTTTAAAAAAAATTCAACTCCCAGCATTAACCAGTACATAACAGTAAAGTCTGTCTATCTTGCAAACAAACCTTCAAATTACAGTCTCTTAATCTTTCAAACTACAACAGGCTTCAGGAAAAAAAAACAAGCTTTCTGTCTCTGCTGAGGTAAATCTTCAGCTGATGCTGTTCATGTAGCCTATTCCTCCTCTAGCAGACACGCCCCCTCAGCACCAGCCACCAACAGCTGATTTCTAAATGCCTCAGGAAGTTTGATCCTCCTACTGACATTTCCAAGTCGACGACGTGAATTCCCTAACCTAAATGATGCCACTAGGGGGAGCTCATGATTAAAAAAACACAAACTTAAAATGAGAATTACTCCTTAACCAAAAATCCCTCAGAAAAAAAAAATACAGCACTGAATACACCATCACTTAATCTACTTATATAATGTAAGTACTTTTTTAAGTTTACTGCTCCTTTAACAAATTTCCAAAGAAAGACACTCGGTACCAGGAAAATATAAAGGGTCAGTTCTCAAAAGCGATTTTTAGTACAAAGAAATGAGTATCAGAACATATTGGCAGTTTTTAATTCCCTTTTAAATGAACAAAAGAAGGAGACAGGTTCACTTTAAAGGGGAACTATCATCCCAAATAAAGCCCCCCAATAATTAGCCATCTAGTGATTAGCTTACCAATAGTACTAATATCCAGCCTAATTACCACGTTTGTCAGAAATCCTAATTGTGCCAAGACTGATGGCCAGACAACACTCCAGACATCTTTGCTTACAGACATCTGTGTGCCTGCGCTGTCAGTCCCGGTCTCCACTAGGTGGCGTTGGATGGTACCTAAAGGTAGCAGAAGGGACTGACTGCCTCTAAAGTGCTGTTGCCTGGCCATCAGTCTTGGCAGATGTAGGATTTCTGACTAATACAGTAATTAGGCTGGATAATAGTGCTGTTGGTAAGCTAATCCCTAGATGACTAATTATTGGGGGGGACTTTATTTGGGGTGAAAGTTCCCCTTTAATAGATTAAGCCTGTGTGATTTGGCTACAGTCCATCGTTGTCAAGCACACGTTAGGACTTAAGTTGCCTAAAATATGCTGTTAAAATTAATCGGCTTATTTAATTAGCTTACACAGTAAGTTCTTTTAGTAATTCATCGAATAAAAGCAAAATGTTTATTTAATGAAAACAGAATTATATGAAATATGCATTTGGTTTCATGTTTCTTGCTAAATCTTGTAAAATAATCAAAATGCCGGAGTATATGTGAAACATAGAATCCATATTATATTAATTCTAACTTAACCCCTTAAGGACCGGCCGCACATGCACTTTGCGGTCACTTAAGGCGTGCAGCCGCGCGGGGACCCTGGAATTCCATGACGGTCCAGGACCGTCATGGGTCCTTAATGGTATAACAACCCATGACGGTCCAGAACCATCATGGGTCCTTAATGGGTTAAAGGTAAACTTTGAAGAAAAACAATATATGTAACTGTGAATCATGCATATTATTTTAAATTTAGTTTTATTAAGTCAAATGTTCAAACGTTCTCATTGAAGGAAACTGTACTTTCTCATGGCAATGGTGATATCTCCTCATCCATAGAGTTGAACATTTGAAAATAGTGATGACTATATAGTGATGGCATTATTAACCCTTTAAAGTGATAGTAATGTCTAAAAAAAACTTTTTTGCATTTAGAAGAGCTTAAAGGGATAGTAATACCTAAAATGTAAAAAAAAAAATATGTTGTAGGGTTTATCACCCTGGGTAAAACAAGAGTACTCCTACTGCTGAAAGATGTTTCATTCAAAAGTTATTAATTTTCAAAGTTGAATTTTTTAGGTGCAATATCACAGTGGCCTGAAATTGTAGAGTGGCGCTGTTGCTACACGATCCTATGGACAGCTCTGGTCTCAGGACCATAAATCTCCATAGGATGGTGTAGCAACAGCGCCACTATACAATTTCAGGCCACTGTGATATTGCACCTAAAAAAATCAACTTTGAAAATTAATAACTTTTGAATGAAACATCTTTCAGCAGTGGGAGTACTCTTGTTTTACCCAGGGTGATAAACCCTACAACATATTTTATTTTTACATTTTAGGTATTACTATCCCTTTAAAAAGCTGATCTAAATGTAAAAAAACATATCTCTCAAACCGCTATGGTTTAAGAGATACGGGCATTTAAAGTTTGATTTCTCCTACTGACAGCTGTAAAACTGTCAGCAGGGGATCCGTGTCGGTCGACACAGTGGCGCTTGAGAAGTGCCGAGATCTCATTACTTACACGGAATCCCTTCATTGAATGGTCTAAAACGTGTGCCTCAATACTAGGCACACATTTTAGACCATTCCAATGAAGGGATTCCGTGTAAGTAACGAGATCCCGGCACTTCTCAATCGCCGCCGTGTCGACCGACACGGATTTCCAGCTGACAGCTTTACAGCTGTCAGTAGGAGAAATCAAATTTTAAACGCCCGTATCTCTTAAACCATAGCTCAGCTCAGATCAGCTTTTTAAGCTCTTCTAAATGCAAAAAAGTTTTTTTTAGACATTACTAACACTTTAAGGAGCAGAGGCAATGCACTATGAAATAATGGAGTCATGCATTAAGGTGTGATAAAGAGGTGATAAACGGAGATGACTTCTTCAGTGATATCACTTCTCCAGTTCCTATGTTATTCTACGGAGCCTGTTTACTAAGGACTAGATGTTCAGAAAGTGATAGTAACTGAAATTGTCTGTAATCAGAATAAAAAAGTTCATATACCATGGTCCATCAATTCTCAGACGTTACCATCATTTTTTTAATCCAATTCCGCCATCTCCGTCAAAGGAGCAGTAAACTTTTTTTTATGAAAACACATATTTTACAGAGCATTTCCTGCTGAATAAAACAAGGTCAATCCCATCACTGTCAGATGTTTTATTCAAAATTTATAGCAGTTTAAATAATCAGGAAGTGAATTTACTGTGTTTACTTCCTGATAGTTCTGACAGGAATTGAATTTACTGTGATTACTTCCTGATAGTTCTAACTGACAGGAAGTGACAGGCAGTTTCTATCACATTCTATGGAGAACTGTATGTCACTGACTTTTCTGACTTTCCTCTCCATAAGAATCTAACAGGAAATCTAATTAGAATTTGACCACTAGAGGGCACTGCTAATGTAAAAAAACATGGGTTTAAACTGTAATAACTCTGAAAATATAAATCTCTCGGCAGTGGGAGTATCCTTATTTTACTCAATAGGAAAATCCCTACAATATATATGTATTTTCATAAACCATGGGTTTAAATTCTAGAAATATAAATCTCTTGGCAGTGGGAGTACCCTTATTTTACACAATAGCAAAATCCCTAAATATATACTTTTTCATAAAAAAGTTTACTGCTCCATTAAAAGTGGGTATGGCTTAATCTACCGTCATATTGTACAGTATTTTAAAAAAATATATCTTTGTTTCAATGTCACTTTTTGTCTGATTAACATCATTTTTTCCTGACATAATAAAAATGGTCTAAACTTGGAGAAGACAAATTAAAGAACTGTTAGAAGGAGTGAGAAGCAATTTTTTGTTTCAAAGACAAAAAATGCCTTTGTTTCTTTGAAAGTTTTCGTTTCAAAGACAAAATCAAAGACATTTTTAACATCAGAATTTTTAAAGGCAATTCATTCATCAAGATCTTGTTGCTGTCATTTTTAATCCTTTAGACACATTTTCAAATGTAGCAGATTTACTTCTGAAAATATTGTCCTTCTTTTTCCATCGACTCATGAACCGACAATTTTTTCATTATGACGACTTTTTTTGAACATCTCCAAAGATGTAGGAATCTTAATGCACTGGCTCCATAGAATAACATAGGTGGGGTTATGCACTAAGGAGTGATAAATAGGTGATAAAGCGCAGATGACTTCTCCAGTGATATCATTCCTCCAATTCCTATGTTATTCTATGGAGCCTACACACTAAGATCTCCAAAGTTCTAGAAATCTTAGTGAATTGGCTCCATAGATTAACATAACAATTGGAGAAGTGATATAACTGGAGAAGTCATCTCCACTTTGTCACCTTTTGATTATGACATAGCTGATCTCCCCCAAAGTGTTACACAAGCCTCTGATCTATAAAGGATTCTTTGTTTTTTATTTCACTGTATTTTCTTTGATGACCAGCTTTATGTTGACCACAGAATATTTCAGTGTGGTTCAATGTATACAGGAAAACAGTACTGGGAAATGCATCTTTGTCTCTGTCTCTCTCCCTTTCTGTCTCTGTTAGTGTTGAGCGAGCGTGCTCGGCCGATGCTCGGATCGGCTCGAGCATCGCTCTGCTCGGCACATGGCGGTACTCGTACGAGTACCGCCATGTGCTCGCCCGACAAGCTCGGGTGAAGAGGATCTGTGCCGGAAGAGGCACAGATCCGAAGAAGCTCCGCTGGACCACCAGGGAATGGAGGTACGGGGGCATTGCGGAGATGAAGGGGGCATTGCGGACATGAAGGGGGACATTGTGGAAGAGGGGCATAGACTCTATGCCCCTCTTCCACAATGTCCCCCTTCATCTCCGCTATGCCCGTCTTACACAATGTCCCCCTTCATGTCCGCTATGCCCCTCTTCCACAATGTCCCCCTTCATCTCCTCTATGCCATAGAGGAGATGAAGGGGGACATTGTGGAAGAGGGGCATAGCGGAGATGAAGGGGGACATTGTGGAAGAGGGGCATAGAGTCTATGCCCGTCTTCCACAATGTCCCCCTTCATCTCCGCTATGCCCCTCTTCCACAATGTCCCCCTTCATCTCCTCTATGGCATAGAGGAGATGAAGGGGGACATTGTGGAAGAGGGGCATAGCGGACATGAAGGGGGACATTGACCAGGCACCCTCCGCTCATCAGAGCAGGGGGTGCCTGGTTTGATGCTCGAGTGCTCCCATTGTATTCAATGGGGCTCGGGTGCTCGGCCGAGCACTCGAGCAGCAGGGGGTGCTCGGTCAGAGCACCCGAGCACCCGAGCATCACGGTGCTCGCTCATCACTAGTCTCTGTCTGTCTCTCTTTATCGCTTCAAAATCTCTCTCAAACTCACGTCAGCTTCACTGACCTGACACTTCTGCCAAAGCGTGTAAAGTCACGGTGCATTATATTATACAGGAATGGGGATATGAATCTTGTATATATTTGAGGCGGGGGCGGGGAACCCATCTCTTTTTTCTTTATTTCTATTTTGATAGTAAACCTGAGGTTTTCTGAGACTGTCAGACATTTTTATAAAAGTAAAATGTAGTTTATTTTCAAATTCTAATATTTCTACTGGAAACTTGTGGATGTAAAAAAGCTGATATTTATATACTTTAAAGGGGAACTATCTTTAAAGGGGACTTTAAAGGAGCAATAAACTTTTTTTATGAAAAATATATATTGTAGGGATTTTCCTATTGAGTAAAATAATGGTACTCCCACTGCCAAGAGATTTATATTTCCAGAGTTATTACAGTTTAAACCCATGTTTTTTTAAATTAGCAGTGCCCTCTAGTGGTCAAATTCTAATTAGTTTTCCTGTTAGAGTCTAATGGAGAGGAAAGTCAGAAAAGTCAGAGACATACAGTTCTCCATAGAATGTGATAGAAACTTCCTGTCACTTCCTGTCAGTTAGAACTATAAGGAAGTAAACACAGTAAATTAACTTCCTGATTATTTAAACTGCTATAATTATATTGATTGTTCTTGCGTTCTCTCTCTGACCTGATTTATATGAGACTTGCAATTATAAGATTCTATTGTTACAATCTTAAAAGCTGACTTAAAGGAGCAGTAGCCCTTTTTTATGAAAACATATGTTATAGAGCTTTTCCTGCTGTGTAAAACAAGGTCACTCTCACTACTGTCAGTTGTTTTATTAAAATGATATAACCATTCAAATAACCAGGAAGAGAATTTACTGTTCGCTTACTTCCTGGAAGGTCTAACAGACAGGAAGTGACTCAGCAGTTTCTATCACATTCTATGGAGAACTACTTGTCACTGCCTTTCCTCTCCATTAGAAAGTAACAATACTAATTGGAATTTGACCACTAGAGGGCACTGCTAATGTAAAAAAGCAAAACAAAACAAAAAAAAAACAGTTTAAACTGTAATAACTCTGGAAATATGCATCTCTCAGCAGTGGGAGTACCCTTATTTTACTCAGCTGGAAATGCCCTACAATATATATTTTTTTGCAATGAAAAATAAAAAGTGCTGTGTTCATTAATGTCCACCTCCCCCCAGATTGTGTGGTCGTTAAGGCATTAAATCACAAGGTTTTAAGTTTCCCCCACAACAGAGTTATACTGTTCGGCTTTTAGCCACTTTGTAATAAAAAGAACTTTAAAAATGACCTACATTTATGTTAGATATTGTTTAATTCAAACAATAATTTAGGAGATATTTGGCTTTATTTAACCTCTCCATGACCGGCCGATACAGAGCAAAGCTGAACGTCAAGGACCACGGGGAATAATTTTTGTGCAATGGATTCCAGGGTTGCTAAGTGGCGTGCAGCCACGTGGTGACCCCAAAATCCATGATGTGTCAGGACCATCACTGGTTCTTAAATGTCAGACTAGGCATGACGGTCCTGGCACATCAAGGGTCCTTAAAGGGTTAAGTGACAGTATATGAAAATGAGCTAGTACTGACTATCAAGCAGTGGTTGCAGGGCCTGATTAATAACCCTGGTCCTCCTAGGCAAGGCATTCTAGGTGCACTTAGCTCCACCCATTGCCAACCCCCATTCCTCACATGCCCCCACCCCCAGTCACTGTTTCCTGGCACAGACAATACCCTTGGCCTATAACAAGCAATTGTGTACCCCTCTGGCACTCAAAGGGTTACAGTTGTTGTCTGTAACAGAATGTAGCATATTTAACAAATGTAATGTAAATATTCAGTAAACTAGTTTAAATAGTCCAAACATAAGCAAGTTTATTTAGTTTGGAAAGCAAATTACACTGTATCTACCACCTTTTCCTCTATAATCTCTATTTGTCGGTTTGGGCTTACTGATGAATAGGGGTGGGCGAAACTTGTCGCCGTGTTCCCATGGGAAATTTCGCAAAAACCACGTTGTTATCTGCTTTTTCGCGGGAAAATCTGCTTTAAAACTAGCGGTTAAAATTTTCGCACTTTTCGCCCATTGGCCAAAATTTGTCACCATTTTTTCAGTGGCTATAAAGTTTCCGCCCATTGATTTACGTTGTTTTCACACTTATGCTATAAAAAGGTGACGTTTTCGCTGAAGGCAGACACAATAGAAGCAGGTACAGTGAGAGATAGACGTGCTGTGCTGTTCTTTTGTGATATTTTGTCAAAATTGAGGCAGGAGAGGCTCATAGTGACTCCTAATCACTATGAGCAGAAAAAGAGGAACTGGAATGACCCTTATTATGTGTCCACTGAGTCTGAGAAGGAAGTGACTAGCAGTATTGAACCAAGGCTGTCCAGTCCCCCTAAATCACCCCATGGGATCTTGGGGAATTTAATGGGAAGGGAAGGAGAAAAGGGAATGGGAAGGAAGGGAGAAAAGGGTAGTACTAGTGAGAGCAGGACAGGTCAGCTGCCTGTGCCTGCTTCAAGACGTGCTGCCCCTGCTGCCAGTGCCACCAATGCTGTACCTGCAGCCACTAGTATTGTACCTGCTGCCACTGCTGAACCTGCTGCCACCAATACTGTGCCTGCTGCTAGTGTTTCTTGTAGTACTCGGTGAGGAGAGTAAATGATGCCAAGTGTAACAGCAGGGGACCCTCTGTCACATTGCTCGTTACCTCCTCCAAGCATCAGTGAGATGTCTGGAATAGAGCAGCATCACGTAGGGACTAGTGGTGGTGGTGGTGTTGGAGAAGCTGGGGTGGAGGAGAAATTGATGGCCTTTTTATCAGAAAGTGAGAAGGAATGGGAGACAGAGATGAGGATGAGCATCACCACCACAACAATCAGCTTTTGGAACTTGCAGAAATTGCAACTGGTTTAATTCCTGCTGCTGCTGCTGCTGCTGAGATGAAAGGGCAGCAGGGTGCTGAGGATAAGGCTAGTGTGCCACAGACCACCATGGACACAGTGGGAATGGGGTCAACAAGTAATGCGGGACTAGGACAGGACAGCAATACTCCTGATCCTAGTTGCAGTGCTAAATCTGAGGCAGTAGCAGCAACATCCGCTGCCACAAAAAATGAAGGGGAATGTGAAGTACAAGAAGAAAGAGGCCATTCTTCTCCACCTGTTCCCTATCCCTCCCCCCAGAAGTCATGGGTGTGGGACTATTATTCTGTTCCGGCAGGCACAGCGCAGTCATCATCAACAATGGTAAAGTGCAAAATTTGTGACAAGTTAGAGAGAAGGGGAAAGGAGGGAACACACCTTGGCACAAGCTCCCTGATAACACACATGAAACGCAGATGCCATGACATTTATGTTAAACATGTTAAAGCCAAACACCCACAGCAGAAATCTAGTACCACTGTTACTATACCCCCTGACTCTCCAGAAAGGTGGAGATCAAAGAGGAGGAAGAATAAAGAAACCCAGACACACACTGGAAGTTCCATGACGAGTGAAACAACTAGCTCACCATCAACATCACCTTCTTCCTCTAGGGTAACAAGTACATCTCCTGCCAATCCACCTCATTCATCATTACCTACCCCGCCAAATGATAGCTACTCTTTTGATGTTAGGATATGGCAGTTCGTCTCTACCCATTGCACACTGTGTGGTGCACTGACCACACATGCCAGTGTGGTGGAGGAGAATCAATATCAGGCCATCAAGCGACATCTGAGGAGATTCCAACCCACAGAATATGCTAAGATGGAGGCAGGGAGGGTTCATCATTACTATTAAACTGTCAGCAAGTTGTCATGTGCCCTTAGTGGGGTCTGCAGAAGGGGTACAGTGACCGCGGCAGTACTTGGTTTCGGGTGTCATGATGTTGGGATACAGTTGTGCCCCCAGATGTTATTTACCACACACACTGTGCACACTGCAGTTGCTGAGGAGACCCACTGATCCTGCTCTCAAGGGAAAAAATATCTTCTAATAACAACACACCCATGATGATTTTGGAGGAGGGGCAGGTAGAGAAGATTTAATGGCCAACTTGCTCTTTTCTCCACAAATACTAGGGACTACTTATTCTGCTGCTCAGGTGCATCACTGGAGCCAGTCGTGGCAAATGGAACCTTCATCATCCATCTTCCATGTTACTGCTATTGTTGATCCCATTTCCTTTCAGCTGCCTAATCATCCTGCTGCTTAACCCTTTGAGTGCCAGAGGGGTACGGAACGCATTGCAAAGCAGTGCGTTCCGTACCCCTCTGGCACTCAAAGGGTTAAACAACTCAGCAGCAGCAGTACAAACAGCAGTTGCAGCTCAGGAGGACATTTGACAGTGGCCACTGGCCAACATGACCTGCTGGCATTAGGCCAGTAGGGCATTTTTTTTCTCAGGGCTTGTGTTTTGAAAAAAAAAACTAAAGAAAAGAAAAAAAAACTAGTCCTACAAAAAAATGAACAATTTTTGGGGGGTTTCTTTCGAACAAGCCTAAGTCCTACAAGTCAGTGTTTCCTTAGGGCTTGTGCCAAACAAGCTTAAGTCTTAGAAATCAATGTTTCTTCAGGGCTTGGGCCTCTAAAAAGTCTAAGTCCTACATAAGCCTCTAACAACAAATCAAACAAATCATCCTCTACAAAATACTCTATCAAGTATCAGTCCACCCCAGTGGCAGCTTATGTCAGGGGGATCCTGTCTCTGTCACTTTAAATACATATGTCTTATTTTATTGATTTATTTTTTTATAAACTGTCCCCCCAATAGCAGCCAAGAAAGCCCCCCAAAACCAATTCCCTGTCCAAATTAGTCATTCATTCACCAACACAGGCACCCTCCTCAGACCCCTTTATACCATGTCTTATGGTTTTATTTTATTTAGGATTTATTTTTTATTAAGTGCCCCCCAATCCCAGTAAACAATCCCCCAAAAACAATCCCTGTTCAACTGATTCTTTCCCCACACCCCACCAACACAGGCACCCTCATGACCCTTTTATACTGTGCCTGTTGGAAATAAAATATTATTCGTAATGTGTTGTGTGTAACGTCTATGTTCCCGTTGATTTCAATGGGTAAAAAAATCGGAAATAAGTGGAAGATCTGCACTTTTCGCAGGAAATTTCTTTGCCGATTTCAGTTTGAGGAGGAAAGTTTCGCCCATCCCTACTGACGACAAGAGAAATCTCAATGTATTTTTCCTGTTAAACACTGCTTTTGTTTGTTGCTTTTTCAAGGTAACAAGGAGACACACTGGGTGCATTTCACGCTTTGTAACTACAGCGAATCAATAACAAGAAGCTTTTTGACACTGGAATTGCTTGCTTACAGTTACTTTTAAGCTTCAACATATTTTACAGAATAATTTATGGATTAAACCCATCATTTACATCCAGATATGTTATGTGAGCCATATTATTTACCTTACATCATTTCACAAATATATACTCTTATTTGCTGCATCCACAGAATGGCTAAAACACACATTCTCTTTATGTAATGATCTGTTAAATGCCAAACACAACACACAGCAATGGTATGCAGGGAACAGTCATAGTCTTAATAATGATATTTTCTTTACATGAAAGGATATTTTTCTGTCCTGTAAATTAATTCTCGTTACAGTGTATATCTGTGATCACCTTTGTGCCCGAGTTTCTATCTGTTACTTGCAGAATGAGCCCAGAAGATCTCTCCTTTTTTTTCTGTGATGATAGAAGGTATAACATGCTCCTGCTGTTTTAACATTTTCAAAAGCACATACAAAAATATTAAAAAGGTACAGCTGGTGATGTGTTTGCGTATTATATCCAAGTATTCATAAAGTACCATCATGCTCTGCTGCACAGATGTTCAATACATATGTGTGTGCGTGAGTGTGTGTGTATATATATATATATATATATATATATATATATACTATATAATACTATATACTATATAATAATTCTCTAAAATGTGTGTAACAACGCAGTCATGCACAGTAGAGACTGCCCGCGGCACGGCTGATACAGAGCTGGCGCGGGCAGTCTCTACTGAGCATGACTGCACCACGACCGGCTGCCACTGTATCAGCCGTGGCGCGGGCAGTCTCTACTGTGCATGACTGCCCCGCGCCCGGCTGGCAGTGGCACTGTGGCCCGTGTAATGGGCTCTTCAACTAGTGTGTGTGTATATATATATATATATATATATATATATATATATATATATATATATTGTGGTAAGGTCCCTTCAAACACGGTCAGGACAGCCAGGAGGTTGTAACTTCAATGCAGTTTATTTTAACAGCAACAACAAAAGAAAAGTCTCTTTCCAGTTTTAGGGTATGCTTCCCCTTTAAATCAAACAGGTTTTTGACACCAAAATAAAAAGAACAGAAACAAACAGGCCTACTCCTTTCAGGAGGCTAACTCACAGTAGCTCCCTCACTACCAGTTACTGACCCAGCTACTCTGGGTTCCAGTACAAAAAGTAAAATCAGTAGACATGCAATCTTTTCAGTTCAGAAGCTTGCACACCATTCCTTGGTTTCAGAGGCAGGCAGGCAGCTTGCAGG
This sequence comes from Rhinophrynus dorsalis, assembly GCA_037306005.1. Lineage (NCBI taxonomy): Eukaryota > Metazoa > Chordata > Amphibia > Anura > Rhinophrynidae > Rhinophrynus > Rhinophrynus dorsalis. Next base: position 489,654,386 of record CM074722.1, on the reverse strand, counting down.
TCTCCAAACACACTATCCCAGTTTCACATAGGTTATATGCCCTTGATGTAATAAACGGACAATTGTCAGCCTCATGTTAGGGGGTGTCATGAGGGGTCACGATACCCCCCTTGAAGTCCAATGTTAGGTTTCATACACTTAAACACATTTTTTAATAAAAAGATTTGTCAATTTGTCACACACACACACACACACACACACACACACACACACACACACACACACACACACACACACACATATAAAGGCAAAGCAGGCAGTCCATACCTTGCCTATTAACCCTTTGAGTACCAGAGGGGTAGAAAACACATTGCTAAGCAATGCCTTCCTTCCTCTCTGGATACTCAAAGGGTTAAGTGTCGAATAAAGGACAGGTTCGTCGAATAAATGTCAGTTCCTGAGGTGAAAGTTGTATGGAGTTAGTATGTCGAATATATGCAATATATGTGACATACTAAGGGGGGGATGTTGAAGGGGAGGAACATTGTGTAGTGCTTGGTGTACTGTTTCAGTTTATTGTAACCATTTGAATGCCACAGGGCTGAGCAATGCACATCACTATTGCATTCAATGCTGTCCATGGTACTGAAAGCCTTCTCTGTGTTCCCCTGCTGGCTGGGTAGGGAAGCACAGAGAATGCTGTACAGAATAGTCATAGTGTTGGAGATGTTTTAGGGGAGGCGATCCCTTCCACACCGACAGCACTTCAAAAATCCTGTATGTTAATAGGGACCTTTCCAACCCTCCCTTTCCATCCGACAATTTTAGTGAATATGTCGATGTGCATACAGATCGAATTGTCAGAGTGATTAGAACACATAGACAATATCATACCGACACCACATCGACATTTAGTGCATCTAGGCCCTGATGTTAGATGGACCAAACAAATTTTGGAATTGATCCCACCTGATACTAAATGCCCAATAATAAGACCAAAGACAAGATGGGTAGGTGAATTTACCAAATTTGTTGGTACACAGTTGCAACAAAAGGCACAGGGGCTTGCCAAGGAGGCCTTCGTCTTTCAGTGGATCGACAATGGCTGAAGATGATGATGATGATGATGTGTGTGTGTGTGTGTGTGTGTATATGTAAGGAACAAAAAATAGTATTGCCTTGCTGCTGTATAAACAATTTATATTAGCGTCAGGTTATTAAAAAGTAACCATGATGAACGTTGACAATAACGAGTTAATATTCATATACTTTTTTTTTTTCAATTGCATTCCCTGCAATTCCGTGATGTGCCAGGACCATCACCGGTCCTTAAAGGGATAGTAATACTTAAAATGTAAAAAAAAATATGTTGTAGAGTTTATCCCCTGAGTAAAACAAGAGTACTCCCACTGCTGAAATGTGTTTCATTCAAAAGTTATTAATTTTCAAAGTTCAATTTTTTAGGTGCAATATCACAGTGGCCTGAAATTGTACAGTGGCGCTGTTGCTACACCATCCTATGGAGATTTATGGTCAACTGACCAGAGCTGTCCATAGGATCGTGTAGCAACAGCGCCACTGTACAATTTCAGGCCACTGTGATATTGCACCTAAAAAATTGAACTTTGAAAATTAATAACTTTTGAATGAAACACCTTTCAGCAGTGGGAGTACTCTTGTTTTACTCAAGGGGATAAACTCTACAACATATTTTTTTTTACATTTTAAGTATTACTATCCCTTTAATGTCTGGACACACATGACGGTCCTGGTGTGTCACGTGTCCTTGAGGGATTAATACCCCTGCACCATCAGCAATCCTTCTTTCTGACTGAGATATGAGTGAAAGTGACAGAGGACTATGTCTGGCTGTTTCTTGTTTTTCTGACAGCTGTCCTACTACAAAAAGAATGTACAGAATACGGATTGATGAGGCAGTAGTACTGAAGGAGTTACTAATCAATTATACTAGGATAGATATTGTTTGATGTCACCTCTGTAGCACCCAGGATACATGAGTGCATTGAGCTCTTTAGAGAATATACAGTGTATCAATTTAGCAACAGAGCTATATTTTGATTGGTTCTGTTTCTATGTGCTGTGTGCATGATCCCTGGTGTTCCGATTTATGAGATAAGTGGCGCCAGTTGGAGGGCCTGGGATTGTGACACAGCAGGTGGAGTCTTGTATCTTTTGTATTATTTTAATAAAACATATCTGGTATGACCCAAAATTGAATTTATTGTGTGTTTGGAACAGGCGCTTCAGACATTTTTACATCTTTTTCTATATATGTTACAAAGAGAATGTATCAATCCCAGTTCTTTTCCTTTGCTGAGAAAGCCAGAAACTATATTTTCTCTGTATAGCAGCGCTGTTGTATTTGTACAGCCGCTCATATCCTAGATGTCACATTAAATCAGCATACAAACTGTGATTTTTTCATTTTTGAGATATAGACTAAAATACAAGAGGACAGTTTAAGAAACCATGAAACCCTGGGTGGAAATGCGAATAGATTTCCCTAAATACATGGAAACAGACAAGGTCCAGTTTGTAGCCTTTTTCTTCCCTTCTAATTTCTTGATAGATCAGATATATTATTTGCTGTGCACTCAGACCATATGAAGACAGCTGGAGAAACCTTTAAGCAGCTCTTGAGTTACCGGAATCTCTTGTAGTTCAACCACAGTGTCCTTCCAAACAGATAGCAGAAAACATGTGCCGGGTAGAATAATGACCCTCCCAGGTCATGACAATTAAGCTCTCAACCACACAGTCTACCGCACAATGTTAGACACTCCCGTGATGATTAAAAACATGAAAATTTTATTATCAAAAGTGAAACATATCCGTGACTCAAGTTATATGATCTCCTCAGTTATCTGGAGGGTTTAAACATCAACGCGTTTCGCATGTTACTGCTTAATCATGATTAAGGAAATCCCTGCCCCCCTTCACAGGTTTTTCAGGTTTTTCCCTTATGCTCACTGAAGATTGTCCCTCTCTGTGATCCATCCGGACAGTCTTGCTGCTCTGAGGTGAGCAGTGTTACATCAGTAAAAGGAGCAGGAGGGGGATACTTTATCATTCAATTACTCTTGTACTACAACTCTGACAGTACTGAAATAACACTCTCTATGGCCCAAACACTATGAAGATTAATTGCAGCTGCTTTTATTGTGAAACATTACTATCCCTTTAAGTTTTGGATCCTGGCAGGGTATATGAGGAGAACCATTCAGGTGTTGGAAGGGCATCTACCTGGTCCCATGTGACCCCTACTCATTTTGTGACTTAATGATATCACATCATCAGGGAGAGTGTCTACTGATGTTGTACAGCATCCTTTTATACAGTGAAAAAGGTGCATCTTTTACTTAGTAAATAAGTTCTTTTAAAGGAGATGTAAACTTTTTTATGAATAAACAAATAATGTAGGAATCCTGCAGAGTAAAACAATGATACTCCCATTGTTGGGAGATATAGTTTTCAAGTGCTATTACAGTTTAAACTATCGGTTTCTTACATTAGCAGTGACATCTAATGGTTACGTTTCAATTACTTATTCTGTTGCATTGGATGGGAAAAGTCAGTCACTGACATACTGTTCTCCACAGGATGTGATAGAATGTGATTCCTGGAGTCTGAACATTCAGGAAGTAATGATGCTTTTCCTCACTTACAGACAGTCTGGCTGGTTATAACATTTGAATAAAACAATTGAAAGTAAATGGAGTGCTTTTGTTTTAGTGATCAAAACAAGTCTTATAAATATATGTTTTCATTTAAAAATACTTTTTAAACTGCTTTAACCTTTTGAGTGCAAGAGCGGTATCCTACGCATTGCAACGCAATTCAATGGATACCTCTCTTGCACTCAAAGGGTTAATAGCTGTTAAATACCAATATCCCTTATTATATTCTCCTGTATATATATTAAATATATATATATTATATTCTCACCATAACTGAGGCCACAATACATTAAATTACTAGATGTCAGGACTGTTTCATATGATGTCAATACATTTCACCATTTGATGGTTTCAGTATAGTTCTGTGAATATATATAGGCTTTTTAGCTTAGTATAACAAAGATAGCTCCATTACTGGTAGATGCTTTATTCAAAAGTTATTTCAGGGCAAACATGCATTTTCTTTTTTTTTTCTTTTTTTGAGAAAGAGTTTGAGTATAAGATTTTTTGGTGGAAAATATCCAAAAACCAAAACATAAAGAAAAGGGGGACACCCAATCGTGTAAATCAGCTTAATAAATGTACGATATATAGAAGAATATGAAATGCACTCCCATGCTCCAATGGTCAGCCAAAGGTATATTCAAAGCTGACTTCAAACACTTATGGGGAAGTTATACTGTCTCCACTCAGTATCTTGATCACAGGATTCTGGTGTAAATTATGCTGTATATTGGGTACTGTGTAAAAGAAGCAACTGAAGAACTTCAACAACTGGTATTACATTTATTTAATAATAAAAGTATATATATAAAAACATGTATCAGAAAAGATATTTTAACAAGGCTAACGCGTTTCGTGAGGTGCTCCTCTCTTTAGCAATGCCCCAAAAAATCTATTTGATTTTATTCTGGCTGTATTGCCATTATTGTTAATACAGAGCTTCTGTAAGTTACCAACAGTGAAAATTAACAAGAAAAACTCAAAGTGAAAAGTGTTTACAGTCCTGTAAGTGATGAGTAAACATCTGTGTAAAGGACTGATTAGATGACTGAGAGATTCCTTAACAGATAATACCAAGATAATTATTCACCACAGCTAATCAAGCGGCCATCTCTACACGTAAAACAAAATTACTTGACCCAGAGCTACCATTTGTGAGTACGTACTGTGTAATACCTAATAATATTATATTTAAAGGAACAGTAAACTTTTTTATTTTACAGAGCATTTCCTTCTGAATAAAACAAGGTCACTTCCATCTCTGTCAGATGTTTTATTCAAAATTTATAGCAGTTTAAATAATCAGGAAGTGAATTTACTGCGTTTACTTCCTGATAGTTCTGACAGGAAGTGAATTTACTGCGTTTACTTCCTGATAGTTCTAACTGACAGGAAGTGAATTTACTGTGTTTACTTCCTGATAGTTCTAACTGACAGGAAGTGACACAGTAGTTTCTATCACATTCTATGGAGAACTGTATGTCACTGACTTTTCTGACTTTCCTCTCTGTTAGAATCTAACAGGAAATCTAATTAGAATTTGACCACTAGAGGGCACTGCTAATGTAAAAAAACATGGGTTTAAACTGTAATAACTCTGGAAATATAAATCTCTTAGCAGTGGGAGTACCCTTATTTTACTCAATAGGAAAATCCTTACAATATATATATATATTCATTAAAAAATTGTACAGCTTCTTTAAGAAAATTGAACAATCTGCTATTCACAGGTTTATCAAGCAAAATTAACCCTGGTAAAACACATATCTGTCAAGTATCCATGAAAGAATTTAAACATTAAATTGAGGGATAAGATACAATAATTATTAAAGGGGAACTTTCATCTCTAACACACTGTGTCTCACATGATTAATCTAGTAAAATGGTATGTAGCTCCGTACACTTCCTGTTACAATATAGGTGCTGCACATCACCATGAAGGGAAGCGCAAATTAGCTCCCCGGGAGAGCTGGGAGGGAGGTGGGAGGAGAATTTGAGGCCTGGGAAGTCCTGCAGAGTTGTGCCGACATTATCTTGTGCTACAGTATGCGGAATTCCCTACATCAAGTGACATTTTGTGGCGATTATCTAATAAAGTATGTACTTTAAAAAAAAACAGCAATCTACATACCATTTTACTAGATTAATCATATGAGTCAAAGTGTATTAGAGGTGAAAGTCCCAATAGGTCAATTATATGCCAGTAAATGATAAAACCATTGTCCTATAATGTCTTTCACACCTTCTAGCACTCAAAGAGATCTGCATTCAGATGGAATTCAAGGTGAAGTGAAGGACGTAGGCAGTAGGATGTCTTCCAATTTGCCTACCATGGAAAAAAAATATAAAAAACATGTTTTTGATCAATGCTATTAACGTACACCACTCAGTATATAGATCCCTCCTGGCCTTCTCTTCCCCAGAACTAGCACTGTGCGCTCCAGAGAGGAGCCTGATGACTCACGTTGACTGCAATGATGTCACATCCATCTGCAGAGCCAATAGCAATGAGTCTGGCACTGACAATCCCACCTCTGGTAGTTGCAGAATTAGAAATGTTAAAGTTTTCTTGGACAGCTCCTTCTGTGATTCTACTTCCAAGAGCTGGAGTTCTGAGCACCAGAGATCCAGCTGATGACTCAAGTTGATTGCTATGATGTTACACCCATCTGTACAGCCAATAGGAATAAGGGTGGCGCTGACAATCGCACCTCCGGCAGTTGCAGCATTAAATATGTTAATGCCTCAGTATACAGCTACTCCTGTGCTTCTCCTTCCAAGAGCTGGAGCTGTGACAGTTTGCTGATGATTCCTATTGGATATGTTGATGTCTCACCCACCGGAACCGCCAATAGGAATAATAAGGCTGCAACTGGCAAGATATGGGAGGTGGGTCAAGAAGCCAGGTAGAAAAAACCTGTACAATTAGGGATGTAAGCAGGGAAGTTGATAGGTTCCCAAAAGGCCAAGTGATTTTCACAAACAACCTGAGGATTGGGCCAACCTAATTCCTTTTTAGCTCACATGTTTGTCCAGTTACAGCATTACTAGTAGGGGGAGAGACATCATTATATGTCACAAGGTAGCAACAAGACCTGGGACTTAGCCAGTACCTGTATCCTTTCAAAAGAGCGTGAGACTACACGGCGCATTAACCATTATTAAAAGGGCAACATGAGAATCTCTTACAAACAACCAAATCTGCGCTCCTCTATATACTGTGAATAGTATGCCCTGTAATGGGCATATATAATAATCCTTAGTAAATCTAAGTAAAATAAGTGACAATTTCGTCCCACAAATTGGCCAATCCATGTGTAAGCTTACCAACCACGCCAAGGTATCTCACTTTATGGTAAGTCCTACTCTAATACACTTACAAATACTATCTAAATTAAAAATCCCTGAAGAAAGATGTTATTTTGAAACGCGTCAGAGGGGACCCTTTAAATATTATTTTGATGTTTTTATTCTTATTTGTGGGTCCCAGTGTAGTGCAATTAAAAACAAACAGACATACAATAAAATAAAAAAGGTGTAGATGAAAGACTTACCTGGTGCAGGGCCCTTATGGGACTGCATTAATAAAGTGATTACATAGAGAACTATGTTCCATTTGTAACCTTCCCCACAAGTCATGTGAGGGATGGTTGATACCAAACAGACAGGGGTTATACACAATGGAGCAGGCCAAACAGCCTAGTTCTTAAAGGCCAAGTAGGATAGAAAAGGAAAGGAATGGTGAGATAAAGTAAAGTAATAATGTGTTTTTCTCTGTGTGATTTAAGTGGATAAAATGAGAAGCTGCTAAAGTGAGCTGAAGGAGAAATGTGTACAAAAAGAGAAAAAGAGAAGAAAGCTTGCAGCGCTAACTCATCATGAAATATCCATATAATAAATATAAATAACTTATTAATATAAGGATGAAAGATATAGATAGCAGCAAGAAATGAGAGGGTTCTCCAGTCCCCCTAACATTGGGCCGAAACCCAAAAGTGAAAACACATACAAACAACCAAATCTGCGCTCCTCTATATACTGTGAATGATGTGTGCCCTGTAATGGGCATATATAATAATCCTTAGTAAATCTAAGTAAAATAAGTGAGAATTTCGTCCCACGAATTGGCCAATCCATGTGTAAGCTTACCAACCACGCCAAGGTATCTCACTTTATGGTAAGTCCTACTCTAATACACCTACAAATACTATCTAAATTAAAAATCCCTGAAGAAAGATGTTATTTTGAAACGCGTCGGAGGGGACCCTTTAAATATTATTTTGATGTTTTTATTCTTATTTGTGGGTCCCAGTGTAGTGCAATTAAAAACAACAGACATACAATAAAATAAAAAAGGTGTAGATGAAGGACTTACCTGCACCACAGTGCAAGATTCTCATGTTGCCTCCTTAAACATCGTCATTTTAGTTCCCGCAGCATCCGATTTGGTGCCAGCATACCTTTAACCCTTTGTGTGCCTCCAACGCCGAACACAGAACCCATGCTCATTCACTGTCCCCAGCCCTTGCTGCTTCTCTGTTGTCCACAGCCACTAATGTTTCTCCGCCCTTTGGGTCTGCTGTTCCACTTCTATACTGTATGTCACTGCTTCTTTGTTGTTCTCCACGCTACCTCACATCCCTTTGCTATTTTTTTATTGTCCTGTGAGCCTGTGTCTTTAACTTCAGGTGCACAAGCAAAGTCTCAAAGGGTGGTGGAACAATAATGACCGTGGACAACAGAGAAGGGGCTGGGCATAGTGAAGGAGCATGTGTTCTGTGTTTGACGTCAGAGGCATACAAAGGATTAAATGTATGCAGGCATTAAATGTATCCTGCTGGAACTAAAATGACAGCGTTTAAGGAGTCAACATGAGAATCTCACGCTTTGATGCAGGGCGAGATTCTCATGTTGCACTTTTAATCACGGCAACATGCTGTAGTCGTACGCTCTTTTGAGTGCGACATTTGCAAAGAGAACCGCCAGTAGCTAGCAACACTCTTGGCTGTAAGTTTGTAATGGTGGCATTCCTAGGGGTAGGATTAGGGACAATAAACTGGCAGAGGGCTGAGCTTTAAGACATGCTTTTTATTTTTTCATGTTATTTGTACTTTAACAGAAAAGTGTCAATAAACAGGATGCAGGATGTGGATACAAGAAACTTGGCAAATTCCTCTAAACATGCATGTTTATATGTTAGCAGCAATAAATTAGTAAAGTACAATGCATTAATATATGCCTTTTATTTTTTTCATGTTGTTTACTCTTTAAAAACAGTTTGTGAAGTTAGGGGTGAATAATAAACATTTTACTGATCATTATAGCTTTTTTTCAGCAGAATAGTTTCACAAAAAATGAAAACCCACTTTAAGTTTTTCTACTATTCATACAGCTACACTGAATATAAAATATGTCATACAAATACAGAGACCTTGGGATATAACACACCAATATATTTCAAGTGCAATTTGTTCTGGCAGGCACATTATGGGGAAATATAAAAAAAAAAAAGGAAGATAATTCCAAATTAAGAGGAATATTAAGGAGGGCTCCTGCATTAATAAAACCACTCTGCTGTGAAACGGTGACACCAGAGGTAAATTTATACATTGTGTAGACACTCTGGTGATGTTTGTCTTGTATAAATAACCAAAGCTGGGTGATTTCTTAAACACGCCGGAGAAATTAGAAGGTCACTGTTCATGAGTAGCTCAGATAACAATCGTGCTCCTCTTGCTGAAAAAGGCAAAGAAAAAAGATGGATTTTGTGTTTACTCCGTCATCGATTTTGCAAAATGTCAGAATTCTCCTAGAAACGCAGTAATAATATTACCTCGGTAACAATCCATGGAAATCGCTCAGATGATGACACCTTGCAGGTTCACTTTGTATCTACTTGAAATTCACTTCTTGTTCATAGGCTGGTTTTGACATCTTTTGAAGCAGAGCTAATGGCCACTTGCAGAATGGAAAGCGGAGCAATTCTTGGGAAACCAAATGAGGCATAGGAAACAGATACAATATTTCCAAGTCCAGTTGATGGAAATGGGGGCTTTTAGGCAATTAACCCTTTGAGTACCAGAGAGGTATCCTTAGACGGACTGTAATGTCCCATAAAAACTTTTTATATTTTTGTAGAGCTCAGGAAAATAAGAATAGTGCAAACCCTATCTCTCAAACCACTATGGTTTGAGAAATATTTGAACTGAAAGTTCGCCCCTCTCTTAACTTCTCCTGACGTCAGCGTCTAGCTGACAGCAGGAGATTCTGATCCCGGGACCAGCCGGCGGCTCTGCAGCAGAGCCGAAATCGCGGTATTGCAAAATAATCACTTCACTGGAAATGTTTACAAAGTGTGCTTGCAAACCAGTCACACTTTGTAGTAATTGCAAGTAATTGTTTTGCAATACCGTGATTTTGGATCTGCTACAGAGCCTCTTTGAGTCGTACGACTCGAATCACCTGCTGTCAGCTTTACAGAAAGGTAGAGAGGGGCGAACTTTCAGTGCCTATATCTCTCAAACCATAGCGGTTTGAGAGATAACGTTTGCTCCATTCTTATTTTCTTCTGCTCTATAAAAGTATAAAGAGCTTTTATGGGACATTACTGTCCCTTTAAGGACCACGTGACATGCTATGACCGTCATGTGGTTTTTGCCTTAACGACCGGTGACGGTAACAGCACATCACATACACTTTACTTACAGAGCTACTCTGGGAGCAATAAAAGGCAAAAAAGAACAGCGCACAAAAAACCTCTAAGTGTAGTGGTAGTGATAGACAATAAGAGAATATGCAAATAAATGGTGTAATATGATTTATTGATTCATACAATTATAAATCGTGTGACTTGGGACGTCATATGCTGAGGAACATCTTTAAACATCAATCGGGAAACGATCCCGAATATGTAAGTGTATAGCAAGAGTGTCAGACGGGACTTGTGGAACTGAGGGATGCGCTACAGGAATAGTCGATAATTGCTAGATCGTGATGGAGACATATATCATAATCATAATAGTCAGATTCATGCTATGCGCTCACCGGATGTTTACTTGAATAGCGGGCCCGTAAAGCAAACTCCTCGGTGTCTGGGCGCGTGTCTCCGTCGTCCGCTCAGTCTGCTTGGTCCTCTGTCTCCAGAACGATATTGACACTTAGATGAATATGTTGCGGGACTACGTAACAAAACTTGGGATTCTTTCTGTGCAGAGAAGAGGGATATGGACCATTTCATTTCACTTCATACGAAGAGTCTAAGTACTAACTTTTTTATTATCATTTCAAAGTCACTCTTTGGACAGAGAATATCAATATCGTTCACTATTATTGGTCTGTGCATATGTATATTGTTCAACTATTAATTGCCTCTCTTGATATTTCGGTAACATATAACATGCGGGTATTGTCTAATAATCAGCCATTATTGGTACTTTTGTATATGTAACCTGTATAAGAAAACTTTGTTCTATATACTCAATTTACGTTCACAGTGAGCGCCACTTATGATTTTATTTTTAGTACTCTGGGAGCAATGTAAGTAAAAGCTGGGTCTATCAGACCCCAATGAAGTGATCTGGTCCACATAACAGTCACGTGTCCTTGTGCATGGGAAGGAATCAAAGGGGTCTTTAAGGGACGGTAAGTTCTCTGAACCTCTAGAAAGCTTCTCCAACACAAAGAGCGTTAAATTCCCCATTTAAATCAATGGACATTTTTAGTTGTTCCCTGTGGTACAATTGATTTGCCTCAGAATTGCTCTACGTTTCTGTAGTCTATAACCAAAGCTGGGTGATTTCTAAAACACGCAGGAGAAATTAGAAGGTCTCTGTTCATGAGTATCTCAGATAAAATAACTAGTTCATATCATTTTCATTGGCTGCTCCTCGACTTTGGAATGCTCTCCCTATCCCCATTAGCCAATCAGCCACACTCCTCACTTTCAAGCTTCTCCTAAAATCCACCGGCTCAAGAAGGCATCTCAGTAACAATGTTCCCCTTGTTTCAATGACAGTCACATTAAAATCATTCTGCACTTCCCTTACTGAAGCTTTGTACTTGCACTTATGATCCACCTTCAACTGTCTCTGTATGTTGTCATGATTACTAATTAGATTGTAAGCTCCTTGGGGCAGGATTCCCTATGTATAATTCCCTTTGCTGCACTTTTTCCACCACTAATAATAGAATGATCGCACCTTAGCCTGATGCTCTTAACCCTGGCCTTTATTTTTGTACTATTTGAAGAGCCCGTTACACGGGCCACGGTGCCACTGCCAGCCGGTCGCAGGGCAGTCATGCGCAGTAGAGACTGCCTGCGCTGCGACTGATATAGCTCTGTATTAGCCGCAGCGCGGGACAGTCTCTACTGCGCATGACTGTAGCACGCTCAGCAGTCTCTACTGCGCATAACTTTGTCATTACACACATTTTAGCAAATTGTTATATAGGAGGATTGTACTGTTACTATTTCTGTAAAACACTGTGTACATGTTTGGAGCTTTATCAATAAAGATACATACATACAAAATGTGTGCTTCCACCCCCCCCCCCCCCGTGCTATATGAATAAATATACATACATCCGTACATTGATCAGCTTCAGTAGGGCGAGTATACAAATCTGTCAGAGCAGTTCATTTTCTGCACTTAGAGGTTAGCCTAAATATCATGCATCAGCATTTTGGGGTATGTACCTGCGTGTACAATTGCTTTATTGCAAACCTGTACACTTAGTCCTCCATCCTTAAGACTGGTGAGAGTAAATCCCGTAACTTCCCCAATAACATGCCCAAGGAAAGGAAGTAATTTACACTGATTTACTCTGCCCCTTATTAGTACATGGAGAGTACAGAGGAATGTAACTCCTTTCTCGTACACTCCAACATTACCTTCCGTTTGATGCAATCACTGTAAATTGTAGAATTTTCATCATAGATAGTTTAATTTGGGGTTAAACCTTCAGGTAATTGCTTTCAATGTGGGATATCAGACACCTTCCTCCTGCATATGCTGTACCCATGCCCCCCTTACACCAATTCTGGAAACAGACTGTAGCTATCACGGTGCCCGTGCTCTCTTGTTTTTGTTTTGCTGTCAGTTATCCTGTGTAATGCTCTCATTGGTTGCCCTGTGTTGAGCCCGCCCAGTATGGCCTTTATATACTGGGCTCCTGCACCCACACGGTGCCCTTTCGTGGTGTTCCTGTACCAGTGCTAACTAACTGCTCAGAGTTCCCAGTGTACCGACTTGGCCTGCCTGACTACTCTTCAGTTCCTGCTCCTGTGTACCGACCCAGATTGCCTGACTACTCTTCACTATCTGCTCCTGTGTATCGACCCAGCCTGGCTGACATTCCTGCTCCTGTGTACCAACCCGGACCAGCTGACGTTCCTGCTCCTGTGTTCTGACCCGGCCTGGCTGACGTTCCTGTTCCTGTGCACCGACCCAGCTTGATCGACGTTCCTGCTTCCTTTGTCCTTGTCACCTCGGCGACATTCTTAGTCCTCTGACAATCCGGTTACCATTGGCTTGTCCTCCGCTACTGCTCTGGCAGGTTGCCAGTGTAGTGTCAGTTACTGCTCCAACACAGCGCCTCTGGCCTAGTCCTCCGTTACTGTCATACCGGTTGCAAGTGTGTGTGCCTCCGTGATTGCTCCGGTAAATTGCCATTGGCTTGTCCTCCGCTACTGCTCCGGCAGGTTGCCAGTGTTGTCTCAGTTACTGCTCCGACAGAGCACCTCTGGCCTAGTCCTCCGTTACTGTCATGCCGGTTGCAAGTGTGTGTGCCTCTGTGATTGCTCCGGTAAAGTGCCATTGGCTTGTCCTCCGCTACTGCTCCGGCAGGTTGCAAGTGATGTCTCAGTTACTGCTCTGGCAGAGCGCCTCTGGCTTAGTCCTCTGTTACAGTCATACTGGTTGCAAGTGTGTGCCTCCGTGATTGCTCCGGTAGTGCTCATTCTAGCTCAGTTTGGCTGGCAGTTCACGTATGTTTGCTGGCCTTGTCTTGTTAAAGTATCATTCCAGTACCTTTACACATGGGACTGTTTACCATCATTGATGAACTTTAACTCCTGCAGTGCCGCAGACCTGGGAACCTACTTCTCTTGCCTGACCTGTGTCAGTATATACTGTCTGTACCTTCATGTTATGCTGGACCTGTGTGGGCACTGAATAATTTACCTCGCACTTACCTTTATATTCGGAGGGGAGCCAGCCGCTCCGGTGCTAGGGAGGCGGACAGTCCCCTCTGCGTGTCTCTTTGTGACCACTTTGTGTCTGTACTATACTATTGTATACTACAGGACCTGTGAGGGTTCTTGCTGTATTGTTTTATTCAATAAAACTGTGTTTTTATCCTAACCACTGTGTCTGTGACTCAAACAAACTGTTACAGTAGCTTATATTTGTCACGGATCTCAAGGAATGTACAAGAGACAGAATAGATTTGAAACACCACCTTTAATGGACACAGTAAATAATCAATGGCAAACCACACTGATAATCGATAGCGTAGTGAATAGGTACAAAGCAAGAGGTTCCTACCAGAAATAGAAGGCTGCTTCTAGATGACTCAGCGAAGGCAACCGTGAATAGCACAAACTGGGGCTGGGACCCAGGTAGGTATAATGTAGACTGGGGCAAAGACCCAGGAAAGTATTGCGTAGTGACTGGGGCTAGGACCCAGGAAAGTATAGCGTACAGGTTGCCACAAGGAATATAAACTGACTCAGGCCTTCAGTCAGAATCAGGCGGTAGTGCGGACAAGCCAAGGGTCAATACCAGAGTGGGTAGTCAGCCAGAGTCGATGGTCAAAACCAAGCAGATAGTCAGACAAGCCAAGGGTCAATACCAAGTGGCTAGTTAGACAAGCCACAACACTGGACACCGGAGAGACAGCCAAGCCAAGGGTCATACACGAACACACGCTAAACTGAACTGCACTGGAGCACCACGAAAGGGCAACTGGTGTGGTGTCCAGGCAGTTTAAGTACAAATTCCTCTACCCCCAGGAGGTGGAGCACACAATGACCTTGTCCCTTTAAGAGTTGGGACACAACGTCACCAGCGGGAATCCCAGTGACGCGTGCCCGACTCTGCTGGCCGGGAGAGGAAGCCTGCAATTGCGGCAGGAGCCACATGGGGCAGAAGAGAGGAGACCGGTGGCCAAACGAGTACTAGGGAATCCGGCTCTCCTCCACACTAGGATGCAGCGTGGTCACGAAGAGACACGCACAGGGGACTGTCCGCCTCACTAGCACTGGAGCGGCTGGCTCCCCTCTGAATATAAAGGAAAGTGCGAGCGCTTACAATATCAGAGATTGTATAAGAATTGCACTACTAAAACCAGGCATATCTTTTCTCCTAGGGTTATACACAGTACACATGAGCCCACTAAACAAAGAACCTGCTTGCTGGACCTTAAGTGTATTCTAACTCTCTGGCTTGAAACCACATGCAAAATGTTGATGGCCAAACTCTTACATTATGCTGGGCTACACTGGGTAACTGCCCTCCACAATAGGGAATAAGACTGAGAAAAATTCTTCTGCCTATGGGAACTAGCGTGACCACTCTGCCATTCAGGGACACTGTGGATATGAGAGCAGCAGAATACTTGTCCTCAGCTCTAGAATGGGTATGCAGCAGGGGTTATTATACATCACTGGACATCAGGGTGTAACCCGCTCTTTGTCTGGTGCACCACCAAGTTCTAAACACTAGAGGGAGAAATATCTATTGACTGCTGTGACAAAGTAATGGCTGTGGTGGGCTACAAGAATATGTATATCATGCCCAAAGCTTTAGGCTAGAATTACACTGCAACAATACTGCACCGCAGCTCCTGTTTGATGTCGGGATCAAGGCTCAGGTCTTTCTCTAGTGCTTAGAGCTCTGTCTGGAAGCCATTTTCTTGTAGCCCAGCAGAGCCATCACATCCTGTCACAGTAGACAATGGGCAGTTCTCTTTCTAGTGATTAGAACTCTGTGTTCTGAAGACTTCATTCGAGGACTTTGTATCGTCCCGGAATGGGGCTGCCAGGGACATGGGACACACATTTAAAATCAGGGACTGTCCTGGGCAATCAGGGACATGTGGTCACCCTAATGGGAACCCTATCTATCCACCCTTCCAGAAGTCCAACAACAGTCCTTTCTTTTAGCATTTAAATATACTTCATGGATGGACACACAAGAAATTGAGACCCTAGTACCCATTGTACCTCCAACTCCTCCTCAAGATTAAACCCTCTTCTGAATTTATCTACCATCTGGTTCCCAAAACATTGCCCACTGAGGATAGACATGGGTAGGATATGTCCAGTTTGCGCGGAGCAGGCCAAGGACCCATCTTTCCTCCCCTTCACCCCCCCAATAAATTGATTCTATTATTAATTCCATAATTGATGTGGAATCCTATTAATACGTCTCCTCTAATGAGTTCACATGATTCTTTGAAAGCACAGTTGAGCCACAGACTTTATTACAGAGTAGAAGTAGAGGGCGTTTTCACCACTGAAAGTGGAAAGAAGACTAGAACTGAATTTAAAGAAAAATTAAGCTGCAAGGCAAAGTAAATGATCTACTGCTAAGATAATAAAAAAAGAAAACATAACTGCTCATTAAATTTTATGATCAAAGTCTTATTAACCCCCTTGAGGACCTTTGGATGCTTTTTGATGTGCTGAAGGCATCTATAGCATCCTTAACAGCATTGGTTAACTGGTCTATTGTATCAGCTTGACACAGTTAAAGCCTCTTACACTGAGCAACCTCCACAGCAAATCAATATTTTAGTCTCTTTATTCCTTCTTGTATTTACCTCTGTCAGTCTTCCCTTCTCGCCAGCTCTTTTCCTGTCTTGGCTCCATGCCGCAATGTCTTCCAGTGCACTTGTTAAAGCTTCTTATTAGAATTTGCTCTGGCAGCTCAATAGCAGCTGATCTCTTGCTGACCCCACCACACCCTTCCTACAGGTGCTGACAGCTTGAGTCTTAATTATTGGAGGACCTGTCACCACAGTCCAGTTCCTGTAATATTTACATTCTCTGCCTTTCAACCTTCCTGTAGCAGCCTGAGGCTTATACTCCATGCACACTACACTGATATTATATTTTGTTCTGGAGAAAAAAAGAATTTAAAGTTTAAAGGAATATTAATGGTAAATGAATGTTGTTAGTTGTGTGGAAGGAACACCGATATAAAAGGCTTTCTTGTAAAGAGAGATCTTAAAATATATTTATATATATATATATATATATATATATATATGATAACACATGCGATGTTTGCCAGGTGACCTGGGGAACAACATTTCTTTTGAATGTCTCACTTCCTCCGTTTTACATGCCTGATGGAGAGACCTTAAAGATGAACTTTTAATCCAATTATGTAGCCAAATTGACCCTGCTAAATGTGGCTAGTCTTTTAGCCAAAGTCAGGGACAAGACTAGATACACGGATCAAGGCAGGAAAAAAAACAAGAATCAAGCAGGACATGTCTAGATTTAAGAAACAGTCAAGGACAAGATATATATATCCAAAGAAAAGACAGGGACAAAACTATTACAAAGAACAATGCAGCGAAAAGACTAGATAAAGGGATAAAGACAGTACGAAGACTAAAAACAAGGATCACTCAATCAAGGTCCACCACGGTTAGATATAACAAAATATTGAGAGCTACTACAGTTATATAGCTGGATATTGATTTATTCCTGATCCGCTGTGTGGCCGCGGGGTTCCTGGCTTACCCTTAGATTAATGAGGATTTTTTAGATATTAGGTATGTTAGTTAGGAATATCTATACCCCATTTACCTCTGTCAGTCTTCCCTTCTCCCCAGCTGTTTTCCTCTCTTGGCTCCATGCCGCAATGTCTTCCAGTGCACTTGTTAAAGCTTCTTATTAGAATTTGCTCTAGCAGCTGATCTCTTGCTGACCCCACCACACCCTTCCTACAGGTGCTGACAGCTTGAGTCTTAATTATTGGAGGACCTGTCACCACAGTCCAGTTCCTGTAATATTTAATTTAATATTTAAGGTCTCTCTGATGGAGAGACCTTAAAGATGAACTTGAACTTTTAATCCAGTTATGTAGCCAAACTGATCATGCAAAATGTGGCTAGTCTTTTGGCCAAAGTCAGGGACAAGACTAGATACATGGCTCAAGGCAGGAGAAAAAGCAAGAATCAAGCAGGATATGTCTAGATTTAAGAAACAGTCAAGGACAAGATATATATATATCCAAAGAAAAGGCAAGGACAAAACTATTACAAAGAACAATGCAGCGACAAAACTAGATAAAGGGATAAAGACAGTACGAAGACTAGAAACAAGGATCACTCAATCAAGGTCCACCACGGTTACATATAACAAAATATTGAGAGCTACTACAGTTATATAGCTGGATATTGATATATTCCTGATCTGCTGTATGGCCGTGGGGTTCCTGGCTTACCTTTAGATTAATGAGGATTTTTTAGATATTAGGTATGTTAGTTAGGAATATCTATATCCCATTTCAATCAATATTATTCTATTGCTAATTTGGTGTTTCTCTCATATCCATTCTTGCTCGATATTATATTTTTTCTATATTGTTTTTTTCTTTTACTCTTGGAGGTGTAGTGATTTTTTATTGAGCAGATCTAGTGTATATTACTTTAAGAGATTATGTATATTTTTACTATTCCAGTATCCCCTGATGAAGTCTTGCAGCAATACGCTTTGGGATATGTGGCTTCTCCGGGAGGGGTGACTGCTTTGCCTTGGTCTGAGGTCTGGAGGTTGGAGTATTCATCTCTTGGTAAACTTATTTTGTTATACACTATATTTAACTAACATGTGATAGTATTTATTTGGTGTTTTGCACTGTTTATTGTATTTTCTGTGTGGTGGTTATTTTTTGATCACTATATTGTATTTTTAGAGGTGTTTTCACACAGGGTAGGATAATATTGGTTTTCCATCCTCCAGATCTCTTACTTAGGATTTATAGCATATTATAATTAGTGACCCTTTTGTCCTTGGTATTTTTGTATTGAGACTGATTTATTTAGGGGTCTAATTTTGGATATATTTAAGTCCCCCTCTGGGGGTCTTCTATGACTTCTAAAATCATATGTGTTGTTTTTCTGTCCTTTGAGAAAACTGGACTATTATAGTTCCTAAATTACACTCAGATTTTGATATATATTACTAGTGCGAGCCTTCTTTATGTTAACGTAGATACATAAACAAGGCAGTAACAGGCAGCAACATGACAAGATGCAATGAACAAGGCTGTAACATGACGAGATATGACTAGATACAGGAACAAGACAGCAACATGGCTAGATACAGGAACAAGGTTGTAACATGAATAGATACAGGAACAAGGCAGTAACAGGACTAGATGCAACGAACAAGGCTGTAACATGACTAGATATCACTAGATACAGGAGCAAGACAGCAACATGACTAGATACAGGAACAAGGCAGTAACATGACTAGATGCAATGAACAAGGATGTATCATGTCTAGACAGAGGAAAAAGGCAGTAATATGACTAGATACTGGAACAAGGCTGTAACATGACTAGACACAGGAAAAAGGCAGTAACATGACTAGATACAGGAACAAGGTTGTAACATGACTAGTGTCAGAGACATTGCCATGATGGGGAGGAAATGGTTAATTTTTCTTTTAAACCATAGTCTCTAAAAATCTTTGTTTAAAGGGATAGTAATACTTGAAAATAAGTTTATTTTATATTATAGCCCTTAAAAAAACATGAAAAATGATATGTCTTATCTCCCAAACCTTTATGGTTTGGGAGATATTCAGAAGTAAAGTTTCCCCTGGAGTGACGTCATTGCTCCACCCTTCAGATTTGGAATCCGGTCCCGGGACCGGCTGTGCCTCTCCAGAAGTGCTGAGATCACCATCTTTAAAAAGAATTTCTTAATTGGAATGGTCTACAAAATATGCTTTCAAGCCAGGCACACTTTGTAGATAGTTCCAATTAAGTAGTTCTTTTCAAAGATCGTTATCTCGGCACTGCTAAAGAGCTGCCGGTTGCTCTGTGTACCGAATTCCAAATCTGTCCACTAGATGGCAGACTTGGCTGAAACAGCCAGGAAAAGAGAATTTTACTGAATATCTTCCAAACCATAAAGGTTTGGGAGATAAGACTTATATCATGTTTCATGTTTTTTTAAGGGCTACAATATAAAATAAACTTATTTTCAAGTATTACCATCCCTTTAAAATGTGTTTAAATTAGCTAATTCTTCTGGACAAAAGGGGCCTCTATTTACCTAGATGGAAGTGAAAAATATCTAGGTGACTTTTATGGTGATTGATATCGAATTGCACACAACCACAGTCTCAAGCAGTATTATTATCTTATGAGAAAATCTCAAAGTCTAAAACAGAGATATACTCCCCTATGGGAAAATCTGGCAGGATGACATATTTATGTGATGCAGGATTAAGGTTCACATTCCTATTTTATCATAAATACAGACCAGGTATCATTTTAGGTGTGAATTTTAGTGTAGAGTAATAGCGACATCTGTAGGCTAAATAGCGTTATTACTTGTGCTTTGGAATTTTTCCATCATAATATGTGTGATGTCACTGTATAATGAGATGGATCTCTATCCAATCAGAGGAGATTCTGATAAGGGTAATTTTATATTACGAATATGTACATTTTGAGAGAGAAGGGGGCTTTTTCCTCTTGGTTCCTGGCTCTTCAATTCCTGCTATATACCTGGCTGTCTGCTAAAGAAATCCTAAGAAATACACACTTATTGGACTGGTAACTATATATCTTTCCTTATTTCAATTCTGTAAAGTTCCGAATCAAATATATATTTCTTCTATATTTGAAGAAACTTAATATTTCTTATAATTTATCTTAATTGGACTGGCCAACCATTTGGGATCAATTATAATAAGCTATATTAGCTGTAGTAATTCTGAATTAAGCGGAATTCATTAATTTATTGGTAAATTGTTATATTTTGCCACATAAATGTAATATAGTTAAATAGCTTGGTTTATATATTAGTTAATATAATTCTTGGTATTTCTATAATAATATATTGGGTTTCTGGAAAGGTTATATAGCTAAAATTGATTTGGGGAATTCTTTTAATTAATTTATTAACCCTTTAACTGCTATTTGTCTATTTACTTTGAGGTGTTTCTTGGATTTCTTTGTGTTGGTTTTGGATCTAAATTTTTGTACAGTGAAAAGTTTTTAAACATCTCACTAAACAAAAGAAGTAGCCATCTTGGGTGTGGCATCCTATATTTTACTAGTGATTTAACCCTTGGAGTACCCTATAGGTTTTACATAGGATTTCTATAGTCATATTTGTGCTATATGTTGCGCAAAGTTTAATATACTGACTAGACATATATTATTGGATTGATTCTAAGTATATTCTTGGTATAATCTATTATCGACTATATTAATTGCAATTTATATGTTTTATTCAGAAGGTATGCAATATTTCAAATCAGTGCATAATTAAATTATAATTATATCTGGGATTTTATTCCAGTTAGTCTCTAAATTTGATTATTATAAATGGTATAAGGGAATTGTCAGAGGACCTGGCTTAATATTAAAGCTTATTCACCTGACAATATACCTTAAACCTCAATTAGCATAGTTTATACAGTTTCTGGGCAGAGGTATTCATATGCTGCTGCCAACTGTATTTTAATTAATTATATGATCAATTATCTTTTTCTGTGCTGCTGAGTTCAATTATTGTTATTTAATATCTCTGAATATACCTATGTGTGGTTAACCCTTCAATTGCTGGTAATTCTAATGGTGATAATTGTGGTTTGAGTTACTGTATATCTATTGTAATTGCTGGTCACTCATTTATATCATTGTTGTTTACACTTTATATAAATAGTACATTGTATTTAATAAATTATATATATTTTAGCACAAATATGCGGGATTGATGATTTGAATCAATTCTCTACTGTGAAGTAGCGTGTCAATACATAATATAGTGTAAAGTTCTCAAATTTAATTTTATCTCTTTATGTGAAGGTATCCAACCTAATAGGTCCTCTTGTTTAACCCTTTCTTGGATATTACCTTCGACACTAAATATAGGAACAAGGCTGTAACATGACTAGATACAGGAACAAGGCAGTAACATGTCTAGATGCAATGAACAAGGCTGTAACATGGCTAGATACAGGAACAAGACAGTAACATGACTAGATGAAATGAACAAGGCTGTAACATGACTAGATATGACTAGATACAGGAACAAGACAGCAACACGACTAGATACAGGAACAAGGTAGTAACATGACTAGATGCAGGAACAAGGCTGTAACATGTCTAGATGCCATGATCAAGGCTGTAACATGACTAGATACAGGAACGAGGCTGTAACATGACTAGATATGACTAGATACAGGAACAAGGCTGTAACATGACTAGATACAGGATCAAGGTAGTAACATGACTAGATACAGGAACAAGGCAGTAAAATGACTAGATGCCATGATCAAGGCTGTAACATGACTAGATACAGGAACAAGGCTGTAACATGACTAGATACAGGAAAAAGGCTGTAACATGAATGGATACAGGAACAAGGCAGTAACATGAATAGATACAGGAACAAGGCTGTAACATGAATGGATACAGGAACAAAGCAGGAACATGACTAGATACAGGAACAAGGCTGTAACATGAATGGATACAGGAACAAGGCTGTAACATGAATAGATACAGGAACAAGGCTGTAACATGAATGGATACAGGAACAAAGCAGGAACATGACTAGATACAGGAACAAGGTTGTAACATGAATGGATACAGGAACAAGGCAGTAACATGAACAGATACAGGAACAAGGCTGTAACATGAATAGATACAGGAACAAGGCTGTAACATGAATGGATACAGGAACAAAGCAGGAACATGACTAGATACAGGAACAAGGCAGTAACATGAATAGATACAGGAACAAGGCTGTAACATGAATGGATACAGGAACAAAGCAGGAACATGACTAGATACAGGAACAAGGCTGTAACATGAATGGATATAGGAACAAGGCAGTAACATGAATAGATACAGGAACAAGGCAGTAACATGACTAGATACAGGAACAAGGCAGTAACATGAATAGATACAGGAACAAGGCTGTAACATGAATGGATACAGGAACAAATAGACTTGTGCACGGGCAAAATTTTCGGTAAAATTCGAATTCGGACAAATTTTTTTTTTCTAATTCGGATGATCCTAATTTCGGACCGGGCCTATTCGATTCGGACGAAATTCTGATCCATTCCGAATTATTCGGCCGAATTTAACATGGGTTAAATTATAGCAGTGCGCCTCCGTGCACGCTGCTATCATTATTTGCAGACAGGGTGTGCATTTAGAAAAAGATCCATCCCAAAAACGGACATTGTCATATATTGAAAGTCTGTGCATGCCTCTACTCTAGCATGGGATGCCAGTCACAATGCAAACGTCGAACATCGAAAAACCCATGCCTGTCATTCAATTTAGCATGTTCGAACATCGAAACCCCATGCCTGTCATTCAATTTATCATGTTCGAACATCGAAACCCCATGCCTGTCCTTCAATCTAGCATATGTTCGAACATCGAAACCTCATGCCTGTCATTCAATTTAGCATATGCTCGACATCGAAAACCCATGCCTGTCACATCCTACTCAACATAAGTGGTCGACTCGAATATGGACAAACTACATGTCACATTCTATGTTATTACATGGGTAAAGATTAAGGTTTCATTTTCTGGTACCAGCCTCCTACCCTACTGTCCCTCTTTAGTACCCAAATTCCTCTCTCTCATTTTCCTATCCTGATTTCCCCTCATATCAGATAACTCTATGTGTATATACATTGTAGAGTTTCATACTACATCAAGAATAAACATCAATGATTGTAATGTGATAGATGTAATGTGTTAACCCTTTGAGTGCCAGAGTGGTACGCAATGCATTGCAAAGCAATACGTTGCATACCACTCTGGCATTCAAAGGGTTAAAAAGAAAAAATGAGACATTCTGTTGTGAACAAACTGCAACACAGGAGAGAAATAAAAAAAATGCTTGACATCTATACTGAAGAGGGGTCCACAGCATTGTCTTAGTATAGCAATATCACCGTTTTCCGTGAGTGTGCAATACAGGGCTCTACGGTAATTGCTGGGCATTTCCCAATGTCATAATCAGGGGATGATGGGAGTTGTATTCTAACTACTGTTAGGAAACACATAAGTGATGCACATTCATCTCCCACCTAGAAATTATTTACACATGAGGCAACTCCCCCAAGTAATACCTAGCCCCTTTCCAAGTGAAAGGACTTCCAGAAAGGCTTCAGATCTCTTAGTGACTCACCTGTTATTGCCAGTCAGCGGGACCCGGAGAGTAGGAGGGGGTGATGCTATGGCTGCACGGCACGGTGCTCTTAGTTGGTCACTTGTCGCAATGTTGAAGCTCAGCCCGGCCAGCACCTTCTGGGTGGAGACACCTCACAGCAATCCTGTTCAGGACACATCATGCACTGTTGTGCACTCATACCAGGGATCCCAAATGTTTAGACTCATTTTGTACAGGGGGCACCCTCCTGTATTTGTAAAACCTCTCTAGCAAATCTGGGATGGTAGACCTATTTACTCAAGTCTTGACTTTAGGTGGGCGATAAACAATACAAAATAGGCATAATGTTTCACTATCACATAATTCACGTCACTGAAGCAGCCATCAGGCAACACCACTGAGTGAGCATAGGGCTGCCCGGCTGCTGACAGTCACACTGATGGGACACCCTGCAACACAGAACTGGTGGAAGAGCACAAAATAAACATGCTATGGGACGGCAAATTGCCGCCCCTGTCAAAGTGCCGCCTGCGTCCATGGACCCACTGGGAC
Organism: Rhinophrynus dorsalis; assembly: GCA_037306005.1. NCBI lineage: Eukaryota > Metazoa > Chordata > Amphibia > Anura > Rhinophrynidae > Rhinophrynus > Rhinophrynus dorsalis. The sequence continues at coordinate 489,629,796 of CM074722.1, read as the reverse complement.
CCATGTAAGGGCCGGCCCTGTATTCGAACAAATACCTAATATTTTTTTATATTTTGCACAGGAACAAATATTACTTGTTCTTGCAGTGGCAATAACTGGAACTAATGCTGGCTGCCTACCTATGCCTAGCCTAATGCTACCTGCCTGCCTACACAACAACTGTACACTCTCTAATCTCTTCTCTCTCTGAGCTCCAACAACCCAATGAGGAAATGCAGGCAGTCTGTCTGTGTGACTGTGTCATTAGTCCAACCCCCATCATGAAACGAAGACGGCTATTCGAATACAGACAAAAGAGGGAAGTAGTGCATGAAACGGAGAATGGAATTGGACTAGAGACATGGAGGGAAAATTATGGAGGGAAAGTAATTGAGCGCGCACAGGAAGTACAAAATGTCCTGGTCAAAAGTAGTCAAAACTTTTGGAAATGTGTTGATTGCCGAAACTTCCGAAAGTTTCGACGAATTTCGGACCTGGGCTGTTCGGAGTCGGATCATTTTTTCCGAATGACCCTTGAGTTTCGGATTGGCCGAATGTCTCCGAATGACCCCATTTTTGACGAAATCCGAATGTCTCCGAATGAATTCGCACATGTCTAGGAACAAAGCAGGAACATGACTAGATACAGGAACAAGGCTGTAACATGAATGGATACAGGAACAAGGCAGTAACATGAATAGATACAGGAACAAGGCTGTAACATGAATGGATGCAGGAACAAAGCAGGAACATGACTAGATACAGGAACAAGGCTGTAACATGAATGGATACAGGAACAAGGCAGTAACATGAATAGATACAGGAACAAGGCTGTAACATGAATGGACACAGGAACAAAGCAGGAACATGACTAGATACAGGAACAAGGCTGTAACATGAATGGATACAGGAACAAGGCAGTAACATGACTAGATACAGGAATAAGGCTGTAACATGAATAGATACAGGAAGAAGGCAGTAACATGACTAGATACAGGAACAAGGCTGTAACATGAATGAATACAGGAACAAAGCAGGAACAAAATTAGATATAAATAATAAGGCAAAAAAAAAAATGCCTGGATACAAGGAGACGAGAAATAAGGAACAATACAATATGACTAGATACAAAGAACAAGAAAGATACATACATAAGGTCCATCAGGGTGATACCAATAATACAAAAACTAAAAATATACATTACATTTCAGGCTTAAAAATAAAAATAATAACCATAATAATAATAAATAATACAATTTGCATTTGAATTGTAGCCAATTAACCAAGAGAATCGTGAATATATCTCAGAGCTCTGAAAGCAGCAATTTTTATTTTTCACAGCAGAAGTAGAAAATGAGACAAAAAACAGCAGGTGATAAAATGTCTTTACTTTTGTCATACTAATTCAACTAATGAGTTTGTAGTTTTCTATAAGAAATTTCAGCTCACTTCTAGACCCTGAAGGCAATGATTTACATTCATTAGAACAGAAACATTCCTATAGGAATAAATGGCTTTTAATTTGTTTATCATAATGACTTACCTAAGTAGGAATCCATCAGACACATCTATATAATTGCTGAGTTTAACAGAAGGACTTACCTAGGAATGCACTCCTCATACATCAGTCAGGTGTATCTATATAATCACTGTGTGTAACAGAAGCACTTACCTAGGTAGGAGTCCATCATACATCAGTCAGGTGTATCTATATAATTCCTGTGTGTAACACAAGGACTTACCTAGGTAGGAGTCCATCATACAGCAGTCAGGTGTATCTATATAATTACTGTGTGTAACAGAAGCACTTACCTAGGTAGGAGTCCATCATACAGCAGTCAGGTGTATATCTATATAATTACTGTGTGTAACAGAAGCACTTACCTAGGTAGGAGTCCATCATACAGCAGTCAGGTGTATCTATATAATTACTGTGTGTAACAGAAGCCCTTACCTAGGTAGGAGTCCATCGTACAGCAGTCAGGTGTATATCTATATAATTACTGCGTGTAACAGAAGCACTTACCTAGGTAGGAGTCCATCATACAGCAGTCAGGTATTTCTATATAATTACTGTGTGCAACAGAAGCATTTAACTAGGTAGGAGTCCATCATACAGCAGTCAGGTGTATCTATATACTTACTGTGTGTAACAGAAGCCCTTACCTAGGTAGGAGTCCATCGTACAGCAGTCAGGTGTATATCTATATAATTACTGCGTGTAACAGAAGCACTTACCTAGGTAGGAGTCCATCATACAGCAGTCAGGTATTTCTATATAATTACTGTGTGCAACAGAAGCACTTACCTAGGTAGGAGTCCATCATACAGCAGTCAGGGGTATCTATATAATTACTGTGTGTAACAGAAGCACTTAACTAGGTAGGAGTCCATCATACAGCAGTCAGGTGTATCTGTATAATTACTGTGTGTAACAGAAGCACTTACCTAGGTAGGAGTCCATCATAAAGCAGTCAGGTGTATATCTATATAATTACTGCGTGTAACAGAAGCACTTAACTAGGTAGGAGTCCATCATACAGCAGTCAGGTGTATCTGTATAATTACTGTGTGTAACAGAAGCACTTACCTAGGTAGGAGTCCATCATACAGCAGTCAGGTATATCTATATAATTACTGTGTGTAACAGAAGCACTTACCTAGGTAGGAGTCCATCACACAGCAGTCAGGTGTATCTATATAATTACTGTGTGTAACAGAAGGACTTACCTAGGTAGGAGTCCATCACACAGCAGTCAGGTGTATCTATATAATTACTGTGTGTAACAGAAGGACTTACCTAGGTAGGAGTCCATCATGCAGCAGTCAGGTATATCTGTATAATTACTGTGTGTAACAGAAGCACTTACCTAGGTAGGAGTCCATCATGCAGCAGTCAGGTGTATCTATATAATTACTGTGTGTAACAGAAGGACTTACCTAGGTAGGAGTCCATCACACAGCAGTCAGGTATATATATATAATTACTGTGTGTAACAGAAGGACTTATCTAGGTAGGAGTCCATCACACAGCAGTCAGGTGTATCTATATAATTACTGTGTGTAACAGAAGGACTTACCTAGGAATGCACTCATCATACATCAGCCAGGTGTATCTATATAATTACTGTGTGTAACAGAAGCACTTACCTAGGTAGGAGTCCGTCATACAGCAGTCAGGGGTATCTATATAATTACTGTGTGTAACAGAAGGACTTACCTAGGTAGGAGTCCATCATACAGCAGTCAGGTGTATCTGTATAATTACTGTGTGTAACAGAAGCACTTACCTAGGTAGGAGTCCGTCATACAGCAGTCAGGTGTATCTATATAATTACTGTGTGTAACAGAAGCACTTACCTAGGTAGGAGTCCGTCATACAGCAGCCATGTGTATCTATATAATTACTGTGTGTAACAGAAGCACTTACCTAGGTAGGAGTCCGTCATACAGCAGCCATGTGTATCTATATAATTACTGTGTGTAACAGAAGCACTTACCTAGGTAGGAGTCCATCATACAGCAGTCAGGTGTATCTATATAATTACTGCATGTAACAGAAGCACTTACCTAGGTAGTGGTCCATCATACAGCAGTCAGGTATATCTATTTAATTACTACGTGTAACAGAAGGACTTACCTAGGTAGGAGTCCATCATACAGCGGTCAGGTATATCTGTATAATTACTATCTATAACAAGCACTTACCTAGGTAGGAGTCCATCATACAGCAGTCAGGTGTATCTATATAATTACTGTGTGTAACAGAAGGACTTACCTAGGTAGGAGTCCATCATATAGCAGTCAGGTGTATCTGTATAATTACTGTGTGTAACTGAAGGACTTACCTAGGTAGGAGTCCATCATACAGCAGTCAGGTGTATCTATATAATTACTGTGTGTAACAGAAACACTTACCTAGGTAGGAGTCCATCATACAGCAGTCAGGTATATATATATATATAATTACTGTGTGTAACAGAAGCACTTACCTAGGTAGGAGTCCATCATACAGCAGTCAGGTGTATCTATATAATTACTGTGTGTAACAGAAGGACTTAACTAGGTAGGAGTCCATCATACAGCAGTCAGGTATATATATATATATAATTACTGTGTGTAACAGAAGCACTTACCTAGGTAGGAGTCCATCATACAGCAGTCAGGTATATCTATATAATTACTGTGTGTAACAGAAGGACTTACCTAGGTAGGAGTCCATCATACAGCAGTCAGATGTATCTATATAATTACTGTGTGTAACAGAAGCACTTACCTAGGTAGGAGTCCATCATACAGCAGTCAGGTGTACCTATATAATTACTGTGTGTAACAGAAGCACTTACCTAGGTAGGAGTCCATCACACAGCAGTCAGGTGTACCTACATAATTACTGTGTGTAACAGAAGCACTTACCTAGGTAGGAGTCCATCACACAGCAGTCAGTTGTACCTATATAATTACTGTGTGTAACAGAAGCACTTACCTAGGTAGGAGTCCATCACACAGCAGTCAGGTATATCTATATAATTACTGTGTGTAACAGAAGGACTTACCTAGGTAGGAGTCCATCATACAGCAGTCAGGTGTATCTATATAATTACTGTGTGTAACAGAAGAACTTACCTAGGTAGGAGTCCATCACACAGCAGTCAGGTATATCTATATAATTACTGTGTGTAACAGAAGTACTTACCTAGGTAGGAGTCCATCACACAGCAGTCAGGTGTACCTACATAATTACTGTGTGTAACAGAAGCACTTACCTAGGTAGGAGTCCATCATACAGCAGTCAGGTGTATCTATATAATTACTCTGTGTAACAGAAGGACTTACCTAGGTGTGAGGTTTAAGAAAATGACTTCATATAGAAAATGGTAAACTTTTAGTTGATTATTAGATGAAAGAATTGGGTAATAATCACCATCAGACTGAAGAAGGGACCTTAGTGCTTTAGTGTGCTTAAAGCTTGCTATGATCTTTCTGTTAGTCATTAAAGTTATGACTTATAACCCTTTGAGTGCCAGAGGAGTATGCAACTCAGCCATGGTGACCACAGCTACAAGAAGACCCAGCCAGAACCTCAGACTAAGTGGATAAAACAGAGGCATAGTATCCCACCCAAAATTAATTTTGATCAACAGATACACACAGAATTCATTCATTATGACCATCAGGATTTTCTTCTTATTAGGTTAAGTGGTGTTTTATTATTTGGGTTCTTAGTGTTCCTTTAAGACCCCCCCTCGTCTCCATTTCAGATTGTGAGGAGTCTTCTGTGGATGGGCAGCGGTGAAGATTCTTGTATTTTCACAGCTGATAATATGTAAATATTAGCTGAAGCTGTAGGAACTTCTGTAGAGTTGGTCAATCAAATTGTTCCTATATATATATTAGTTGAAGAGCCCGTTACACGGGCCACAGTGCCACTGCCAGCCGGTCGAGAGGCAGTCATGCGCAGTAGAGACTGCCCACACCGCGGCTGATACAGAGCTGGACACTCCTTCGGAGCGTCCAGCTCTGTATCAGTCCATCACGGGCAGCCTCTACTGCGCATGACTGTGTAGTTACACACGTTTTAGCGAATTATATATAAGAATCTTTCTTTTGATGTAGACCAATCTTGGGCCTTGTCAGCAGTCCACATCAGGGAGAAAGACAACATCTGGGCAGAAAGACATTATAGCAGGGGGAATGGGTCTTCAGTCAAGAAGTTGTTACTCTGAAGGGAAATTGGGGGAATAGTTTGATAGCTCTGATGGAGATGAGGGGAAACACAAAAGTTCCAGTATTAGTGTGTCAATGTCCCCAGGACAATTCAGAGGCAGCGAAAGCTGAAGTGCAGGACTGGAATTTCCAGTTGCCTTCTATCTTTCTTCCCTTAAAGGGATAGTAATGTTTCATAATAAAAGCAGCTCTAATTAATGATCATAGTATTTGGACTTTGGAGAGTGTTATTTCAATTCTGTCAGAGTTGTAGTTCAAGAGTAATTCAATAATAAAGTATCCCCCTCCCGCCCCTTTTACTGATGTAACACTGCTCAGCCAGAGCAGAAGGGAGGTGCCCAGGTAGACTGCAGAGAGGGACAATCTTCAATTAAGATAAGGGAAAAACCTGATAAACTTGTCAAGGGGGGCAGGGCTTTCATTGTTTTCATAGGAAGAAGAGTGTCCCCTTCTGTTATCTGTCTGGTCTATGAACTGGATTCCACATCTGAGAAGAGATTGCTTACACTAGGTAAAAGGGGCGAGAGGGGAAACTTTACTTGTGAATATCTTTCAACCCATAAAGGTTTGAGAGATAAGACTTATATCGTTCTTCATGGGGTTTTTTTAATGCCTACAAAATAAAATAAAGATAAAACGAAGTATTACTATCCCTTTTAGGCTCATCCCTGTAGTGGTAAGGAAGATTAAAGAGGTCAAAAGCAACAGTAATTCTTGATGGACCTTATTGTCCCAGGAGAGCAGGATTCACCATTCTAAAGAATCCCTCAGAGAAATATCCAATCATTCTCCCAGTCAAGAGGAACTAATACCATCTACATCAAGGTCCATTTCTACGTTAATAAGACCTCAAGTTAAACCAGGCAGCCTGATTCCTAAAATTAAGATCTTAAGCTACCAAGTTTTATCATCACAAGTGATTAATCTCCTTCTCAGTTCTAAGAACTGAGTTCATTGAACTCTTATACAGAACCTTGAAGAATTTATATTTCTATTGTAGATCTAAGAAAGAGAACACACTCAAAGAGAAAGAGAGCACACTCAAATTTCAAATCTCTATTTTTGGAAGCATTTTGAACTGTCACTTTGCTAATCATCCTCATCATCATCTGGTCGGAAAGCGTGCAGTTGTAACAGTGCCCAGCATCCAAGGGAGTACTATGTTTTCCAGGGACCAAAAAGTGCTACTTATGCCTCTGTGAATATGTTTGTGTTGGTGGCCCAAAAATGTGTCTTCCAATGAATAGTTATGCCTCTGGAGAAGTACTATTAAATCAATCAAGAATTTACAGCCAAAAAAATGATTCCTTCATTTCCTCCATGGAATGTAAATCTAACCCTGTCAGCTGTCACAGGAAGCCCCTTTGAAACTTTAGAAGAAGCCTATGTTTCGCAAAGAAAATGACTTTCTAAGCTGATCAAGTCTCATCTACCAGAGCAATATCAACATTGTGGGCAAACAATGCATCTATGGAGCAGATGTGAAGAGTCACCATACCTTCATAGCTTTACAAGGCATTACAGAAGAGTCAGTTACGATTCTGGGGAGACTTCCTTCAGCAGAAAGGTGTTCAAGATGCTATTACCTAATTCTCTCCCTCTGTATTGTCTGTTATCTCTCTCAGGTATACTACCAAGAGACCTGAAGGAAAAGCAGAAATTTCTTACATGTCAATTCCTTTTCTATCATGGTCTCCTTAGGTAGCACACATACTATCTTGCCATACTGTTGACATTTTCATAAAAAATGTAGTTTAATCTTGAATGAGGTTTGCTGTCTTTCGGATATCAATCACAGTAGATTCATTTCCAAGTCACGTATTTGAACATGAAAGGTGAACTTCTTTGGGCAAGCCTGCTGAATGCGTCCCCCGTCTCTCTATCCTACTTCCCCTGCTCTCTCCCCACCTTTTCTTTCTACCACTTCCCCTGCTCTCTCTCCCCACCTTTTCTTTCTCCCACTTCCCCTGCTCCCACTTCTCCTGCCCTCTCTCTACCTCTCTTATTCTTTCCCCAGCATTCTTCCCTCCGTTCACATTATCCGCTCCCTCTCTCTAGTCATGTTTCATTATTAATCAGTCCCTCCCTCCTCTCTCCCACGTCTCTGGCCCCATTGTCTTTCATGCCCTTTAGCCCCCTTTATCTATCCTGTGCTCTAGCCCTCTCTCTCTTTCCTACCCATTGGCTCCCTTCCCCATTTTCACCCTTTCTTTCTATCTTCCAATGCTCCTCTGCTCCCACCTTCTCTTAATTTCCCCTCTCCCCTGCCCATCCCTTACCCTGTTCCTCCTTCCCTGTCCCTCCACAGTTTATTCTGGATAATTTGAGACGGAACTGAAATTTTCTCCAAACCCACAAAATTGCTACAAGAAACAAATTGTGGATGCTTTGCTCATCCCTCGCAGCGATCTCAACATTATAAACAGTATTTTTTCCATTTTTGCAGTTAAAGGTTTTATCGCTTTTCATTTCCATTCATTGAAGTCCTCAAGGTTCACCATATACCTTAATTTTCTTCAAATTATACAACACATTAAATTGTCAATCAAATTTTAAGAACAAATGAAGGGCATTTAAAATGTAATATTATAACGGTGGCCCCGGGAATGTCATTTAAGACGTCTAACTGGCATCAACTGAGTAATTGTTACCTACACTAATCATACTCAGCAGTCTTAGGTTCTTATTATTGCCTGGGGCTACTATTTAAAGAGTGACATTTTTGTCAAGGCCATGAAATGAGTAGGCTCTTAAATATGTCTTATATGTTTCAAATTAACATATTAGCACCAGGTTACGCACTACATACATATGAAAATTTTAAGTATATGTTTATTTGGTCTCCATGTGCCATTTTGTTTTCAACGTGGATTTATTTTCGACATGCTTTGTGTTTACTGTGTAAAATAAAATTTATTTTTTCCTTGGATAATGTTGCTGTTTTGGACTAACGGATCTGTTGAAGCACTCCCTTCCTGTGTTGTCAGCAATGAACTGGAAACATCTTTAGCATCCTCGTATAAAAAGGAACATTAATGGTAATGAGTAATTTCTTATATAAAAGTACATGTTGGTACATTCACAGATAAATATCTAAAGGTCTAATTCACATAGGAGACAAATTTAATTCCTTAACGACTCTTGACATGGCAGGAACGTCACGCTGGTTCTGGCACTTAATGGGATGGTAATGTTTCACAAAAACAGCAATTAAATTTCATAGTATTTGGGCCATGGAAAGTGTTATTTCAATACTGTCAGAGTTGTACTTCAAGAGTAATTGAATGATACAGTATCCCTCTCTTGCCCCTTTTACCTAATGTAAGCCACCTCCCCTCAGATGTGGAATCTGGTCACTTGACCAGACAGGTCACAGCAAGGGACAGTCTTCTTACTGTGAGAATAAGGAAAACCCTGCCCCCCTTGACAGGTTTTTCAGGTTTTTTCCTTATGATCACTGAAGATTGTCCTTCTCTGCGATCCATCCGGACGGTCTTGCTGCTCTGAGGTGAGCAGTGTTACATCAGTAAAAGGGGCAGAAGGGGGATACTTTATCATTCAATTATTCTTGAGCTACAACTCTGATACAATTGAAATAACATGCTCCATGGCCCAAATACTATGAAGATTAATTGGAGCTGCTGTTATTGCGAAACATTACTATCCCTTTAAGGACCTGTGGCAGTCCTGGCACATCATGGAATTCCAGGCTCTCTGTGTTGCTGCACGCCACTTGGTGACCCCAGAATCCGTTAAGACAGGGGAAAAAAATGGTCCTTAACGGCCGTCCGCCTCCACATCGGCTGGTCTTTTAGGGGTTACAAAAAATCCACATTAATATAAATGGGTTTTAAACTACTTGAATGATAGAAAGATCTTCAGTGCATTGACAATAAATGTGTTCTGGACTTCTCTAGCATTCAAAGGGTTAATAGCCCCATTTAATTCTTTGAGTTGGATACCTTTCTGGCACTCAAAGGGTTAAAGCAATGATGATTTTTACTATCCCCCCCCCTAAATAATGTTGGTTTGACACAGAATTGCTGCACTCTTCTTTTACACATTTGGGCCATTGCTTTGATATTTAACCCCTTGCTTGAAAGAAATATTAGTACATTCACAGATATAGATCTAAAGGCCACGTGCACAGTACACCAGAGTGATTTTGGGGGCAAACCAACTGGGCCATGGGCGACAAAGAAAAATTCCCCAAATTCTCACTTTTTTAAAAGACGATTTTAACCCCTTGAATTGCTAGAGAGATCTCCAATGTGTTTAAAGGGATAGTAATGTCTCTTTTAAATAAAATGTGATATTGTAGATATTACAAAAATAAACTAACTGATCCAAGTCCCGTTTCTCAAAACTTTATAGTTTGCGAGATATATGATGATAAAATTCCCCCTCCCGCCCCTTTTACTAACGTCAGCTGTATAGCTGACAGAAGGAGATCCTGGTCCCGGGACCAGCCGGCGGCTCTTCAGCAGAGCCGAAATAGCGCTATCTAACAAGAAATACTTCATTGGAATGGTCCACAAAGTGTGCTTGCAAACCAGGCACTCTTTGTATACCGTTCCAGTGATGTATGTCTTTTTAGATTACGGTATTTCGGATCTGCTGGAAAGCCTCCACCGAGGTGCAAGACTCGAATCTCCTTCTGTCAGCTTTACATCTGATGTCAGTGAAACGGGAGGGAGGGGGAACTTTATTATCTTATATCTCTCAAACTATAAAAGTTTAAGAGACGGGACTTGGATCAGTAGTTTATTTTTGTAATATCTACACTATTACATTTTATTTAAAAGAGACACTACTATCCCTTTAAAGCACCCATTTAAATGGATGAGAATTTGTAATAGTTCTGTATGGTATATCTGGTTGCCCCAGAATTGCGCTACTGATTTTGTGCATATTGCCCCAAGACAGTGGACATCAGGATCATGAGTACGGTCAGCTTCCTTTCTCTTAAAGGAACCAGACACTAACCATTTTCTAATTACACATCATTTTGGCTTATAATAAAATCCCAGATATTAAAGAGATAGCAATGTTCCATTATAAATCAACCTCTGATTATTCTTTATACTTTTTAATAATGCTTGGTACCTTACACACTGTCCATATCCGTGTAGTTTGATGGTAATTTTCAATTTTCCTTGAGATGCAAAAGTGGGTCTGGATTGATCGCAATGAGGGGCATTACTGTGTGAGGTAAACCCCGCACCACTTCCTCAAGGGGAGATGGGCAGGGTTTTCCTTATACAGACACACAATATTGTCCCTCATTACGATCCATACGGCCAAGTGACCTGATTTCAGGTATGAAGGGAAGAAAAGTGGCGTCGGGTTAAGGGGCGGGTTGGGGACTATAAAATGCAATTACAATAATACTACACAGATATGGACAGTGTGGAATGGTCAGGCCATTATTAGAATGTATAAACAATAATCGGAGATTCATTTATAGTGGGACATTACTATCTCTTTAATGCAAATTACAAAGTTTTCAAATTCATTCACACCCCTCTGGTCAGGTGGCTGTACTTTCCTGTGTCTGAGACACAACAGGAAGTGAGGAGTGTAAGAAAAAACTGTTTCCCCACGATCTACTGAAAAACAGCAAAATCCAGTGGGTTCCTCCCCTTGACAACAGGTGCCGTGAGTTCCGAAGAAGCAGCTCATGATTCCCAATGGCTGCTGTGATGTTACACCTATCCATACAGATAACGGGAATTAATCTGACACTGATAGGCCCACCTTGAGAGTAACAGCATTATAAACTTACAACACTCAGTGTACAGGGGCTTCCCTCCATAGAGCTAGTAGATAGGCAGTTAATGGTTTCTAATAACTACTGTGAAGCCACACCTACCTGCACAGCCACTAGAATTGAGGGTGACACTTCCAGTGCTACCTCAGTCAATAGCAGCCTTATAAACTTACAGCTCTCATTGAACAGGTCTCCCTCTGGGCTTCTACTTCATGAAGTTGGTATTTTTTGCTCCAGGGAGGCATCTGATGACACATACACATGCACAGCCAATAGGAATGAGGCTGACACTGCTAGTCCCACCTCTGGCAGTAGCAGCATTACACACTTACAGCCCTCGGTGTAATGATCCTCTCTGGGCTTCTCCACAGAGCTGGTGCTGTGCATGTGTATATCTATGTATATAACTATTATTTGGTGGGGTTAGGTTAATGGTCTGTTGTTTTACAGAAAATGTTTTGGCTTTTTTGTTGTGTAGTTACAACATTTGGATGTGTGCCCTCTACCTGTGAACTGTAAAAATTGTCAGTGACCACAAAATAGTAAGTGACTAAAAAGCCCCAGGCTTTTTATGTCTCCCGACAAAGACTTAGGGATATCCGGTCTGACTTTCATCGCTTTAGTGAAAAAGAATTATTTCACTGAAACGGTCTTCTCCATATGCTTGCAAACCAAGCACAAACCAAGCACACGTAGAAGACCGTTTCAGTGAAATAATTATTTTTCACTAACAGGATCTAGGCTCAGCTGCAGAGCCGCAAGCCTGTCGTACGACAGACTTCCCCTGCAGTCAGTACAACGCTGACTTCAGGGAAGGGGGAGGGAGGGGGGAACTTTGCCTTCGGTTATCTCTCAAACCATAAAGGTTTGAGAGATGAACCTTGGGGCTATTAAATTATTTTACAAATATCTGACTTAATATTGTTAGGCTTAAAAAACCAAATCATACCATCCATGTCTCACTGCCCTAACCTGTATAGTTATTTAGCAATTGGCATTTCTATTTTCCCCCTCCCTCCCCTTTTTACTACATCACCTCTCAAACTCTAAGAACAGAAATCTGGTCCCAGGACCGTGGGGAGCGTCTAAAGGGAGGAGATACAGCAAGACAGAGAGGTAAGCCATGCCCACAGTCTTGTTGTCACCATGAAGCCTTTGTAATGCACTCCCCTTTTCTCTGAACTTCATGTGGTCATGTGTCACCTTTCCGTACCCATAGTGCATTGCATTGGCTTGCTTGTACGATGAACATCGAGTTTCTGAGCAGAACCATTCCAATCTATTGCTGCGTTGTAGGTTATCTGCATAACTTAAAAGGGGAGGGGGAAATATAAATGGCAATTGCTAAATAACTATACAAGTTTTGGCAGTGACACATGGGTGATATGATTTGTTTTTTTAAGCCTAACAATATTAACCCCTTAACGACCCTTGACAGTCCTGCACACCATTCGGGGAGACCTGAACCGGATGTGGAAATTTAAAAAAAATGGTCCGTGGTCTTTAAGTGACGGCCGCAGCATTCCTTTCAGATGCTATGTTTAAAAAACTGAAATTGCCTGTAATGAGTTTGAAAACGTTCTTAAGCCATAGTCTGTAGATTCCCAGATGTAATATCTTATTTTGCATTCAATTTTGATGTCTCCGTCAAAGGAAAAAAAAGAAATCTGAAAAGTGGATGTTGTTTATTCTACTGTCATATTGCAACATATTTTAAAAAATGAAAATCTTTTCTATTGCTCATTATTATTTTTTTTTTGTCTATTTTCAGTCTTTTTTCCCGTCAAAATTAAAATGCCCCAAACATGTAGAAGACAGTTTAATCCTTTAAAGGGATAGTAATACTTTGTTTTATCTTTATTTTATTTTGTAGGCATTAAAAAAACATGAAGAATGATATGTCTTATCTCTCAAACCTTTATGGTTTGAGAGATATTCACAAACAAAGTTTCCCCTCCCGCCCCTTTTACCTAGTGTAAGCCATCTCTTCTCAGATGTGGAATGCAGTCCATAGACCAGACAGATAACAGCAGGGGACAATCTTCTTCCAATGAGAACAATGAAAGCCCTGCCCCCCTTGACAGGTTTTTCAGGTTTTTCCCTTATCTTAATTGAAGATTGTCCCTCTCTGCAGTCTACCTGGGTCCCTCCCTTCTGATCTGGCTGAGCAGTGTTACATCAGTAAAAGGGACGGGAGGGGGATACTTTGTCATTGAGTTACTCTTGAACTACAACTCTGACAGAATTGAAATAACACTTTCCAAACTCCAAATACTATGATGACTAATTAGAGCTGCTTTTATTATGAAACATTACTATACCTTTAAAGGGATAGTGAAGTTTCAAAACAAATGCAGCTCCAAGTATCCTTTATAGTATTTGGGCCATGTAGACCATTATTATCATTCTCTATGATGTGTAGTTCCAGAGTAATTGAATGATAAAGTGTTCCCCTCCCGCCCCTTTTAACTATTATAAGCCGCCTCCCCTCAGATGTGGCGTCTGGTCACTTGACCAGACAGATCACAGCAAGGGGCAATCTTCTGTCTGTGAACATAGGGAAAACCATGCCCCCCACTTGAAGGAGGAAGGCAGGTTTTTCCTTATGCTAGCAGAAGATTGTCCCTTGCTGCTATCCATCCGGACAGTCTTGCTGTGCAACTTTACAAATGTCATCAAGCTCATCTTACATTTTCAAAAGAGACAGGTTTTCTTCTAAAAATACCGTCCTTCACCATAGACTTGTGCACGGCAAAAAAGTTTGGTAAAATTCAATTTTGACCGAATTTTTTTTATTCCCATTCGGAGGATAACCATTTTGCACCTGACCGGTTCGACTTGGACGAAATTTGTCAATAGTCCAAATTATTCGGCCAGATTTATAAAACTTTAAAAAATGCAATAAAAACACTTCCTTGCAGTGGCAATAAGGCACTAATGCTGCCTGCCTACACAACTGTCAGACTGTCTGTGTCACTTTGAAAATTAACACAAATTCCTAATATTTTTATTTAGCACAGGAACAAAAGTGACTCTCCCTTGCAGTGGCAATAAGGCAATAATGCTACCTGCCTGCCTACACAACAAATGGACAGCGAACAGTGACACTCTCTATCTCCTACCTACTTCTCTCTCTGACCTCCACCAACAACGTACTAACAGGAAATGCAGGCTGTCTGGGCGTCTGTGTCATTAGTCCAACCCGCATCATGAAACCAAGAATCTAATTGGACTAGAGACAGGACGTGAAAGTAGCGCATGAAACAAAGAAGCTATTTGGACTAGAGACAGGGTGGCGGGAAAGTAGCACCAGCGCGGGTAGCCGTTATCTGAATTTCCGAAATTTGTACCAAAATTTCGGACCTGGTATGTTCAGATTTGTGATTTTTTAACGAACGGTCCTTTCCTTTCCAGCCAGCCCAAATGACCCTGAATGACCCTTATTCGTCTGAATTTGGATGAAACGATTCGCACAAGTCTACGCCACCAACAGCTGATGATACTATTGCATTTCAGCACTAAGAAGTCATACTTGCTTTCTTGTAGCTTGAGACATTACCACTGTTTTCAATTCTTTGCGATGCATTTTCAAAAATGACAGGTTTACTTCTGAAAATACCTCCCTTTTCTTAGCACCATCCAGTGATCCCACTGGATTTCCATACTGAGCAGACACACTCCAGGAGCTTGAGACATTACCGGTGTTTTTAATTCTTTGCAACACTTCAAAAATGACCTATTTACTTCTTAAAATAGCACCATCCTTTTGCCATGAATTGATGATCCCACTGGATTTCGGCACTGAGCAGACACACTTGTGCAGCTTGAGAAATGACCACTGTTTCTAATTCTTTGTGAAGCATTTTCAAAAGAGGAGTTAATTCTGAAAACATCACCCTCCTTTTACCACCAACCAATGATCTGGATTTCAGCCCTGAGCAGGCACACTCATTTTCCAGCATCTTGAGAACTTGCCGTTGTCTTTAATTCTTTACTGCACATTTTCAAAAATAATATAATTACTTCTGAAAACACCATCCTCCTTTAACCACCAATTTATGATCCCACTGAATTTCGGCACTGAGCAGACATACTTTTTCTACTGAAGCTTGAGACATTAATTAATTACAAGTAGAGATGCACCGATACCAATTTTTTTAAGACCGAGTAGGAGTACTGATACTTTTTTCAAGTACTCACCGATACCAATTACCGATACTTTTTTTTTGCGGTCATTTGCCAGTTTTCCAAGTACCTAAAGCACAAAAAAAGTATTGGTGAGTACTTGAAATATACACACACACACACACACACACACACACACACACACACACACATACATACACACACCACCTCTTGACTGTCCCCTTTTGCCTCTTTCTCCCCCTCTTGATTCCCACCTCTTGATTCATTCTCCCCCCTCTTGAGCCCCCTCTGTTTGCCTTGGCTTTTTTCTCCCTTTTTCTCCCCCTTTCTCCTCCTCCTTGACTCTTGATCCCACTCTTTTGCCTCTCTCGCTCTCTCCTGATCCCCCCTCCTTTTTGCCTCTTCTTGGTCCCCCTCCTTTTGTCTCCTGATCTTTCCTCCTTTTGCCTTTTTTTTTTTTTTTCTTAGTCCCTTTTGCCTCTTTCTCCCTCTTGGCCCCCACTCTGCTTCTTTCACCACCCGCTCAATGCCCCATCTCTCCTCCCTTACCCTCCTCTGCCGGGTGCTAGCTGTTCTCTCGCTGTAACCCGCGGCAACGCTCCAACGCTACAGGAGGGAGAGAGGCGACCGGGGAGCATTGTGAGCAGCTCCCCGGGCTCCCTCTCTACAGCACCGACCCTGACACAGGGTATCGGTGCTGGCATTGGCCGCATTTGCGCGAGTACAAGTAGTCGCGCAAATGCCGGTATCGGCACCGATACCAGTATCGGTATCGGTGCAACCCTAATTACAACACATTTTCAAAAATGACATATTTACTTCTGCCACAATGCCACCCTCCTTTTACCACTAATTAACCCAGAACAGGCACACCTGTCTTATGGGAGATTGAGAGTCCCATCTAATATAGCGCCAGTTGCCAATCAGTGCCATAAGTGCAGGCTGCGTTTCTCTAATGCTTGATTTACACCAGGGATCATCCAGGAGACTGGGTAAAGGACACCTGACCCATATTTTAGTTAGGATACGCTTTGAGGGTTTTACTATTCCTTTAATGACTTATTTAAAATCAGAATTTTTATTTGTCTCTTAAAAGACAGATTTTCAAAGAGATACTTTTTTTTACCTGATAACGTTATATAACCGCTTCCCACTCCTATCTGCAAAGATTACTTTAAACTGCTTTATTAGACCATTTTTATTTTGTCGGGTAAAAATTACAGAAATCAGACAAAAAAAAAATGACAGCGAAAGGATTTTTTGGAAATACCTTTCAATGTGACAGTAGATTAAACCCACACCCAATTTTAAGACTACTTTATCCCTTTGTCAGAGACAGAAGTAATGTGTCTGAGAATTGACTGACTGTCGTGTAAGAACTTTTTTAGGTTCATTAAAAGCAATTTCAGTTACTACAACTTTTTGAACATTGCACACAAAGAACAGTATGTTCTAAAGAAAAGTGGAGGAGTTCTGGGGTAATCAATTTGTAATACAGGGGAGTACAAAAAATCCCCATTGATTTAAATGGAGCTTTTAACTCCTTGAATGCTAGAGAGGTCTCCAATGCATTGAAAATCTATCTAGCATTCAAGGAGCTAAAGGGATAGTAATGTTTCACAAAAAAAGCAGCTCCAATTAATCTTCATAGTATTTGGGCCATGGAGAGTGTTATCTCAATACTGTCAGAGTTGTAGTTCAAGAGTAATTGAATGATAAAGTATCCCCCTCCCGCCCCTTTTACCTAGTGTAAGGGTCCTCCCCTCAGATGTGGAATCTGGTCACTTGACCGGACAGGTCACAGCAAGGGACAATCTTCTTACTGTGATCATAAGGAAAACCCTGCCCCCTTGACAGGTTTTTCCTTATGATCACTGAAGATTGTCCCTCTCTGCGATCCAGTCTTGCAGCTCTGAGGTGAGCAGTGTTACATCAGTAAAAGGGGTGGGAGGGGGATACTTTATCATTCAATTACTCTTGAACTCCATCTCTGACAGTACTGAAATAACACTCTCCATGGTCCAAATACTATAAAGATTATAAGCACATTTATATTATACCTCTGTGTGTCGGACTGATTCCACTTCTGTATACAAACTGGTTTTCTTTACCCGTTCAGATGACCAGCGCTGTGTTTATGCCTCCCCCCCCCCCCAGTTTAGTTCAGATAGCTCACTTTCACAGGTCTCAGACTCATGGTTGGTTGTCTTCAATACTGTGAGAGAGTCCAAAGCATTGCTAGTTAGGAAAATCTGTTTTTTTTTTGTCTGTGAGCCACATAAAATAGCATGTTTGCTGGTATCTGTACAAATAAAAGAAAAAGAGGTCATGTGACCAAAATTCTGCAGCACTGGTATATACACACACACAGGGGTGGCAAAACAAGCACAGAAGACCTTTTAAATGAAGTATATATTTTTCATTTACTCGATCTCGGCCTCCCCTCAGATGTGGAATCTGGTCGCTTGACCTGACAGCTCACAGTGAGGGACAATCTTCTGGCTGTGAGCATTAAGAAAACATTGCACCCCTTGAAGGAGGAGGGCAGGTTTTTCCTTATGGTAACAGAAGATTGTCCCTTGCTGCGATCCATCTGGAAGGTCTTGCTGTGCAGATTTACATAGTAAAAGGGGCGGGAGGGGGACACTTTATATTTCATAGTAATAAGAATAAGGGGAGCGTGTGATACTATGATAATCTAACAAGACTAATACCCCCTCTAGAATGATGTACCAAAAACCCGGTGTAATCAAATATCAGAAGCTGCTCAAACTACAAACTAATAAAGTGAATGAGACAATAAAGGGGAGCGCTTAAAGGGATAGTAATACTTTGTTTTATCTTTATTTTATTTTGTAGGCATTAAAAAAACAAGAAGAACGATATAAGTCTTATCTCTCAAACCTTTATGGTTTGAGAGATATTCACAAACAAAGTTTCCCCTCCCGCCCCTTTTACCTAGTGTAAGCCATCTCTTCTCAGATGTGGAATCCAGTCCATAGACCAGACAGATAACAGAAGGGGACAATCTTCTTCCTATGAGAACAATGAAAGCCCTGCCCCCCTTGACAAGCTTTTCAGGTTTTTCCCTTATCTTAATTGAAGTTTGTCCCTCTCTGCAGTCTATCTGGGCACCTCCCTTCTGATCTGGCTGAGCAGTATTACATCAGTAAAAGGGGTAGGAGGGGGATACTTTGTCATTGAGTTACTCTTGAACTACAACTCTGACAGAACTGAAATAACACTCTCCAAAGTCCAAATACTATGACGATTAATTAGAGCTGCTTTTGTTATGAAACATTACTATCCCTTTAAAGGGATAGTAAAGTCCTGAAAAAAGTCTAGGCGAAATGATAGGTAATATAAAAAAATATGAAATGCCCTTATTCCTATCTCTCAAACCTTTATGGTTTGAGAGATGTAAGAAAATAAAGACCTCCGCTCCCTCCCCCTTCTCATGCATGAGATCCTGTTTCCAGGATTGGACGGCGGCTCTTCAGGAGCGCTGACATCGAGATATCTAACTATAAATACTTCATCGGAATGGTCTACAAAGTGTGCCTGTTTTGCAAGCACACGTTGTAGACCATTCCGATGAAGTATTTATTGTTAGATATCTCGATGTCAGCACTCCTGAAGAGCCACATATGGTCGTGCGACCGGATTCTGCCTCTGACAGCTTTACAGGGAGGGAACAGAGACCTTTGTTTTCTTATATCTCTCAAACCATAAAGGTTTGAGATATAGGAATAAAGGCATTGCGTATTTTTGTATTGTATCTATTATTTTGCCTAGACTTTTTTCGGGATTATATTATCCCTTTAATGCAATAAGCTACTAAGCTATTTCACCAAATATTGTGATAAATATTGTAACAAATGTATAAATGAATATCAGCATGAATGATCTCTAAAGTTGTGATAATAAATGTGAATCAATATTCAGATAATCAAATGTAAATAAATATAAATAACAGTATGGATAAATAAAAATCGCATCAATGTTAATACTTACAAAATAAGATCTTTCATATATGGACAAAATAGTTCAACCAATAATCCACAATATGAAGGATGTCTCCAAAATTAAATGCGATCATAATATGTAAAAGATCAAAAACAAGCACATAGTGTGATCTATATAATTCAGTTACTCTGGAACTACACGTCATACAGAATGATAATACAGCCCTACATGGCCCAAAAACTATAAACAATAATCAGAGCTGCATTTATTTTGAAACATTACCACCCTATTAATGTATGAATTTGTAGGAATTAGGCTACCACTGTCAGCTACAGTTCTTGAGGACGGTGGGACAAGCTTAATGAGTGTTTGTACATTTAGAACCATAAATCTAATTCTAGTAGATTTAAAAGTTTGAGCTTCAACCATTTTTATTCTTCCCTGTTACTCAACCTTTAACCCCCTTTGGATGATAATTACATCGCCAACGCACTCTGGAGCCATGTTGACGTCTCTAGCAGCTATGGGATTTAGATACACATGGACAAAAACACAGTGCTATTAACCCTTTCTGGAACAGAGGCGTGTGCAATGCATTGTGAAGAATGAGTTGCAAAATATCTGGCCCTGAAAGGGTTAACCATTTAAGGATGAGAGGGGGTGTGCAATGCATTGCAAAGTAGGAAAATCCGCCTTCTCCTTCAGAGCTCCAAAGGCCTGGAACAACCTGCCTGAAATAATGAAATCTGCTTCCAGTCTAAAATTCTTAAAGCGGAACTACCACCCAATAAGTATATTGCCCCACGTAATTGCACATCTGGAGACTAGCTGCTCTGTAGCGCTAGTCCCCAGAATTATTACCTGATTAAAGAGAAATCGCTAGTTTTCCAAGACTGCAGGACGGAACGCGGACATCTTGCCATAGTGACGTCCACGCGCCTGCGATGTCGGTCCCAGTCGTGTCTAGGAGACATTGCTAGGAGCAGGCCGGCTCCAAAAGGGACTGACAGCTCAGGCGAGTGGACGTCACTATGGCAAGATGTCTGCACTCCGTCCTGCTGTCAGTCGATGAAGAATAGCGATTTCTCTTTAATCAGGTAATAATTCTGGCGACTAGCGCTACTGAGCAGCTCGTCACCAGATGTGCAATTATGTGGGGCAATATACTTATTGGGTGGTAGTTCCGCTTTAAAAGTAAAGGCTTCTTTATATCTAAAAACAGTGTGTAACTGTATATAATTTTAATATTCAATATGTATGTATATTTATATGTGTATGTATGTATATATAATAGCATGTAATATGTAATGTTTCTCAATTTGTGTAAATGTGTAACTCTTTACTGAAAACTATCCAGGACATACTTGAAAACGAGAGAAATCTCAATGTATTCTTCCTGGTAAAACATTTTCTAAATAAAATATGTTGCACCCCCATCTGGTCCTTAATGGGTTAATAAAGACATATAAAGACACATATATATTCAGTTTAGGATAACCGTGTTAGTCCAGTGGTATGGACTAACATTCAGTTTTAGGAACAAGCTTTCTAGAGCAACACTCCCTTTATCAAGTCAAAAGCATACCTTCTGATTTCATAAAGGGAGCATTGCTCTCTAAAGATTGTCCCTCAAACTGTGGTCTGTGGGGTGGTCAGTTCTGGCCTATAAGTAGGGCTGTAGGCCCCACTGTCCTCTTGTGCCAAAGTTAACTTACTGCAAGCCAAAGAAGTCTCTTTCACACCCTTTTAAAATAGTTGTTTGTCCTTCTGTTTTTAATTGCATACACTGGGAGGCACGTAATTGTTTATACTATATTAATAGGGTGATACACTTATATACACACCACACAGTCTGATCTCCTAAACACAGGGACACCAGGGTGATACACTTCTATACACACCACACAGTCTGATCTCCTAAACACAGGGACATCAGGGTGATACACTTATATACACACCACACAGTCTGATCTCCTAAACACAGGGACACCAGGGTGATGCACTTATATACACACCACACAGTCTGATCTCCTAAACACAGGGACACCAGGGTGATACACTTATATATACACCACACAG